>OW152820.1:16701775-17163636 GCA_933534255.1 Iphiclides podalirius | reverse complement strand
CAACAAGACTTGTCAGAATAAATACTTACAGGAAAGAGTGTGGGCACCACATCGTCTTTTAAGCTCACCACACCCAATGTTCTATTTATTCAAATTGCCTCAAATACAAACATTTTCATTATATTATATTATATATTCTGTATTCTGAGGACATATTGAGGATATATTCTGTATTCTGTGCATATTCTGAGAACTCTTGCAGGTTTTATATTTTTAGTGCCTATGTTTTCCATCCATAATTAGCGGTGAGGCTTATTTTTCGGAAATCTAATAAAATTAAATATTAAATGTAATTAATTTAATACATTACAGAAGACTTATTATCAAAAACACAATTATACTTCATATTTAGAGCTAGAACCGTGATAGCTCAGTGTCCGGGCTCTCGCCCTTAATTCAATATACTCGAGCAGCCTGAATTCGATCCCCGGTGCCAACACCAATTAAGTTTTTAACAAGTGCTGACATATCACGTGCTCCGCGGTGAAGGAAAACGTCGTCGAAAATTAAAACAAAAATTTTAAATTCCTGACATATACTGTACTTTATTTACATTTGTAAATTACAACGCGTTAGAGTGAGTGAGATGTATTTTTGTAATTGAGGTGTATATTTGCATCATATTTGTCTATAGAGAAATTGTATAAGCAATAAAGTGTTCATCCTCTTAAAGTCCTTTAACAATGGTTCGTTAATCAATGTTCTACTCCAATTTATTATTCTGTATTATATATTTAACAATATATTTTTATTGTTTTTCAATTTGTATCAAACTAGTATCGCTAATCAACACTTGTACAACATCTTTTTAGTCTATATTTAATTTGAATGAATTAAGATGAATTATTTAATAAATAATTCATTTTTTATCAAATTCAGAGAGGATTCTTCTGTTTTGAAAACATTTTTTCGGTGTAACATATTCAATATCTATTTGATCCGTTTTACTATCGATATAAGGTTTCGTAGGTGTATGTGGAGTATTCTTGTCCATGATTTACTATAGCATAAATCTATAAAACTTTAAATCGTATTTTTATTGTACTCAAACGGCTTCAGACAAAACAAATGATGATAATATTATGTTAGTTTGCGTTCAGAAAGTGTTAAAAACTTTAAAAACGAGTGCTTAACACATTGCGTTGGCGAAAGGTGACATCAATTCAGCACCAATCGATAAATTTTGTTTAACGAAAAAATTATCACGATTAAACTTTTCAAAATCGCAGATAAATCTAATCATGCGAATTAAAGTATTTTCGTGCACTTTATTATTGTCATAAAGTATAAAGTACAATTACCTAAAATAACGTACAATACAGTGGCAAGGCTAAATATGACTGATATCTCGATATATTCTCACTCGGGACAAGTAGGCATGGGCAAAAAATATCGATATATATCGTCGATATTTTTATTCCCGATATATCGATATTTATTTTCGACTATCGAATTCGTGCAAATTTCTATATATTTTTTAAACGCAACTTTGGTTTGGTGTCGAATGGTAATAGATGCGTGCACGATAATACTTTTTTTTAATAAAGTTAAATATATGGCCTAGTAACAAGACATTTAAGCCAATATCATGAAAATACTAATTACTAATACTATTAAACCATCAGTGTGAGGCGTATACGATCCTGAAGTTAACAAGCAATTAACAATTTTTGTATCGCTTTTTTTAAACAAATCAAAAAAGTTCAAAAAAAAAGTTTAAATATTATTAGACGTCGGCTAACTTCAGTATCATGAGAAGTTGATCAACTAGTTAAATTCTTCAACTATTTAGCGTGATACTTATGTCAATTTGCATGGCTTTTTATTTAACGCTGCGACGTTCAAATCCAATCCAAATTGTCTGAATGATTAATGTTTTATATTTTTATACAATTACAAATTAATAAATCTACAAAAAAAACACCTTAAAAAGAATTTATTTTATTTATATTTATAATAGAAGCTGTTTGACATTAAACAGACGGTGCTCCTTATGTCCATATCAGATGATTCTTGTTCCGAATAAATTGTATTTGAATGAGTCGATTATTAATAAATATTACTTTTTTATTCGTATCAATTCTTTTTCACGAATCTTGAATAGTTTGGAAATATAAATAATTAAACAGGGGACGCCTGGCAGATGTGAAACATCGACATTATTTTGTAAAAGTAATATGCAGAAAAGAAGAGATTGTGATAGAAACTAAATATGTCATAATGATAAAATAAAATATTAGGATTTTTTTTTCAGATAACGATGACTATTTATTGAATAAACATTTATTTTCATTAAATACAAAAATTTAAGAATTTATTTCAAATCGTGACTACTTAATTCGTTTAATCAGTGACTTCAAAAGAAGGAGGTTATCAATTCGGATTTTAATATTTTAGATTGTTATGTTATAAACGGATTGCAAATTTTATGGGGTTATTTAAAGGGTTTATTCTGTAATGTTCCCATTTAAATTTCATATGGATCTGATATGTTTCAGAGATAGACAACGGAACTGTGCAAATAATGACAGCAAATCAACCACGATTGCTCCTATCGCATATATATGCATTGTTTTGCGCAATGACACAACATAACATCGTATTTACACAATTTAATACGCTGTTTTCGCGTTCTCAGATATCATATGTCCATTGTAAGCAGCGTCTATTTGTCTGACAGTTGGATAAAAATTCGACCTGCAACTTGACAATTGCGATGTCAATTCGCCGATGCAATTGGTAAAAATCTGTGTAAATAAATGTATAGCCAAACGAAGTTTTCTTCATTTAACCTATTGTTACAATCCAACACTGCTTAATATACGAGCAATAACAATTATACTTAATAAACATTGAACTATATCTGGTATAATATTATATAATAAACCATGCTTAATAATAATTTATAATTTAATAGGTCAATCTTATTAACTGTATTAGTAATTTAATAAGTGCATTGATTTGTAATGTAGTTGTGATGACTCATTATATTTTTGTATATAAGTGCATAATGTTTCAGTTCAGGCTAGGCGCCTCGTGCGCCAGGCCACCTCAAGTCCGTCGGATCTGTGAAGGCCCCTAAGGCCAACAGTGGCTCATCCAGCCAAAAAAAAAAACAGTAATAGGGTAGAACACTCCATAGAGTAACTTTGTATACTTGAGAATGGAACACTCTTATCCTTTGTATAGGACGTTACTCTGTCCTAATAAGTAGGAAGTAGTCTAATTAATATATAAAGTTGTTTACGCTATTCTCACTATTTTATTTTGGCCGACCAACCTACAGTCTTTAATACTACGTAACATATAGGATTTTAGAACAATATATTTTCGCGCTAGTCAGAGATTTTCTTTCATTATTTCTTTTCAATCGTTTTAATCGATGCCTCGGTGGCGCCGTTGCTAGGGTCGTGGGTTCGATTCCCACACGGAACAGTATTTGTGTGAACCACAGATGATTGTTCCATGCAGGTGGCCAGTCGGTCATAAAACATAGCCAAAACCGCTTACAACATGCGAATAAATGGTTTTGATGATGATGATTTGCGTTTAATCGTTTTCCTTTTTCAGTTAAACGCCGTTTTCTCATACGAGCAACGACTTTGCTAGGTGTACCTATAATTACATATCACCTAAGTATTTAAAGTAAATCACTAAAAATAAAAAATAAAAAGATTTTTAACAAAAAAAAGGAACAGATTTCAAAAATCTCCATTGCAACTAAAAGTTTATAATAATACTAAATATAATATTTAACAAGTTTTGGAATCGGTGCCATTGTTCACCACGAGCAATGGTTGTATACCATAACACCTTAATAAGAAGAATAGAAAGAAGCAAATCAACAATGAATACCACTGTTATCTAATAAATAGGTTAAAAGATGGTTATGTGCATTTAATTTTGTATCTAATCCACCTTAATTGTGTAACAAACTAAGAGAATGATTTTATGCTCATATCACAGATAGTTGGTTTAGAAACAACTCCAAAACTTGTTGACTACAAATTTTGTTAGAGGTTAGGTTATATAGATTAGATTTTCAAGATTTGATTTTATTGTATTTAGTATTTCTGCCAGCTGATGACATGTAGTAATTAATAAATAATTGAACATTGTTTATCCACTGTGTTTTTTACAAAACACCAATTAATATAAATCGAAAACAATTAAAATAAGTATCCTAATAATGTTTATTTGGTTGAAAAAATCGTGTCTTGAAAGCTTTAAGCAATTTCTTAATTAGTCTCCACATCAGAATTTATATGTTCAGAAGGTGCTATAATCAAATTGACCGATTGCTTTCTTTTATAATTATTTTCCCGAGGGTGCCTCTGCTCGGGCTTTCGCTCTATTACTATTAGTAGCGGTAGAAAATTCTAGATAATATCTCATGTATCTTTGAAAGAAGATATGGGTAATATGCTTTTATAGTAAGTAAGATTAGAGAAAACAAAAATAAATTAACTATGTAATAAATATCATTTATTTACATCATAGTTACACTCCAAGTCATCACAAATCATGCAAGTACTCACTTATAACAAATATAAAAAAACAGTCTTAATCACTTCTATTGTAACCTAAGGCTAAATGTTTTTCAGTATTATTCAGCCGACACAGAAAGGTGATCTGAATTTTTTGAAATAATGAATTGATTGTTCAATGACCTAATAAAACAAACAACTGAGAGAGATTTAATGGAATAATGCAAAAGAAAATATCAAATTAGGCGGAAATATTGCCATTACTAAATAAATAAGCATCAGATAGCAGACTCAAAATTGAGGGTGTATTTCATCAAACATAATCGAGCCATTAAAGTAATAAGATGAAAAGTTTTGGTCTGGTTTAATACGCTTAGATGAATGGGGTTATCAGAAGATAAGCTAAATCTGTCTTTTATAAGCAGATAAAATAAAGCCATAATCTCTCTCCATACATGGCCGATGATTCGGCAGACTAAGGAAATATAAGTAAATAAATGCTAGACCGGCTACTACAGTTCGTCACGGTCGTCGTTGTCGGCCTCCGCCTCTGCCTCTGCCTCCGCCTCGGCCTCGGCCTCCAGGTCGAGGTCGTCGTCGTCGGGCCGCGCGTCGGGCGGCAGGCCCAGCGAGGCCTGCAGCATGTGCTCCACGGTCTCGGCGAAGTCCATGGCCTGCCCCTCCTGCAGCATGTAGCCGGAGCGCAGCGCGGCCGTGCGGTAGAGCGTGCGCGCGGCGCGCAGCGCTGCGGGGTCGTCGGGGTCCTCCTGCACGCGGCGCAGCAGCTCGCGCACCACCGGGTGGCGCGGGTTCACCTCCAGCACCTTCTTCTGCGACAGCTGGTGCTTGCGCTGCGCGTCGTCGGCCTGCGGGCAGACGGGCCGTCAGCCGGGGCGGGGCGGGGCGGGGCGGGGCGGGGCGGGCGCGGGCTCACCTTCTGGTGCGCGTTGGACAGCGCCAGGCGCTCCATGTTGCCGGTCCAGCCGAAGGCCGTGGCCACGAGCGCGGCGGGCGAGCGCGCCAGGCGCCGCGACACGGCCGCGCGCGTCACCCACTCGCCCAGCTTGTCGCCCAGCCAGCGCGTCAGCGGCTCCATCTCGCGCCTCTCCTGCTCCAGCCGCTCCTTCTGGCGCGGACCTGCGGCCGACGAGCGCGCGCGTCACACAGCGTTCGAGAACGCCGCTTTCGAAAGCCTCCGCGACCGAACTCACTCTCGTCGACGTCGAATATCTCCTTCGCGATGTTCTGGAACTTCTTGCCGTCGTACTCGGGCAGCGACGAGAGGCAGTACTCGTCCACGGCCTCGGTGAGGAAGAGCACCTCGTAGCCGGCGCGCACCAGCCGCTCGGCGAACGGCGACTTCTCCACCTGCGGGCGAAAGAGCGCGCGTCAGGGCGAGCGCGACGGCCGGCGGGGGCCGCGGCGGGGTGCGGGCGGAGGCGTACCTCGGCGCGGCTGGAGCCGGCGATGTAGTAGATGCGCTCCTGGTTCGGCTTCATGCGCGCCACGTAGTCGGCCAGGAAGGTCATGTCGGCGGAGCGCGACGAGTAGAACCGCAACAGCTTGGCCAGCCGCGACCGGTTGCTCGGGTCCTCCATCACACCCAGCTTGACGCTGCACAATGTTAGAGATCGATTCGTCATCGTTTCAAAGTAAGCATAGAGCACCAAAATATAAACAAAAATCAAAACTCTTACTTGGTAGAGTATTCCTTCCAAAAGTGTTCGTATTCATCTTCAGGTATTTTCTTCAACATATCGAGAGCTTTTCGGACTAGTTTCTTTTTAATGATTTTAATGAGTTTGTGTTGCTGGAGCGTCTCACGACTGACGTTCAAGGGCAGATCGTCAGAATCCACGATACCCTGGTAGGACAAAGCGCCTCCAATTAGTATCGTCTAGTAGAAGGCGGAAAGGTTGAGGTGAAGTTGAGGGTCCGACGTAAAAAGCGTACCTGTATGAAGGCGAGATAGTTGGGCATGAGGTCGTTGAACTCGTCGGTGATGAAGACGCGGCGCACGTAGAGCTTGATGTGGTCGGTCTTGGTGCCGTAGCGGTTGAAGCTGTCGGCCGGCTGCACGCGCGGCACGAACAGCAGCGCGCGGAACGTCACCTCGCCCTCCGCCACGAAGTGCGCCCTGCAACGGGACGGCGCTTAGCGGCGCTCCCCTGGCTACGGCTGCGGCTACGGCTGCGGCTACGGGCTACGCACGGGCCGCGGGCTTACTTGGCTAGCGGCGCCGAAGAGTCCTTGGTGAGAGTCTTGTAGAACTGCGTGTATTCTTCGTCCGCCACCTCGCTCGGCTTCCGCGTCCAAATGGGTTTGTTATCGTTCATCAACTCCCAGTCCCACACGGTTTTCTCCGTCTTCTTCGGTTCGCTCTTCTCCTCGGTGGCATCCTCCACCTTTGGTGATTCGATTTGATGAGAATTACGAGATCGGTCAATCAGTTTCGTTTTAAAATTGCCACGAATGCGTACCTGGGCGTCGTCGTCCTCGACCTCTTCGGCGTCGGCGTCGGGCTTCTCCTCGTCGTCCTCGGGCTCGGTGACGGTCTCGGTGCGCGAGGCCCACAAGTAGATGGGGAAGTTGATGAACTGCGAGTACTTCTTGACCAGCGCGCGGATCGTATCCGCTTGCAGGTAGTCGGCCGCCTCCTCCTTCATGTGCAGCCTGCGGGTGTCGAGCGGGTGGTGAGCGGGTGGTGAGCGGGTGGGGGCGGGTGTGGCGGGCGGGTGGGGGCGGGTGAGGCACTCACGTGATGTGCGTGCCGCGCTTGAGCGTGTCGCCGCGCGGGTCGGGCGCCACGCGGAAGGAGCTGGCGTCGGACTCCCAGAGGTGCTGCGAGTCGTTGTTGTGCTTGGAGGCCACGGTCACCGAGTCGGCCACCAGAAAGGCAGAGTAGAAGCCCACGCCGAACTGCCCGATCATGTCGTTCATCTCTTGCGCGTTCGACTGCCGAAACACGACCCTTTCATTGTCTCTCGCTTTACTATTTATAAATTTATAAAAATATACCACGTACACACGACACCACACGTATAGAACGTTGTAGCAATGATTTTGATATTTATGTCAATTAGAAGTGCATAAAAAGAAAAAATTTGAAAATAAAAAGGAAATACCGATTACAGTGAAATTAAAGGTAAAAAATTAATACAAAATAAAACAAATTACAATAAAACTTCTAGTGTGGTGTCCTTGTCATGGACTGTCCATACGTCGTAATACAGTTAAGATGCTTTTTACAACTTTGAATAGTTGAAAACGAGTTTTCCTCGTCCTACCTTTTCGGTGTCCTGCATTTTCGAGAGGAAGTCGGCGGTGCCGGACTTAGCAATGGTGCCCAGGTTGTTGACCAGCTCATGACTCGTCATGCCCACGCCGGAGTCGATGATGTGCAGCAGCCGCTTCTCCGGCTCCGCCTTGATTCTGATGCTGAGGTCCGGATTGGTCTCCAAAACGTCCCGGTCGGTCAGCGACAGCAGACGGATTTTATCCAACGCGTCCGATCCGTTCGAGATCAATTCACGCAAGAATATCTGCAGAAGATATACATAATTATGTATTGTCGCGTAATAAGTTCACACAATTGTAATAGGTAATAAAGCCACCTCCTTGTTCCTGTAGAGCGAGTTGATGATGAGCTTCATCATGCGGTTGACCTCCGTCTGGAAGGTGTAGCTCTTGGCGCGCTCGCGCATCTCCCGCATCTGCGCCACGCTCAGGCCGTCCGGCGAGATGGCCTCCTCCTCGCGCGACACCGCCTCCGCATCTGCGGCAAGCGGTCGCCATGGCAACGCGATATCGCGACATCGATAACTCCACGCCCGGCGAGTGAGATGGGGTCGACCGGAGAGACCGCCGCGAGGGCAACGGAGAGCCCGGCCGGAGGTGAGGCGAAGGCGCCTCAGCGTGGAGCTTCGGCCGTCGTGCCTGCGCGCTCTTTTAAACTACGTTTTGCTGCAAAACGCGAGCCGGGTCGGTCCAATCTGTCTGCCATTAGACCCTTGGCTTTACGTACGTGAATTTATTTTATCCTTAATACCTACATAGATATTGTTTTGAGTTTTTAGGTGAGTCATACGTTTTTGAATTTTTTGTTTTTGAAAAAGGTCAACGCGGTAAATTACTCTCGTGCAGTACGACGCTGATTTACTTCTCTTATTTATATACCTTTGCAAATTGCCATAGCAATACGTCAGGAGAAACATTTTTATTAACAAAAAAGAAAAAAACACTTAAAATACTAATCACTAACAACAAAACTAAATAGAAAATGTATTTCTATTTAATTTTGAGGAGTTCCCTGATGTATCTCCGAAGTCCAAGATCCCATGACTAAAATTAATATTGGGTTATATATGAGCTAAATTCAACCCAATGCAAAGAGTAGTATAATGATGAAGTTCAAAAAATATAAACTACTTACGTATTAATGGACGCACGGAAGAAGTTAAACTTTTTTAGCGTGACAAAAAAATAACTAAAAAATTTATCCCGTGTGGTAGTACTCGTTTACACTTTCTTGTGAAAAAAAAAAAAAAAAACATTAAATGCAATTGATAACGGTTTACTAAATCAATTACATACATGAATTCAAAAAGTTGTTATTGGTTGAATTGAAACTGAATGAATTTGGTGTCCTTTTAGAAGAAGTACAACTTCAAAAATACAACCGAATTGAGAACCACCTCCTATTATGAAGTCTGTTGAAAATGAACACAAGACAAAAGAATACGATCACCGACTAGTTTTCCGTTTTCTCTAAGAGAAAAAACACCATGATCGATTCGCCTTGCACAAGGTGTTGAAGGTCCATTTACTATATCGCTAAACGGCGACGTGGTGCGAAAACGCAGCGGCGCCGGTGACGGACAAGTTCTACACGCGCCCGGGGGCGGAGGGCGAGGGAGGGGCGGGCGCGGCGGAGCGCGCGCTGCGGCTCGTGCGCGAGCGCTTCGCCAAGGGCCCGCGCGAGGCTCACCCGCGCCCCGTCACCACGGCGCACGAGTGCGTACTCGACTCTCGCTTTGTTCCATCCGCTACTCGTGTCGCCTGTCGCCGTCAACGGGGCGCTTATGACTTCGCAGGTACGGATGGTGGAGCGGGGCCGGGGCGGGGGCGGGGGCGGGGGCGGGGGCGATGGCGATGGCGGGCACTGACAGCGAGCGCGTGCGAACGCGGCATCACATTCGCGACTCGGCATGGTTGCGCGCTCGCCTTCGTCTGCTGGCTCCAGACGCCGCTTTTAAACGGCGATAGAAAGCCATCATGCCGAATACACGGAAATTGGACAGACACCAATCTATTCCTTTTATACTTCATGCTGTTTTTCGTTTAGCTGTTTCAAAACATTAACTTACATTGACATAAAACTTAAATCCAACTCCTAATCATTGTATTCAGATATCATTTTAACTCTTCACACAATCCTATGGTGGGTGAGGTAGTCGGAGCCAACTTTATTAAAAACTATGGGTGTTGCAAATGTCCATGGGCAGCAGTTATCACTTAACATCAAGGTGAACCACCGACTTGCCTGCCACCTTTGCTATTTTTCGCTATTTGATGGATCAATAATTGTTAGTAATTTAAGGTAAATAAATTATTATCATTATGTCACTTATACCCTAACATATTTATGTATACACTCTCAAATTTGAAAAGCTACCTAATCAGTAGGGAATGTGGAACACAAAACTAAGGCTCAATAAGTGAAAACTTGAAAATTCATATTTTCCCTTGCTATTTTTTGATCATTACAATTTATCTATTTTATGATAATATTATAAAATTGATAAGATATGACATGGCCTTGGAAAAAAGACAAGAATATGCATGCAGAGTGAACAAAGGCATTATGAAAAGAGAGAATGTGTTGTAGAATAGGCATGTCTGTCTATCCACAATGCTGTGTTGGTCTGATGTTATGTATGGACATAAAAGATGAGAATAAGGGAAAATTATGAAATCAAATCAAATGAATACTGTAAATGTGGACAGAGATAATTTAATTGAAAGTGAAAATATAATTTTCGAGATAGAAGTTAAGTGGAAAAAGTAGAGGATGCCCTAAATGAACATGTTTAAAGCAAATTAAGAATGAACTTGTGTGTATATGTAAAGATTATGAAAGTGCACAACTGTATGTTGTGTTCTGGATGACAGAGGTGATTAAACATACTTAATAAATAAAGTTGTAATAAATTTATGGCATGATAAAAGAAGTCAACACACCTCCCTACTTATAATGTGTCCCTACATACAATAAATGTGAATGTATGTTCGTTTGTTACTATTTCATGCCAAAACTACTCAACCGATTATCATGAAACTTTGTTCACATATTCTTAGAGGTATTAAAAAGGGCATATGTTAAAAAAAAATATAATCTACATATATCGCATAAAAAAAAAATATATAAATTTTCAATATATAATGCAATACTGAAAATTTCCTCTCTTTTATAATACGAATATGATAAATTTTGATAAATTATGGTATTCTACCAAGTGACCATAACAGCTTATTCAAAATTTTATAAAAAAAATCAAATCATCTTATACCAATATGACTATAATTCTGGTGAGAGAAATATTTTCTTAAATCTAATGTGTTGCTGATGTTTGATCTACAATCTTTTACTCGTATTAGCCATTGTGATTTTGCAAAAAAAATGGACAGATTTATTGTACACTACATGATTGATTTTAGAACTTTTTCTGAATTTAATATTTGACAAGCTGTGGTATAAGTCCTATTATAAAAGTACATGCATTTTTTTACCGAATTGTGCTGAAATGACAAATAGTTGATTAACTGACCTGTTCGAGAACCTTCACGGGACGCGCCGAGATCAGCGTCTACAGTTACTTCTTCAACAGTACCGACCCCAATGCCTTCGTCTTGAGCATGGGACCATCCTGAAACATAAATTGTCTCAAAAAATTCTCCTAACCGACACAAGTCTAATAAAATTATTTTTTAATACTGGTGAGAGAAACTTAAACCCGAACATTGAATGGAAAGTTCTTGACTTCAATACAACTAATCGTCGCAAACAGTAGATTTATTTACTAATTTAATATTATTCATATTTTTGTGGTTTGATTAGCAATTTTAATCATAAAAGTTAAGTTTGAACAACAATGAAATGGACGGAGTTCGAGCTTACCTGTTAAAAGGAGGATTCCCAACGACAGCAATAAAAAGTACTTCATAGCTTTAAAATGTCTCAATCTTATTTAAAAACTGTTTTTATTTTAAAACTTAAGAAGCCGGCAAAAGCCGACGATCCTTGTACTGCCAACGTTGTTTTCTGAGTAACGTTATAACGTAGAGTAGAAATATTTTAGCGATGGTTGTACAGTTTCAAATCATATAAATTTGAACACATACCGGTTAAAATACTATTGGACAATATTATGTCAAGTATCAAATATAACCAATTATAGATAGCCACGACAGAAAATTGTCAAATAGCATGAAAAAGTTATACATATGTCTCTTTCCTATTGGCTCTGACCGCTTACTTACTAAGTGTTACTAGTGTTATTACTGCCTTTACTTTTAAAACTTTTTGCAGCATATTTTCTTTATTAGACAGAAACTGCTTTGTATTTTCATTTATTTATGTAAAAAAAATACACTATTAAAAATCTGCTCACCATAGCTATAGATTCAAGTTTAGAATTACAAGCTGAATGTGATTATATAATGACAATGTTTTAAATTTTAACTATAATAATAATGCAAATGTTACTTTTAAGTTTCTAGTGAATATTCTATTTCAAAATAAACTATAAATCATTATCACACATGATTTTAAAGCACAAAGTTACAATATTAAATACCAATTTTTTACTGATAATGAACACCACTTAGCGTGAAACACACCGCATTCAATTTCAAATAAACATCAATCACGACTAGTTGGCCAACGTGATAAATGGGATGTTCCCATTTTCATGTTCCATTATCGTAACGGATCCGCGTGTACCCGCTTTTGAATCGCTTATCTACGTCATGTTACCTGGCCCTGACTTGACCAAATGACTAAAACACTCCCTGCCCACCTTTTTCAATAAATTCTGGCATAATGGCTTCATTTACAAAATATTTGAAGGATATTTATTTTAACAGCGCTAAAAAAGAATTTAAAGAAAAAAATAATAGTAGCAAAGGTGTCCTTCCTAGTTTATTAATATTAATAATATTATAATTATAAAATGTTATATGAAAAAGTGGTTGTTTGTTGTAAAAAAGACGGACTAGTTGACGTAAAAATTACTTATAAATGTAATAAAGAACAAAGTAGATAAAACACGTTGAGTTTTTCGACGGTTGAAAATAAGCCTTTAGCTCAGTGGCATATCAGACATGTATCTCGGAGGACGCAGGTTCAAATCCTCTTAGAAGCGAAAAACTTATAGTCCATTTTTCTACAAATTTTTTAATTGAATCTTATATGCAAATAATAGTACTATAAAATTAATATCCGTTAAAAAGAGTAAAGTAAAGAATGAAATATAAAGTAAAGAAGACAAAAGAAACACCTTTTGACGGCTGGTGAAAAATCTCGGCCTTTACATGGATAATTCTCTGAGCTGGAATGTCCACATCATGGAGATCAGTTGCAAGGTCATTGCTACCTTTTTGTATAGTTTTAATGTATAGTTTTCTGTATAGTTTAAAACACTTTCTTCCTTTCAAAACTAAACTTATTCTGGTTAATTCCATTATTTTACCCATTTTGGATTATGCAGATGTCTGTTGCTCGGATCTAAACCAAGATCTCCTTAATAAGCTGGAGCGTCTCTATAATAACTGTATTAGGTAAATTTTCGGCTTACGTAAATTTGATCACATATCTCAATATCGTTCCCAGCTTAAATGGCTTACTATTCGTCAAAGACTTATGTAGTTCTAAAAATTGTTCTTATTCTCTTCTCTATTCTTAATGTTCCTGCTTCTCCTAACTACTTAAAGGAAAAATTCCAATATCTCTTATTAACTCACGATAAAGCACTTCGTTCTTCAGCTAGTAGAATACTCTGTACTCCGACGCATCATTCCGGCTTCTTCCATAAGTCTTTTACTATTCAGGCTATACTACTCTGGAACTCCTTGCCTCAGTTCATCAGAAACGCACCAAGCAATCATCATTTAAGAAAATGCTGCGATGTCACTACGCCAATTTTGCCGATTGTTAGAGTCACCAACTTTATCCTTCGTTTTTATTTATGTCTCTGTATATATATTATTATACATGTATTACATATGTATATATATACCTATATATTATATAATGTTTTTGTATTGGAATTTATATGTATTTAATAATTACATGTAAAGTATTTATGTTTGAGTAAAGTATATTTCTATAAAATGTACCTTTGCTTTTTTTGTTTTATTTTATTTATTTCGCGAATTTTGTTTTGCACCTGCGTCAAACTTTCTCCACTCCCAGGGTTGACTGGAAGAGAATGCTTATTAGCATTAAGTTTGCCGTTTGTTTAGCCTTAAGTTGAGGTGTAAACAATAAAATTTTAAATAAATAAATAAAGTGATCATGTTAAATTGTCACTTAGACTACCACCCAAAAAAAAAAAAAAACTTCTGCCCTCACAGCTCAAAACCGCACATTAAGCCTGTAGCCAATAAGACGTAGTACTAGTATGTAATATCTCGCGTAACTCCCATCACTCGAGTATTTAGTAAGATAACATTAGGACACAAAGTCAATTATAAAATTTATTTTATAATTGACTTTGTGTCTTAGTGTTTAATTTCATTATATTGCATATATAACATAAATATTATATTTTTATTCATAACGTTTATGTTATATATGCAATATATATCCATATGTTTATTTTATTTATAAACCCAACCAGACGAGGAAACAACTAAATATCCCCAATAATACAGAATAAAATTAATGTTTTGATACATATTTTTTATTATTTAATTACTCAAGATATTTAATTTAGACAACAAAAAAGAATACCCCTTTAATACCTCTTTTTGTTTTAGTAGAAATTGTGTAGAAAATGGTTATAAGTTAGTAGAATTGAGTAAATTTTTGCTGCTCTATAGTCAAGTATAGTCTTATAATAGTCTTGAGTCTATCAACATCTGAAAATAGCTGGCAATAGCTGGTGTGGTCACGCTGGCTGGTCTTGATAACTTGAACTTGACAATTGAGTTTGACATACTAATTAGTTAGTACCAACTATAGTAAATAAATACAAATAACAATCATCTAATCATCTAGGTAGTTTGTGGTAAAAAGTAATAAATAATAAAATAACGTATTACCTGACCATGACCGGGTAATGCTAATGACTTTTTGCACTTTTAGCATTTTCAAATATTATTAACTTCGATTTTATCATGATCGAGAGAGATTCACCATTAATTGTTACATCTAGACGACGTATTGTGTATAGAAAAAGTTCGTGGAGCCTTCACAACTTCGAAGTATGGAGCGGAGAAATATTGTGCCGTGTTTCTGTAGTAAAAATGGATGGTTCTGTTTTTTTGTGGGTTGGAACCGCTGGCCAAAGAGAATTAGGTGAGATAGCGATTGGAATGCCAGCCCAGACAGAAGGGCGCGATGCTTTAAGTAGTTCGCTTCTTGGAGAAGAGGTCGGAGCAGCGCCTCTGGCACGTCAGTTGGCGTTAGCACTCAAGCAGCCTGTGTATATTTGTTGCGGTGGCAATTTCGACAGATTTACTCTACCACTGGTTGTACGAGGACTTATTAACGAGATAAAAGGCAGGCCTGAATGTTTTTGATCTTAAAGGGTTAACATTATTTTTGTAAAAAAAATTATTATAATTTTTGTAATGAAACAAGTTTCTTATTTGTGTTAATACAATAAAATTACCCTAAACTTATTATGACTATGAACATTAAAAAATATATTAAAGCCTAAGGTCTGATTAGGCTAGTTTTCATAATATACAAATTATATTATAGCCTTTGCAAGTTCTATTGCTGTTAGTTCTTATTTTATTCTTCTGAAAATTATTTTGTCTTGCTGGTGAAAACTAGCCATTGAACATAGGGCTGGTAACTATTATTAAGTCTAACCTTCTAAAACAGTCATGGGACTGTTTTTTACTTAATTTGGCCAAGTTGAGGCAGTATAACATGCTTAGGCAATTATAATCTACAATAAAGCTCTCCTGTGCCTGGTTGGTATTGACTTGGATCTAAATAATGTTGAGATCTAATAATGAGACCACCTGTCATTAATTTTGATTGCTGATTCTTACTTAGCGTTCCTAATAAATTCAATTAATTGAAAAATTATAATAAAATAATAAGAATTTTCTAGTTTCTGATTAATTACTTTGTACTAACCTATCTGGATGCCAAATTTGAACTGTCTAGGTCATCTGGAAATGGGTTAGAGTTTTGTTCTATAGTGTTATAATTATGGCACATATTTAATCTTATTAATAATTTATCAATAATTTATTAGTACAGTTTGTTGCGACTTATTTAAAAGTTGTTGGTCTGATACCTATTGCATTGTGATATTTCCTACACCTTAGAAAGGGGTGGTAGTTGGTATTGGTTTTTGAGGGGTATAAATTCAACTCTCACAACATATGCGGGGTTAGTTTTTGGTTATTAGTTAAGGGCTGTTGCTCTATTGGAAAAACTAAGTGCTATTGTTATCTAATTATTGATTCATTGTTGAGTTATAGTTGCATAAGTCGGTGAAAGCTGTATTTTATAACTTGTCTCCAATAAACTGTTGGAAAAGCTAAGTATTTTTGTTTCCCCAATTATTGAGTTATTGAGTTATAGTTGTACAAATTGGTAAAAGCTATGTTTTATAACATGTCTCTAATAATAGGTCAGTCAGTGATAAAAATGACAAGAGTTCAATAGGAGTTTTTATATTGTATTTAATATATTCATGGATGTTTCCGTGTATGTCAAAAATGAGAAAAAGAATAGCCTGCTGAGTTTCTTTCGCTGGTTCTTCTGAGTATAGTGGCTTTCTTTTCTGAACGGGTGGTAGTATTTTGACTATCAATAAGTGAGTGTAATGCTCCCATGTTGAATAAAGATATTTGATTTTGGCTCCAACTGGTTTGTATCATTAGCATTAGTATAGTTTTACACACATTACCGCTCGCCATTCTGTTAGCTTGAACATGGTTTCTGCATTATTTATAGCAACTGTATATTGCAATTTGTTATTATAATACCTAACAAAATTGCTGCATTTTGAAATTTTCAAATTATTATACATTACTGCCTTTGTGGGTCAAGGCATACGCATAATATAGTAAGATCCTAGCCTTGATTCCCAGGTTGGGCAAAATTTCTTGTATTTTGATCTGAAAATTCCCAGTAGCATGTGCCTGTCACCACTAGGCTTGCTTCTTAATATGTGGGAATCATAGCATAATCATTTAGATTTAATCATAGGTTCTGTTGCAGAATATGGACTGGACAGAAAAAATGCAGTTCACTATTCATTAACTTCTCAACAGACACTTTTTAATATAAGTATTTTGGGGAATGAGCATATCTCAAAAGGAGCATTGAGGTAAAATGTGTACGTTTTGTTGAAAGTAGTTTCTAAAATTGTTTGTTTTTTGATAAACCACTTTTATCATTTTACATGATTTTTGTTTGTGCATAGAGTTTTCATGATATTGTCTTACATCTGTGTTATGTATAATCAGTGCTGGTTTAAGGGTAGAGCAAGTAGAGCGAGTCGCGCTTGGCGCCAGGGCGCTGAAGGGCACTAAAAATCAAATGTAAAACACAATTTTCACATAAAATAAAAATTTTATTTTAGTTTACTAGTTAACAGATTTTATTATTGAGTGAGTAATGAAATTAACAAAAAAAATCAATTTATTACATAGCAGTAGAAATTTTTTTAATAGTAAAGAAGCAGGGGTATAATAACTACACCTACTTGACTTAATTTAAATTCAATAAGTGTTGATATTTGCAATAAATTGATTTGAAAAAATTGGTTTTATTATTTATTTAACTAATATACAGGATGTCGTTAGCATCGCGACAATAAATAAAGTCTAACGCTACTTGCCAATAATCATAGAAAAATATAAAACGTTTTTTTTTCTTGTATTTACGCGTTTAGTTTCATTTAAAATATAAAACGTTAAAAAAATCCATAATTAAAAAAATATATTTTACAAAGTAATTAAATAAAAAAGAAACAAAATTTGTAACACTATACAACTACAACTGACTGATTCATACATTCAGAGAGTTTTTCATTCGTTGCCAAAACGTAGCATTACAAGTCTCTCCTTCTAACAGTATGTTTTATCTCTTTAAATTTTAAAAAGTTATCCTCTATATGTGTGTTCATTTATTGTCGCGATTGTAACTACACGCTGTATATACTATAATTCAAATTTATATCAGGGTAGAGCCCAAAAATGTCTCTTTAAAAACATTACAAAAAGAAATCCTAGAAATTAGCAGCTCTGCTTTGATGCAGTCAAATTTCTTAAAAGCAATGGCGGCATCTCTCGTTTGAAG
The DNA here is from genome assembly GCA_933534255.1 of Iphiclides podalirius. NCBI lineage: Eukaryota > Metazoa > Arthropoda > Insecta > Lepidoptera > Papilionidae > Iphiclides > Iphiclides podalirius. The sequence continues at coordinate 17,145,597 of OW152820.1, read as the reverse complement.
TTATCGTTGTAAAACGATATTCGATTATATGCGAATTGTTTATATGCTGGAAAGGATATAACGCCAAATAACAATGCAGATAAAAGACGTTAAGATTTTCGTCGGTGTAGCAATCAGCCGTTTAGCTTAGTTGCTAAAGCGTCAGGCCGCGAATGCCGAAGACGTTTTAATGATCTATGCAGGTCCACTTCGGAAAGCGTTGGCGCTGGGAGAAGAAGTGCCGGAAGAAACTCCAGCAACGCTTCTATCATTAACTGGCATAGGCGTATATAGCGGGGGGGCTGGGTGGGCCGTGCCCACCCCAGTATCGTCTAGTGCCCACCCCAGGAGTTTGGGTTACCCATTCGAAATTTCTAAAACACATCCAGTCTGCACACCACCAAAGTAAGATAATTTATCAGACGCCTTTACATCAAGAATCAAATTTCCATGAATAAATCGTCAGCTAACATGAAAAGGAAGTTGAGCAAAATAAAGAAAATCTAATAAAAATAATAGGCATCAGTACTATATCTAGTATGTCAAGGATTGCCGTCAAGTCACCGTGAAACATCTGACCCAAAAATTAGAGAAACTTTTCAGACATCAACTTTTCGCTGAATACAATGGAAAATTTTCCAGGCATTTTTAAAAACAAGTAACTTATTGCAGTGCTGGTATATAAAACGATTTAGTCAACATATTCTGATTCATTATCACAATAGAACGCATCGTGAACAAAATTATACGATGCAGATGAAGCAAGACGTTATAGAGAAGAAAAAATATCTATAGTTTTGAGACGTATTAGAAGTTGAAGAGACGTTCATGGGATTTATGGATTGCTCTACTGGCAGAGACGCAAAGATAATTTTAGATTTTTTAAACAAATGTGCCATGCCCCCATGTGCCCCATTTAATTGTACGTGGATTGGCGCATAAGCTTAATTTAGCTTTTGTGAACTCATGCGCTAATGTGTCACTAATAAGCAAGTTTTTTTAATAATCTGGAAGCATCCATTTTTCACACCCTGATAATCATGCCCTTCTCAAGAATATCCAAGATATTCAGAAACAGAATTCTTAATTATAAAAAAGTAAAAAAAAAATATTTGAACTGCAAATGCGATCCCAGTAACTAACTGACTAACTGTCCCTCGGCATAGCTCCGCTTGTATCTCAGACGGATGCCAGGGGAGCTATGCCGAGGGGCATGGCAGAGAATTAAGACGTGGCTATGGGAGAAGGCAGGTTCTCAAGCACTACTCTTCATCATATAGAAGTAAGGCATCGCATCTCTTTTCAAAGAGTCGTTTAAAGAAGTAAATATATTAACCTTGGCCCGTCAAAATATACATATGGACCGTTTATTTTGAAAGTGGTGTAAGTCCATTTTTGAGAAAAATGAGCTATCACGTAATTCATGCTTAATGTAATGTAATTTTTTTATATATAACTAGTCCGCGTTTTGTACAACTTAAAATCGGTCGGTAAATGAAATTGCATAATCATCGATTATGAAAATGGTGTGTCCAATTGACAGAGGTAGGTGGCATAGCAGATGGATGCCGATCAGTGTTTTGTTATTTTTCATTTATTTTATACTAGCTGTGTCCCGCGGTTTCACCCGCGGACGATTTGCATTGTTTCCCCCCCGTGTTTCCACTACTCGTAAGTTAAAAGATAGATATAAAAAAAATAGATAAATGTATTACAAAATGTATAGCGCATAACCTGTGAAAAGAAAATAAATACGACAAGGCTGTATGACTCCGTATCTTTGCCCGTATTTTGGCGAATTAAAAAAAAACCACAAAAACACCAGTAGCGCCATCTTTTTGCAGAAAAATCCGCAATCTAATTACGATTTTTCTAATTTTATATTATTTAGGAGTTGAATTTTTAAATAAAATGTAGCCTATGTACTATTCCAATTCATACTCTAGCTGTGTATTAATTTTGAAACCAATCTATTACGTACTTTTGGCGATAACTTTACCCAAAAAAAAAAAATGATTCTTGTAGAAAGACATGACGTTCACTTGCACAATGCTGAATTATCAAGAAAAGCATTACAAGAGGATAAAATTCTAGTATTAGAAAATCTTTCACTTTTGATTTACAAAAAGCCTTACCATACCCGAAATTGTCTGTCTCAATCGCATATTACAAACGAAATATGTACGTCTTAAACGAGGGTTTTCACAATTTACATAATAATAAAGTTAATATCTAGGTGTGGGACGAAACCATTGCTTCTGGGGGATCGCAAGAGGTGGCTTCATGCTGTTTGAAGCACTTAGAAAATGTAACGATCCAAAGCCATGTTATTGCCTACAGTGACATGTGTACTGGGCAAAATCTAAATTTACAAATGGCATTGATGTGGTTGAAGGTTGTCCAGTCGGAAAACAGCATTGAGATAATTGACCACAAATTTTTACTCTCGGGGCATTCATACCTTCCGAACGATGCAGATTTTGGCATTATAGAAATGGCATTGAGAAAAATGAATTTTGTGTACACACCACAAGATTACTATAATGTAATAGCGCAATGTATAAAACAGGAAAAATTCATTTTATATGAAATGAAACGGGAGAATTTCATTTCAACAAAAAATCTCCAAAATGCAATTAAAAAACAGATAAAAAAAAATTTTAACGGGGAACAGGTCAATTGGTTGCAAATATGTTGGTTGAGGTTCCTCAAAATTGCACCATATACCATTTTTTATAAAACAACGATGACGGACGCAGAATTTAAAATTATTAATTTATTACCTCTACATTCTGGAAGACCAACCTGAAAAAATCGCCCTGGAGCCTTTGTACCAAAATGCCAGACCTATTACGTACGAAAAATATAAAGACATGAAGCAGCTACTACCCTATATACCTCCGGTGCATCATGCATATTTTGAAACACTACCAAATGCAGGACTGTGTTGTTATGCGTATTTGTAAACAAAATTATATTCAAATGAAGTATTTTTTAAGCGATATTTGATTTTTCATAATTGAAATTAAACGATTTTTACAATTGTCTAACTTTGAAAGTGGTGTAAGTCCATTTACAGCACATAAATATGTGTTATCGTAGTCTAATTAGCCAAAAACAAATTTATATAAACAAATTAAATGTTGATAAAAAAATAGAAACAATGCCAGACCTCATATGATTTGCCTGTATTTTTAAATCAACAAATATAGTAACCTTTAATTTTCTCGAAACAAAAGAAAATGGACTTACACCACTTTCAAAATAAACGGTCCATATATATATATATATATATACAGCGTGTCGTTACCATCGCGACAATAAATGAACACACATATAGGGGATAACTTTTTAAAGTTGTATTAAACATTTCAATTCTTTAAACATCAATATTTACAGAGTTATTAAATTTTCCAAAACAAAGAATTTTAGAACACCTTACCTATAAAAGCGTAACGTAAAGTTCATTTGTAAAGGTCACAAAGCATATGAATGGGTTGAATGAATTTAAAAGAGGCAAAACATACTGTTAGAAGGAGAGGCTTGTAATACGACGCTGTGGCGCGAGTTGTATAGGATGTTACAAATTTTGTTTCCTTTTTACTTAACTAGTTTGCTTGAAATTTTTTTTTTAATTATGGATTTTTTTTACGTTACTATTTTTTTATGATTATTGGCAAGTACGTTAGACGCGTGTTCATTTATTGTCGCGATGGTAACGACACGCTGTATATATATATAATGTATTTACGCAGAAATATTAATAATTTTAATAAGAATACTGATGTACATAATGTACTAGGAACAAACACAAGCTTATAACGCCAGTTACTAGACTCGCACAGAATAACTCGTTCATGGGGCGGTGTATAAGCTTCTACAACAAAATTCCAGTAAATGCGCCTGCCTATCAACAGGTCTTTATTTATTAAAAAAATGATTACATTAGTGACTATAACCCCTTGGAATGAGTTGATCGCTCCCGAGATATTTCTAAAAGAAAAATGACAAAAAGGAGGATACCTACGGAGTTTCTTTCGCCTGTTTCTTCCCCGTTGGAGAAACCTCATTACGAAAGGGTGGTAGATAAAAAAGAAAAAAATACTATCGACAGTTGAAATGATTCTTATGTCGATGAATAAATGATTTGGATTTTTAAGGAATAAGTTACGCCAAAAAAAGTTTTAAATGTTTCTACAGTGTTAGTTTATAAGAATATTATTAATTAGTTAATTCACTCATAACTATTCTTTTAAATGAATAAGTATGATTGACGATAAAGAACTGTGGTTTTTTTTTAATATGACGATTGACGACGACCTGTGATTTTTTGTAGTAGGGCACAGGCCCACCCTGAAAATCAACCCTAGATACGCCAATGTTACCGGGGGAAAACCTGCCAGGTACGTGGCGGAACCTTGTATGCCGCACTCGCCGGTGAGTGCGGTGTGATCTGGTGTGTGTGCGTAATTGTTTTATCTTGTCGATTGCGATAGTCGTCTCATCGTCAGGGAAAACGAGTACGTGTCGTGGTCTGCGCCATTTGCGACGGAACGAACCTAGCGGTAGGGGTTTGTAGATGACGGCACCTACAAGTAAAGGATTGGGCGAGGGATTGTTAAATAGTTTATTAATACGAGATATAGAATATTTATAGGGAACTGAACTTAAATACTTACATGTTCAAGTATTAAGCAGCAATTTTTTTTTATAAGCACCTTGTCGAGAAAAGACAGGTCAGCTATACACATAATATTTTAACCTTTTGTGATACGGCTGTCTATGGGAGATTTTGCCGAAAAAAGCGAGTTGCCGAGGTGAAGATGCGCTGGATCTTTTCCACACGCTGTGAACGTAAAAAAAGTCTAATAAAAGTAGTATATACAATACATACCTACACTGTATGTATAATATGTATACTAGAAACCTTTGTAGTATGTACTTTAAATTAAATTATGTATATCGAAAATGCATAAGCTATCGGCAAACTTTCAGTATTACGCCTGTCAAATATTATTTTAACAGAAATGTTAACGATGTTTAACAAAAATATTTATGGGGCTAGCTTCAGGGAGCGCAAATGTAATAAATTCTAATACATTCATATTTTATCTTCTATTAACTGACGTTTTTGCTTTCATCCTGGAGATTATATGATTATAGCATTAACCTGTAGATTATAGATCCGTCAGGGCCTCCTTGTTCAGATAGATAGGCGTGATTTTGCACGTTTCATCTATATAGTTTATCTGTACAGTCAGGATCGGAACGAATTTGATGTCCAATATGCTGCTCGCAGATGTGAATGTTGTCGATCTTCGGGCATTCAGCCTCTATGTACACAAACTCGCTAGGTGGTAGCTAGAATTTAGAAAAGCATTATGATCCTATGAAGGGACATAGTAGAATATTTTCTATCCTAGTAACTTTATAACGTATGAGAAAGTATTTAATCTAAGTTAAGAGAAATTTATTTAATCTAAGTTGATTTAAAATTGGATTTTTAAGGCGCTGTATGCAGTAACAAAAGGTTTTTCAAAAGATTTTTTAGCAAAATCTACACATTTTATAGCAGCAAAAAAAATATATGTTAATCTTGATCGTACATTCTAAGGGAACATTGTTTCAAAAAAATTTTCTCCATATATTTTCTCGATAGAAAAAAATCATGAAACTACCTCTAAAAGAGAAATTCAAATCCAAAAATGAACGTAATACATCAACAAATCTTAATGAAATTAATATCAGTGGTGTAGAATATATTAATAAAAAGGATTGTTGTTTTAATTTTTTGATTGATGTTAGATATTTGTAAATATTAATTTAATTCATTAAAATTAATTCGAACGCGATGGCCAAAACACCGCGCCACCGCGGCGTTGTTTCGGTTCTCTTCCAACTCCACACGTTGAACAGAGAGCGCTGAGGCGCCTTGCTACATGGATCTATGCCGCTCATCGCCCGCTCACCGATACGAAATATGTTTCGTATTTATTTATTATATACAGTTTTAATATTATTAGACCTTCCAAAACACGAAACTAAAAAATATATATTCACATATTTCGTATTTATAAATTATTTTTATGTATTTAGAGTTGTTAATTAATTTATTTAAAGCGTAATTTCAATGTCTTATCTCGTGATTGGTCTATCAGTCCTATACATACAGTGTTTAGGACCATCATTCTTTATGGATTGGGTTCAAATCCCTAAATTTTTTGTTGTACTTATTGTTGATTTTCTTATTTGGAAATATATCTTACTTACCATTTAATTTTTGTTCATTTTTTATTTTCATAAATAATTACATCAAAATATTATTTTATTTGTTCAAAGTTGAAACAGTTGGAGAACAATCTATCAGTAAATAAACCAACTTTTAGTATAAAATTTTTTTAACGGCATCTATTTTTTTATTAAAATATTTAATTTTTCACCCTAACACGAAAATTTATCTTATACACGAAAAATAATTATTTTATAATTTTTCTTATTAATTTGTTTATTTCTCATATTGAGCCATTTTATAAAATAAAAACAAAATAATTTGTTTTAAAAGTTAAAATAATGTAAAAAATAGAACTCCACTCGATGAGGGTTTGAACTTGAGACTACACGTACAGCAATAGTTTACCGTTGTGTATAACGTTCGGACCAACAGGCTACGCGAGGTCTGTGGAAAGCGACAAAATTTCGATTCTTCTTATAATTGCTGTCGTTTATCGATACAAATAAAGATTTTATCGATAGTTTTTTAAATTTCATTTTAGTTGAGAAAGTAATATAACATAGTAAATCTTGAACATTTAAAGGATAAATTAAAATTCCTAATATAAAAAAAAATGTAATAAAAAAAGTTGTATTCGTAATTTCTGCAAAAATTTTATGAGCTATTTCTTTAAAATAACAATATAAACCATGAAAACAAAAAATAATAATTTTAAGTAATTTGCCTTTATTAATTTATTTGACTTTACGATGTATTTTTAATCAATTCCTTTTTAAAATAATAATAAATAGGAAGATTTTTTTAAATTGTTGATTGCTTTCTCATACTTTATATTTGTTTGTTTATCATTATTCCTATTATAATATAAAAATAAAATACAATCATGGTCTATAAAAGATATTATAGTGATCATCTATGTACATTTACGAAAGCCTTCCATGATACTATCGATAGTATCCTACGGCCCACCACTACACACACACTTAGCAATGAATGACTTGGTCTAGCGGCGCGTCGCGCTGCGCGCCGCTAAGCGGCGTTGCCCCTCCTCTGCTTCCTCATACTTCACCACCCAAATAGTTAAAAATTCACTGCATACAGCGCCTTAATTACCATCATTTGTTGTATCGAAAATCCCTTTTACAAAGTTATAATTTGGTTAAGTTTAGCTAAAATTAACCCATCGTTATTTTTAAGTATACGCAAAAATTGTCGAAACGTCGCTATTATAGAGTAGAAGTTTGTAAGGCACTGGAAAGTATAAAACTACCAATCTTTATTTGTGCAACTTACAGAAGATTATTGCAGCGACACGATGTTTGATCGAAGTTTGGATCGATGTGACTTCTGCAACTCCCAAGTAGATCCTCGCTGGGGGCTCCCGGTTCTTTCAGGAAGTCGATTAGGCGTTGAAACCCTATCAGCACGTACGCATGCGGAATGAAAAAAGTTCATCACAGTTCTGTTAGTATTTATAGCTCATCGATTGAACTAACTGCGCTGGTGCACGCACTGACTCGACTATCCTACCGACTGCGCCAATTACGGGTTGCGCAGCGGAGGATCTTAAAAAAAACGATTTTATATAAAATAATATTTAATAAAGGTTCTACAAAAGTTCTTAATACTATTTAATTTAGACACTAAGGGGTGTCAAATCTGTCCGAAGTTAGGATGACGAAAGACGCCGCGCTTTGCCGGTGGTCGATTTTATTGGATGAAGCACCGGTCATTGCGCAATTGATTCAGGTGCAGTACCTTATACTTATGGCGACCGGGGATGTAACAAAATTATATTGCATATTTGTAAATACAATGTTTGATAGTGAATATAGCGCCATCTAACTCAAAGAGTAGAACACATCTAGGCCAGCCGTTTATTACTTAAATATATTGCTTGTTTTAGTAAACTGTATAGTGTGGTTCAGTAACAAAGCAGTCTTTGAACTGCATAAATCATCGTGTAAAATAAATAATCTGAATACATTCTATAGTTTTTTTCTATGAATCGCAAAATGTATGTCAATCTTTAACACGGAAGACATCAAGGTGTGTATAGTATCGAATTTCGGCGTTAGATGGCTGTATAAAATCATTGAGATAATTATTATAATCGAGGTAAAAATGCATTAAACAATAAAAAAAATATTATTTATTTATTTTATTTTATTTTACAATTTTAGGGAAACTAACAGCTAGCACATGAGTAAAGTATTAGATAATAAATACAGAAGGCCAATTAAAAGTTTCCACAATTAGATAAAAAAATTAAAGTATATAAAAAAAGTATATAAGCGTACAAAGAAGAACATTTATATATATTATGAAACCAAATTAAAAAAAGCATACAAAGTAAAAAGCGCGGGTAGTAATTAAAATGTAGGGACATTTATTATAAAAAATGTAAAATAATATATTCACGCACATACATCGTATTCTTCTCATCTAAACATTGCCTTTACTGTAGGTCAGTGATTCTCAACCTTTTTTTTTGTTGTGGCACATATTTAACGATTTCAAAATTTGGCGGCACACAAAGAAAAAGATACAAATTATTTACTTACTACAACACACTGCATAAATAGTTTATGACAAAAATTTTAAATATACGAAATAAACTAATATATACTACAATAATAACTAAACGTTTATTAAAGGATTAATTACAAGCTAATAATAAAAATATTTTTAAAGCGAAATTTGAGCTTAATGTTTTTTGATAATTTCATTTATATTTGGTCGTAAAAATGACAATGCTACTCTCATATCGTCTTCTACATGTAACAATTTTGATCTTTTTTTAGTTTTAATGTTGGCTAATGCCAAAAAATATTTTTTTTTTAAATGATATAATTTAATAATATTAACATTATTATATATTTGAAAAATTTGGCGGCACAAAATTTTTATGCTATTAAGTATTACCGTAGATCATTTCTTGGGGATAATTTGAAATACTCTGACGCTTAGATTTTACATAACTCCAGAAGGCCTTTGTATTATATTTAATATTTCTTTGAGTACGTTCTAAGTAAGATTTATAACATTCTTCCTGTAGTCTCTTTTGCCTTTTTCGTAGTTCTGAGAAGTCTGCGTAATCGATTGGGTTTTTATGTTTTTTCCAATAAGTGTGTAGTTTACTTTTTTCTTTTATAACATTAATTAAAGCTTTGCTGTACCAGACTGGATATGAGTATTTTCTACTATATCGGACTTTACGAACAAATTTTTCATTTAATTTATTAATTATGGAGTAAAATTTTGTAACGATATTATCCAAATCTGTATCACTTGTAATAAAAGCCCAATCTTGTTTTAATAGACAGTCATTAATACTGGCATTAATACTGTTGTTATTTGTTATATGTTAATTCGCGAATACCACTCGCTAGATCACTGACCATTGCGCATTGCCTTCGGCGTGGGTTCGATTCTCACACTGGAGAATTATTTGTGTGACCCATAGTAATTGTATCCCAGAAGGCAAAACTATGAATGTGGTATTTAAAGTGATATTTTATTGTACACTAGCTTTTCGCCCGTGGTTCGGCCCATATGTGCCACATTTTATATCGTGCTTAAAAAGTAGCCTTCCTCAATAAATTGGCTATCAAACAGTGCAGAAATTTTTCTAATCGGACCAGTAATAGCTGAGATTAGTGAGTTCCAACAAACTGATGCTATCTAGACTGCTAGCATTTGTTTGATACATGTATCTCATAAACTGTGATATTTAGACAGTAGAAATTTTCACTGTTGACGCTATAACAACAAATAAAGTAAATCAGAATATTTTTTTTAAGTGGGGCTCTCATACAACGGACAAAATTTTATTGCCTTTTTTATAGATTATGGTATGGAACTCTTCGTTCACGATTGCGACTCGCATTTGGCTGGTTTTTAAATTTATATAATCTAACAATCATCATCATTTTACAGACCATAATATAATTGTAGTTAACTATAATTTCATCCAATTCAGCTGTAGCGATTACTTTTTTTTAAGTTGATATAAAATTTTTATTTATGAACCGATTTGAATAAAACTAACACTAAATGTTAAGTGAAGTACTTCAATGCATAAGTGAAAGTTGCACCCAAATCGGTTAAGCCGTTTCCGAGATTACGCGCACAAACGCACATACACACGGACAAAAATTTCAACAACCATTGTTTTGGGTTCTACTGTGTTGAAAAAGGAGGATCTTTAATAATAGTTTTTCTCAAATATCTTCCGTGTACCGTTAAAGACAAGTAACATTTTTATTATATGTCTAGATATCTGTCTGAATTTTTCGCTTTCATCCTATTCCACGCGGACGTAGTCGCAGGCAACAGCTAGTTATACCCTAAACGAACCTACGCTTAGGCGTTCCTATACTGCTGACTGAGCTTTTTATATTTATGTATATATATAGCTTTTCGTGGAAATAGCTGACCCATACTGGCCGAGTTACGAGTGGGGACGGGCTATGTCGGATTTTTAAAACCCCCTACACTACCCAGGATACATAATTATCAGCAGAGTCACAGGAACAATTTCGCACACATCCGCAATCTTCTCAGAAAGCAACCCTCCTCTTTTTTCTCCCTTTTCCCCGCGAAAGATGATGATATTATTTAACGCCCCCAATATTTACATTTTCCCCCAAATATTATTGTTACGAAACAGACACCCTGATTAACTGATGTGTTTATTGTTTACTGTGAGAATTGGCGTAGATATAACATTTTATTGTGTTAGTTCGCGGGCACATCGTTCAGTATTCCGGGTGAAAGCAATTATTCAAAGAAGCTAATAAAAACAAAAAGTGAAAATATAGAAGTTATAACTGAGCATAGTGGAGTAGTAACGATCGCGACGGTAGTGAGGCGTGAGTAGCGCAACTGGCCGAGAACACTTCTGGGAATCGGTTTCACCTCAAAACTTATGTCGGCATTGAGGGCGATATATCGGTCGCATTAAGCCGCCGTTAAAGGTCCCTTTAATGGTGAGTAGGTGCGTAGGTAGGTAGGTCGTTGGGGCTTATCGCGGCATTCGGAGGCATCGGCGCCCGCTCCGTCGTTAGAGCCGACCTCGGCCGCTTATCTGATGGGATCTGCTGTTTATTTATTGGGGCATCAAAAGCCGCCCGAGCGGCCGAGCGCAGGCCGGTGTAGCGCGGTAGCGGCCCTAAATCCGACAATTTAGTGGCCCCCATAAAGCGGGCGGTTGCGGGTCGCCGCACCGATAATTTCTCTTATTGTCTCGATAAATTAGCTTAATTAGGGTGTAAAAAAAGTCTGACGGCGCGGAATCTAGTGCGTCCTCGTGGGTGGTCGGCCGGCACGATGGACACGTCCAATTAGTAGCACGGTAGCATTAGGACGGCTGCCACCGTTCGCAACAGCTGCCTCGGCATATATAGTTGCCTCGCCACCACACCAATTATTTCTAATCATGTGCCGGTACAGGCTAAACAAATGCGGACTGTGCGATTTTCATATACGTACTGTCGCTCAAATGCGAGTTTATTACTTTATTTGTATAAACACACAGGTATTTTTATATGTTATGTATTTATACTTTGTATTTATAACATCCTGTTATATTATTACACAACAACGTCGGCAGAAACTCTTTAACACTTCAAGCCTTTGCCTTATTCCACACTAGGCAGTCTCTCCTGTTACGGGAATAGTATTCTCTACTTGGTAGGTAGACGTTTGATTAATACCAGAGGGTATGAAATGTAAGACGATAAACGGTATGTAATAAACTTCAATGATAAAATTACTGTTATTTTAAATTAAAATTACAATAAAATTTCTTTAAAGAAGTGGAAAATTACAATAATAAAGGTTCCTAACACTTGATAGGCTTCTTTAAAGAATATTTACTAAAATCCAGAAAAATATCCCGGTATGTTAAGATGTTAAAGTTCTTAAATTGGCGACACTGTTAGTATATGCATGAAGGCTTAGGTACATTTCGTTGCGCCGGTGTAATGTTCCGTTGAATGGCTTGACAGACTTCGGGGCGTCGCGCGTCGTCCGGCCCGCTCTCCGCTCTGGGAAATCCCATAAATCACGTGTGGCCCCTTGCCATTAACATTCCGCGGACGCCTTCGCGGCACGTTTATGACGTACATTCACGTATCACCAAAATCTAATCGGTGCCCCGCGAGATTACACTGCATCGGTATTAAATTCGTTAGATTTCAATCCCGTTCGTAAATGTTCCTCTTCTCGATTTCTCTATCGAGCAGTTTTTATTAAATAAAGATTAATTTTATTTAAAAGCTGCATATATTTCAAAGCAAACTGCAGTCCATAGAAAAGTCTATCTTTTGTTAAGGAGACACCGTTGTCGCTGGGGGTGTAGATATCACTTTGAAAGTAGCCGAGGCGGCGCCGGCGGCCGCCATTATCGGCAGCGCTATCAGCAAAACAGAATTGTTGCACTAATCGATCTCGTAAATTCCTTCTCGCTTGGCTTTTATCTTGACGGCTGGTGAAGTGACTGTTTTATCCGTTGTTTTTATGACTTCCATACGTGTTAAACTCTCTCGTCGTCGTATCCCTTTATAAATTTTGAATGAAATTGAAATCATGATAAGACAGAAAAAACTCAATGCAATAGATGTTTTTTGTCAGTCTTATGACGCACGCGTTACATCTCGTAAAAGTCTGCCAGCAGTGGGTTCGTATGCGGTTCGAGATCAATGATCTAGGGACCTCTCGCCTCTCACGGGGCGCGCAATCGGCCATTCGGCCCGGGCAGTGGACGCTGGGCGACGCTGATGGATTGCGCAGCTCGCGGAGCCTTGCGTGTGGACGACATTCTGCGCAAGTGGCGAGTGGCGAGTGGCGAGTGGCGAGTGGTTAGTGGGTGATAAAATGTTACAGCGCCACATTGCTCGCTCGCTAGATACGTGCCAAGTGGGCGGGATTGGACACTATCTGGGAAGTTTAATTTTTATCGCGCCCTAGCACGGCCGACTCCCGTAATCGTTGGAATTGATCTCGCGGTGACGTGGTGTTGGTTCGTTTTTACGAGAAATTAATTGACTTTTATTGGCTGCGAGTAAATACTTCGAAATGCTCAACCATCAGCTATTTGCATTTTAATTAACGCGTGCTTAAATAAATTACTTCTACTAGTTAAGGGGACATATTTTAAGGTTAAGACAAGCGTGTGCAAGTATGCATTCGATAGCATTCTTTAGAGCCTCGTGCATTTCTGGAGTACGTGCATTTTGTAAACATTGAAACGGGGTAAGAGTTAAGTAATATACTAGCAACGTTATTTTGTTCCACGTGGTCCTCTACCAATGAAGATAACGGTGCACGGTGGGTGGTTGGCAGCTGTTGCAGCAGTCGAACAATGTCCGTATTAAATAATTTATACAATGTTGTATTATGTATATAAAAATATATACAGCGGATCGTTACAAACGCGACAATAAATGAACACACATATAGAGGATAACTTTTTAAAATTGTATTAAGCATTCACCTTCTTTAAATATCAATTTTTACCGAGTTATTAAATTTTACAAAACAAACATTTTTAGAACACCCTAACGTATAAAAGTGTAACGTAAATTTCATTTGTAAAGGTCACAAAGCATACGAATGGGTTGAATGAATTTAAAAGAGATAAAACATACTGTTAGAAGGAGAGACTTGTAATGCGACGTTTTGGCAACGCATATCTAATAAAATATGAATCAGTCAGTTGTAGTTTTATAAGATGTTACAAAATTTGTTTCTTTTTTATTTAATAAGTTTGTTTGAAAAATAGATTTTTTATTTATGGATTTTTTAACGTTCTATATTTTTCATGATTATTGGCAAGTAGCGCTAGACGTGTGTTCATTTAATGTCGCCCGTGTAACGATACGCGGTATATATAACTAATATTGTTTTATTGGCGGAAACAGCAAAAGCTGCATGACTTTTCTGCAGAAAAGAAAATGGTAGGTAAACAATTTTATGCACTTAATCTTTTTTTTTGTTTTACTGTATTTGAAGTTGGCTGGCAAAAAAACATTACATGACATTACACATAAAAAATAAATCATGAAACGTTTTTACTTAATTTTAGACAAATGTTTCTATAGGACGACAAGGGATTACTTAAGCTTATTTTCATCACTACATAGTATAAAACAAAGTAATCCCGCTGTCTGTCTGTTCCTATGTATGCTTAGATCTTTAAAACTACGCAACAGATCTTGATGCGGTTTTTTACTAGATAGAGTGATTCGAGAGGAAGGTTTATATGTATAATACATTGCACTCGTGCGAAGCAGGGGCGAGTCGCTAGTATAGAATATTCTACACACAAGTGTATGGCGACAACCCATTACCATTAAGTGAAGACCACTATGATGTAATTGAATGTTAGAAAAGACGTATGTGATGTGGCAATGTAGGTAGCGTCGTCTGCCCCTCGGTATATGAGAGCCAAGCAAGGGGGCTTGTCCGGGGGGGCTCCGGCGGCGGCGGGCAGGGGCGTTCCGGCACGCCCCGCCCCCTCCTCGCGGGTCTGGACTCCGAGTCTCGCCTCACCCGCCGCGGCGCCAGTATCACCAAGATGCGTCGATGAATTGGACTTTGGCGAACTAAATGTAATTAGTTTATTGACGCTCTTTTATAAGCAGTGTAGTTAATATCAACTACTATAATGTGATACGAATTTCTTAACTTAGACTCTCTATCTTTAGTTTTGTACGTGTTTATCTTTTTATCGAGACTAAATTGTGCCTTTATGAAATAAATAGACTGTTTCAATTAAACCTTTTCTACACAATAGGTACTCTACAGTAGTTGCATTAAGTAATTTTATAGGTCATCTCATTTGGGTGCCATGCATTGAATTCATCACATTAAGTATCATTATTGATAACATCAGGGCGGATTTGGAGGTCTTGAGGCCCCGAGGCATCAAATGGGTGGAGGCTCCTACCTAATTATTTTCGGTATCAATAAAATTAGGTAAACGATTTATACGGAAAATAATTATGTGTTACACAGTTGTTATATCAACGTTAAAAGCTCTTATATATTGTACCATGTCGTATGTAAATTGGTAGTCAACAATAATAAAGGATATTACAATAGAGAGTAAACAAATAAGATTATTTTAACAAAGAATATAGTAATTGATCATTCTGATAATTAAGAAGATCATTCTGGTCAATTTAGAGAGTATAATCATCCTTTTGGCAACTAAAATGAAAATTAAAGTCATTTGACAGCTGATTAGTTGACATCTACGATGATCGGTGTTTCAGAAACCGGGCGTAAGATTTTTAAAACATAGGAGTGTCCGCTTGTTTTCTTAGATAATTTTTAGACAAAATTTGGTAAACTCATCTCTGACCCCCATATTTTCAACGTAGCTGGAGAAAAACATATTCAAAATCGATTGACAGTCTGTTGATTTTGATTGCGACGTGTAAACATATTCTTTAAACATTTCCGAACGTTTGTATTATATCGTGACTGCTCTTGAAGAAATGAATTCTACAAAGGAACTTCATCACTTTTTTTTAGTTTTATGAAACCTTTCTTCTTCCAATATTTGATCATTACTTCTGTTACGACAGCAGGTCAAAGACCAATGTCATTTTTGAAACCACAAACATCTACTTGCTCTTCACATACATAGGTATGTAGTAGTAAGTAATCGATAAATAGAGAACACATATCGATGTTTAACGGATTGAAGTGAACAAATATCAATATGTCAGCCTCAATATGTCAGTGGGGCGAATACTGAGAAATGCCGCCCACGCCCATTTATATTTATTTTTACCTTTATCATATATATAATTTCAGCTATCAGATGTCCACTAATTGATTGACATTTGAAGAAAGCCTACATAAGCCTTCCGGATATTTGCCGTTTTTCTTTTGCACGGATAAAAGAAAACAGGAACTTAACCTATAGTTTGAAATAGTAACGTGGCAAACGCGAAAGTGCAAAAATTACAGTTTCAAATAAAATTGACAAATTCTATAAATCTGACAGTTTAAACTCTAAATCTTACATTTTAAAACTGTTAGTTTTACAGAAATAAAATATACTATGTGACAATGCAATTTTTCCACTTTGGCGTTCGAAGCCCCCGTTAAGTTACTATTTATTTATTTTAAACTATAAGCGTTCCTGTTTTCCTTTTTCCGTGTGTATTAAGCCAACTTATTTACAGATATATAGACATAAACGTGTAGGATATAATTATATTTTTACACAGCACAAGATAGGATTTTAAATAAAAATATGCATAATAAAAATGAAAATCAAATATATTATTGCATTTGTGAATTGAAATTACAACTTTACTCTTCAAGCTTTTTATTCAGCAAATAAATCTATGACCTTGTCATAATTTAGCTCGTGTGCAATTCGATTTTCTATCGCTAAGATTACAAGACTCGATAAGCGTACCTGGCTCATAGAAGATCGAAAATAATTTTTAATTAGTTTTAGTTTGCTAAAACTTCGCTCACAGCCTTCAGCTGTAGTGGGGAGCGTAGAGTAAATCCGCAGGGCAATGCAAATATTAGGTCCTTACCTATGAAATTGGCGTTGTGTACGGGAGGTATATAAAGTCACTTTTTTGTAAAATATATTTAATTAATCAAAGTATGCACCGTTGTTATCTTGCTTAGCAGCTATTTCTTCCTTCGTGGTTTGCAGTTGCTGTAGTGAACGACACCGGCGCTAGTCCACCAAACAATCACAAGATCGATCGAGTTCTTAGGGAAAAGTTAAGTAAATTATGAGTTGTCCATTCGTCTGTAAAATGTGAATTTGCCGCCCTCCAAATGACGTATTGGAAATTTAAGTCTGAATTAAATGTGTTATAATCCGCCTAACTAGTTTATATTTTTGCTGTTTATTAAAATCTCCGTAGTTTTGTGATATGCAAAGTGTACATCAATTGTACCAAATGATTAAATGTCGCAAATGTTTAAAGTACCTACCTATTTGGAGATTTGATATGAGCCCATTGTCACGTATTGTTAATTTAATTACGTGTCGCCCAAGGTGTAAGCATAACTTGAGAGAAGCGCGTATCCCATCCTCGCTCGAAGGGCACTCTAGTGGCGGGAGAGAGACAATGGCGCGCTAATTGGCGGAGCGGCAGAGCGGGCGGCGAATGTTCCGCGGAACTCATTGTTCCCGCTCGGAGACGTCGCTACAACTTTATCTCCTCAGCGGTTGTTTCTATTGTGTCTCGGTTTGGGGGAAACCAGAACAACGAGGAACTCGTATTCTACATATATGGTACCTACATACGACCGACTTTATTCTGCAAGTGTTTGCAATATTCAAAGTTCCCCGATGTACGTGCATTATTGTTCCTCACATATCCTCACAAATATAAAAATATTGGTATCTTATTATGAATTTTAGGTTTTCCTAACTGTAGACGTTGAAGTTTCCACGCATGAATTTTTTTTTTATGTCTCCTTGAACCTGTTCACGAGTCACGCTAAGGCATGGTGGGCGGTTTGTTTACAATTCAGTCTTAAGTCAATGTTTATGTATCGAGTGTGTATTATTGTCACTGGAGGCCGCTACGATCAAATTATAACGCACTATGGTTTGTACATAGAGCATAGTGCCTAAGGCGGAACACAGTTGTAATCTTATATTGTCGTAAAATAGATTGTACTAAAATAGATTGGTAGATCGATCCTTAGATCAGTACACAGTGTGGTTTATTCAATGTTTAATACCGACGCTTGGTATTAATTTTGACTCTCTTTTCCTCTATAGATATTACATGTTCAAGGTTGATTTGTTTTATGTCATGAATTGTTTCCTGAATGCGTGGTCCACAGAGCCCAAAGCGAGGACAGGCACTACGTAACGGTGGCAAGAAAAAGTGTATACTTAATTCATCGCCTGGATCCGATAACGGGTGAGAAGGGTGGATGTAATTAAGAAGAGTGAAGCGGAGCGCAGGAGGCCACTCCGCGCCCCTCTTCGCTTCATTTAAAATTTCCATTAAGGTGAGGCGCGCGGTGGGCCCTCGCCTCCGCTACACCTCCAGAACGAGCCGCATTAACTGCCTCTCCGCCGGAGTGCTTTCCTATCTAATTACGCGAGACGGCACAAAGGAGTCGCGATATTTATGGAGAGGCACTCGATTGTGGCCCGTAAATTACACACCGAACAAACAAAGTTGCTGAGACGTGGCTCGTAGAACGCGGGGCGAGTTTCGCGGCTCATACTGCTACGTAATTAACATACGAGCTCAAGTCGGAAGAGGCTCAACTTCGTAGAACTTAATCTCGCGCTTCATTAAGGAAGTTTCGGGCTGGAGATTATCGCCCCCCCCCCTCCCCCTGTCCTCCCTGTCAAAGCTCACGTTACACCCATAGACACATGTAGTCGTGGATTCAGAACGATGCTGAAATATAATTCATTAAATGTTAATTTTCTCTCTAATCTCACCTTGAGTAATCTTAATTAGGCACCTGAACATATATAAAATATCCTTGCTAACGCCGCAGACGCACAATTAGGAGGAAGAAACCGCGGAGAGCGACGTACTGAGCACTACATGCTCCTTCCTGGTATTCCACTAATCATTAATGTTTTCAACACCGTGAACGCTTTAATAATTAATCTTGAATACTAGAACAGAAAACAAATTTAATTACGGCTAATTTCACTAATGGTCATGCTTAGAATTTTTGTGTTTTATTCCACGGTAGCTGTAATTTATTGCTTTTGTTTGAATTTTAATCGAAATAGTTGCAATTGTAAACATTCCTTAGTCTATCATTATGGCATGGTTATTGTTTAAATTAATGAAGACATAATTAATGAGCCTGTAGGCTGTAAGTACTTATTGGGAAACGAACCGTTTTCAAAAATGATTAACTTATCAGAGAATCTCCAAAATTGTGTTAGTAATAAATTATATAATATATATAATGAATTACAATATCCTTGTATCATTTAAAAGAAGAACTAAACTCTTTCTTTTGTGCCTTTATTTCGTCTAGTTGGGATAAGAGCATATGAACTATGTTAATTGTATTATTGCTGCTACGTTGTCTGCTTCATTTAAATCTTTTTCGAGACCCAGATCCGGAACAATTGTTCGTGGGTCGTTCTGTCTGCAATTGCCGGGCCCAACAAAGACAAACAACGGCGAAGAAAGGCTTAGCAACTGCACTACCGACTCATCATTAACCATTATATTAGTTATAATACTATCCTTCAAGACAAAGTCGCTCGCTCTTTTGAATTTTCCTTTTAAAAATTTGAGTTTTTTTCAAGTTAAATGTGCATCTCGAGAAATGCCAGGAGATTTTTTTCCTCCTTTTTTGTGTAAAAACCGTTGTTGATTTATTTGATTGGAAGTGACTTCCGCTGCCTAAGGAAATGGATGATGATCGTAGAGGTGCTGCCAACGAGAGTGCTCCCAACCTGTAAGAGAATAGCTTACATATATCACACGAAACACAAAAGTTTTATTACTTGTATTTTACGTTGGTCTACTTATCTACTAAGAGGCCGCGGTCTCTCCTTGGGTGAGCCGCTTCAAGTGTCTAGTACAAAAATAAAAGCTAGATCCAAGACAGCCGCAGTGATAGTGCAGCTACGTACCATCGACAAACTGTTGACCGATACAGCTTTAAATATCTTCAGGGAGTGAGAGGTGAATTATGATACTTCGAAGAGAACGCATTGCATATGGCCGGCGGCACTATTTTTATGAGCGCTGCAGCGCTGCAGGAAGCGAGCATAAAATGTATTCATTGCGACAATGTCCATGTGCTAGAACGACCCTTAATACGTGCTCACAACGACTGATAATTACGGCCGTTCGTGACATTTATTTCCCTCCTGACATACTTTTAAAATATTAACAATATGTGTTTTTTGTTTATTTTCCTAGAACTTATAGGCACTGTCACTCGAAATCAAAACTGTTATGTCGAGTAAGGCTTGAGCTAAAAGTAAACATTTATTAATAAAATAAATGTTTACTTTCAGCTATAATAAAGTAAACATTTATAATAAATTTTTAAAAAAGTACCTATTTCCTTTCTTTTAACGTAAGTATGTAGATAGGCGCCAGGATTGAGCCGAAAAAGCCAGTCTTTTCTAAAACTTAAACGTCGGACCCTGATTTGGTATTAAAAAATTGCACATTGGTATAAAACATTATGTCAAAAACTTTTGACCCTGCGGGATTCGAACCTGATTTTTTCCGGGTAACGCGTCCGGACACTTCGAAAACAATGCAATGCGGTCGAAAAAGTTATTTTAATTACATTTTAACAATTCTCCATAGTCGGTCGTTTGGCGCTTCCGTTGGCCATACGTATTAATCTTTATTATTTTTAACACAGACTGTATACACGAACGTTAAGAAATCGTTCAAACGGGGCATATTAAGTTCTAATTTTTTTAAGCATTATTTTGCTTATTTAATACTAAGCACGGTTCGTTACAGTTGTATATTAACTATGTTTGATGATGTCCATCACGAACTTGAGGACGTCCGGAATTAAGTTGATCTTTTTTTATAATCGTTCACATCTACAATAAAATAATAAAAAAATAACAGTAGCATTTTTAAATTGCATTCAATGACGTTTTTACCGTGAAACAATAAATTAACATATTCCGACGTATGTCGTTCATTGTTATTGTTTAGCCCTCTGTATGCGATTATATACGGTTGTCGTTACGCGCATAAATTGCAAGTAATTAAATTGCAAATGCGTATTTTATTCCAACATTTGTTTTTGGAAATGGACTCACCTGAAACGGATCCCAATAGCATCCCATATTGATACATATTAACGAATTATTATTATAATTACAAACTGGGCTTGTTAAACAGCTGTTTTTTGATTATGCCATGTTAATTCTGTAGAATGTTCACTCATCGCTATATTCTTCACGGCGTGGCAAGTGCAGCCTTAGGTTTGGGCGAGCGACGCGCCGTTGGGTCTGCGTCCACGGAACGCTCCGCAGGCAGAGAAGGCGCGTAGTGGTGTCGCTGAGCAGCTGAGTCGCGGAGCCGCTGAGTCGCTGAGTCGCTGAGCCGTTGAGGCGTTGAGGCGTTGAGGCGTTGAGGCGGGCGCGGCGGCATTAGCACACAATGGGGCATCTGCCCGCGGATATCAGATGGCGGTCCCGCGGCTGCCGAGGCCGAGCGGCGCGCGCGGCCCAAAACACACAATTAAATGTTGGGGCATGCGGCATGTCTTTGTCCCGTGCGCCCGCCCCGCCCCATTAGCGCTCGTAAACAACATGCCTCCCGAGAAAAAAAACATCCTCGGGATTGTATCATTCTTCGGACTCATTTGCGCGGCCCCGAGCAGTATTTTCATAGCCGTAGTACGCGTGTTAACAGTGCAGAAATAAAGGTGGTGTCGAATGCAGTACCTATTTAAGAATAATTAGTTGAAATCTTATGGGAGCGTTATTTTTACAGGCTTGCAAATTATCCTGATAGGGAAACGCTAGGCTTTTGCGAGGATGTTTCATATCAGCTACCGGCGTGAAGTCGTTAAACAGCAGGAGCTGCTGCGTGGGCCAATAGCAATGTGGGGGCACAATGCAATGGTGACACACAAACCCCGAGGGCATCGTGCATAACGCATGCGGCTCGCACAAAAAGCGGAAGGTCCCCATGCATCCCTTCGGGCACGGGCGGACCTGTCGCCGCTCGCGGAAGCTGTCGAGATGTCGCGGTGTCGGCGGCGACGTGAGACCCCATGCCGCCCGCAATGGCGCCGCTTCCGGGGCTTTTTGCGCGGCGCGTGGCTCGCATGAATTATGCGACCGCTAAAGTTTATACCCATTGGACATTGATAGCAAACTGTCGCTTAATACTCCAGGACTGGGCTCCATTAAAAGCCGGTACTTTTGAATAAGCAAGCCAGTGTCGTTTTCGCGGCGTTCCTGCGATGCTTGCATGTACTCGTATATATGTAGCCACAGTTTCTGTTTATATACGACGGCTTATTCCAGAAAAAACTTTAAGGCCGCCAGCAACTGCCGTAACAGTCGAACGGCATGGCGCGGTGTACTGACATTTGCATACAATAACGCCACCAGAAGTCTTGCTTACGTACGTGAAGTAGGAAATAATAACAATCGGCAATATGTTGTCAATGGCGCAAACGCTTCACCTGGGGTGTATTGTAGGGCGCGACCCCAACTCGATACTATGGACCGGTACCGGCATCTGAGTGTGGAGTCCTAAATGCTAGCGTTATAATTATCATCTGCGTATTGAATTTAATATCTGTGGGAATATAGACGTTTGAAAGTAGTAAATCATATTTTGACTATTTTAACCAGATACAACTTTGTTCAGATATGTCATTTTATGTAGGAATTGTACAGCAATAGAAAAAAAACCGGGCAAGTACGAGTCGGATTCAAAGGGTTCCGTACCGGTATCTATAAAAACTTAAAGACTTAATTATGCTTTTTAATTATGTTTTTTAGTATTTGTTGTTTTTTCAGTATTTGTTGTATTTTCAACCATGATATAGTTCTGTTTGCAACAGAAATATATCATAACTGATAATTTCAACTGTCTAACTATCACGGTTCATTAGATACATTCTGGTGACAGATGGATATTTAATGAAGGATTACAAAAGTTCCTTAACTAAGTTTAATCTTATCTTATATATATATATATATATATATATATATATATATATATATATATATATATATATATATATATATATATATATATTTATATATATATATATAAGATAATATTTTAAAGTGATTTGGATGACACAGCAATCAAAACACAATTGAGTTTCTCTGTAAGTAAAGATTTATTGTAAGACGTTGAAACTATTACATAAATAATTAAAATAACAAAAATAAAAGATTTTACTATCAAAACTTTACCTGTAAGTAAAGAAACGACATTTAATGTTATTAATCACAATGTCGATTCCTAAATCACTATTTTACATTAAGTATTTTTGTAATAAAATTATTTTCATGAATTGTGTCATATGACAGCTTAATTCTTTTTATGTTATAATCCGGCGTCAGCCATAGTTTTTTTAAAATAAATCTTATTAGCGGCCGATGCATGAAAATATTTAAAACAAAGAAATTATTTAAATAAAAGAAAACAATATTTTTCTTTACATCTCCCCCTCCCAGAGAAGATAAAACATAACGACTACACATACATCCTCTTTATGGTCTCTTAAGCATAGGCGGTGGAGTTAGTTTCGAGATATGTAAATAGCTTGATTCTAATTTCTTACAGTCAGTGTTTATCTTATAAATTGATGTTGATATTTTTTCTATAATTTTGTAGGGTCCGATTCTCAGTACATTAAGCTTTTTCCTATTCAATTTTTTTCCATTGTCCACAAAAACAGCATCACCAACTTTGAATTCTATATGTCTTCGATTTTTATCGTAAATTTTCTTGTTGTAATTATGTGATTTAATTGTATTTACCAGAGCCTTTTTCCTGTCTTGGATCAGGTCATGCTCGGTCTTCTTATGTTTTAGTTCATTTGGGAGAATTGCAACATCTGTGCCATTTAAAAGATACTTTGGAGCATAAACACTGTCACGTGCTCCGTTTCATTATAATATTTTACACACATTTGTGCTATAGTTGCCCATGCAATTTTAGTGTCTTTTTCGTTTATCTTACATCTTATTTTATTGACCAACGTTTGATTTAGTCTTTCGTTTAAACCATTTGAGAAGGGCGAATTCACTACAGTAAAAATTATTGGAATATTCTTTTTGCTTAAAAATCTTTTGAATTCCTTAGAATTTATACCTGGATATTCATGGTCTGAGAGAATCATGCCGATGCAGAAACTGATCGTCACTTTCTGCACAGTTTTTCACTAGTTCGATGAAATCATTTGCATTTTGAGTACTTGTTGTTAAAATGTATGCGTACCTAGTGAAATGATCTGATAGCAGGTGCAAGTATCTCTTTGTCAACCTTGAACCCCCAAAGCCTCCAATGGTATCAATGGAACATATCTCAAAAGGTTTTGTAGCGGGACCCAATTGGGACATCAATCCATATTTATTTTGTCCTCTGGACTTATTCTTTATACATACTATACAACTTTCGCAGATACTTTTTATGTTTTTTGTCATGTTTTCTGCTGTATACAATGAGCTAATCATTCTTTGCATTTGTTTAATTCCTAAATGACCTAGGTCTGTATGTACACTTTTGATTAATTCTATACTAAATTTCTCTGATAGAATAATTTTTTCCCTTTTCTTAACTTTCTTATAAAAAACATTATTTTTTTTCAATAATTTATCTTTTTTGCACTGTATATTTTCATTGTTAACTTGATCTTTTAGGATATCTTCTAGTTTAATAATGTTAACCACTGTTAATTGTTCATCCAGATTTTCATTTGGTTCTAAGACTGGGTTCCTGCTTAGACAATCAGCTTCAATGTTATATCTTCCTGGAGAGTATTTAATTTGGAAATCATATTGTGATAGGTAGTATGTCAGATCTCCTAATTCTTCATCCGTTCTTGACTTTATATTCATATTTTCCAAAGGCTTGTGATCGGAGAAGACAGTGAATTTCCTACCTATCAACATATGTTGCCAATACTTTACACATTCTTTGATTGCTAAGCATTCCAGATATATAGCTTTTTTCCTCTTTTGAACTTCGTTCAATTTTTTTGAAAAATATGCTACTGGTTTCTCTTCTTTGTTCTCTTGTGGCTGTTTTAAGACTGCTCCTACTCCCAGTATACTGGCATCTGTGTATATGTGAATTGGCAAATTAGGATCAGAAATGGTTAATATTGGTTGAGAACATAATATTTCTTTCATCTCATCAAATGACTCTTGGCATTCCTTAGTCCAGTTAAAGATTTGTCCTTTTCTCAAAAGGTTATGCAATGGTTCTAATTTTATTGCTATGTTTGGCACATACTTGTGATAAAAGTTTATTTTTCCTAAAAATTGTCTCACATTTTTTTGCGATTTTGGAGTAGGGAAGTTTTTTTATTGATATCAAGTTGTCTTTTAGAGGTTTAACTGAATTATTCTGTATTATGTGGCCCAGGTATTTAACTGAGTCTGCTGCAAATGTGCATTTAGAAAATTTCAGTCTAAAACCTTCACTTTTAATTGCTTGAAATAACTGTTTTAAATGCCCGATATGTTCTGAGAAAGTTTTTGAGAACAACAAGATGTCGTCGATATAACTTACGGTGAATTGTCCGAGTTTATGTTTTCGTATAACATTACACATTATTCTCTGGAGTATTGCTGGCGAGGTTTTTAGGCCGAATGGTAAACAAGTCCATTGAAAGTGACCTTCCTGTGTGACGAATGCAGTTTTGTATCTGTCTGTGACACGCAGAGGTATTGACCAAAATGCTGAATTCAGGTCCAATGTTGAGAAAAATTTGCAATCTCTTGTTTTTACTATTAGGTCTTCAATAAGTGGAAACGGCTGTGACTGCGGAACAACAATTTTATTTAAGTCACGAAAATCTATGCACAGTCTTGATTTTTTATTTTCTTCTCTTTTATAAGCTAATGTAACTGGGGCTGCAAACGGACTATATGATTCTTCTATTATATTTTTTTCCAACAATTTCGCAATCTGATTTTCTATCTCCTTTTTATCTTCAATGGTGCAACGATATGGCCTTTTACTGCAATATTTTTCTACTATCAGATCAATATGTGCTTCATAATCCGTTACCGTTCCGATGTCATATTTGTCCTTTGCAAAAACAGATTTATTGTTCAATATCAAGTCATCAATTCCTGCTTGTTTTTGATAGTCTAGATGATTTATACAAATTTTGAAGTTCTCTACACTGAAGTTTTCGTTGAAATTTATTAAATTATCAGATTTTATTTCCTTAGAAATATCAATATCTGTTTTATTTGTTTCCTTAGAAACTATTTCACATCTTTGTATAGGAACTTTCTGATGTATTTCTAAGTTTTCATTTTGGATTAAGTAAAACTTTTTTATACAATCTAGTCCAATTAAAAAATCGTAATCGAAATTTTCCTTGCCTATTACAAGGACATCCATATTTTTCTCAACATTAAAAATTGTTACATTAAGTGTTACTACGCCTCTAGCCTTTTTAACGCCATTAATTGTTTTTAAATTAGTATTGTTAGAAAAACTTAATTCCTTATTGCTTATTTTTAGCAATCTTGAATTTGTCAATGACACATTAGAGCCTGAATCATAGATTCCATATATTTCAACTTTTTTATTCAATGCTAATTTTACTTTAATTAATGGCGGCATTATTAGTTTTTTTGGTCTTCATATTGCAGTTCACATTCCAATTCTGAATTGTTTATGAGCTTTATTTGTTTCTTATCTTTTTCTTTTTCATTATTTATATATTTTTTAAACCAACATATGTCTTCTGAATGATATCGTACACCTTTATTTAGTTTTTCACAAATGTTACATTTTTCTTTCATCAAGTTACTTTTGTTAGTTTTTTTAATAAATTTCCTCTTTGTAATCAAATGTTCTAGTTTGCCGAGTTGATTGAATAAGTCTTTTGTTTGTACAAAATCTTCCTTGTTGATCCTATCCGTTATAAAATCTGGTAAGCCCGCAGCAATTACATCAATAAGGGTGCCTTCATCAATTGTTTTTCTTACTTCAAGCATAAGTTTTTCTTTTTTTATAGCATATTCTAATAAAGATCCCGATTGGTACTTGAAAAATAAAGCGTACTTGCTAGTAGTCCAACCTTTATTAGCGTATGTTTGCAAAAAGTTTGATTTCCATTCCAACCACTCTGATTGTATGATTATTGTGTGAACTAAGCTTGATCATCATGGAGGAATACCAATCAGTGCATGATTTTTCTAGAAACAGCCTGAAGATTTCAATTTTTTCTTCATCTTTTACTATATCAAACCTTGCACATTCTTTTTCAAATATTTCCATCCAGTGATATACACTTACCTGCTTTCCATCAAACTTTTCAATCACAAACCTGTCTAACTTTTTTATAGATTGTTTTTCTTTGCATTGCTGGCCCTCAATTAATTTTCCCAAAATTTTTACTATAGGATTTTCCGAATCATTTATATTGACAATATCCGTTTGTCCTAGAGTTATTTCCTCAAGGAATTGATCCTGAAAAATCATGTTATCATCTTCATCAAAGTATGTGTCATTTTTATCCATACACTTCTAGTTTGATGCCTTTTTTTTAACGTATTTTTTACTGTAACGAAAGCTTTAGAAGTTTGGATATGCTTGTGAAGTGATACTGCTTGATACTCCTCAGGAATCAGGAAAACTTTGTCATCTTGTCTGGCAACTGAGGTTATGGCAATATAATATGAATTTGCGTCTACTGCTGGCTTTGCTTTAAACGTAAATTTCAACTTCTCCATTTTTTTTACAGAAAATGTCGTTTTATAAAATATCTTATAAAACGACATTTAATGTTATTAATCACAATGTCGATTCCTAAATCACTGTTTGACATTAAGTATTTTTGTAATAAAATTATTTTCATGTTGTGTCATATGACAGCTTAATTCTTTTTATGTTATAATCCGGCGTCACAATATTTTTCTTTACAATCGGAATCTCGGAAACGGCTCCAGCGATTTTCATGAAATTTAGTATGTGCATAGATTTCGTATGGCGAAAAATCGATCTAGCTAGGTTTCATTTTAGAAAATGTCCTTTTATCCCTGTTTTCAGTGAATGAAAAATTTCATTCGAATACAAAAAAATGTTATAATAGCTGGGTCGGTAATCGGGCGGCCCCAAAACACTCGGCCGCGGTTCGTATCACGATCATTTACACACTTATTTTTTTGCTTTTTTTTCTATACTATATCAGATCATTTTCTTTATTTTTTATTTTTTTAATTCCATAATACACGATTTACCAAAAAAAAACCGAGCACTACTAATTACTACTACTACTAATTACTAATTACTTAAGAAACTAAGGGGTATCCAATCATTCCGAAGTTAGGATGACGAAAGGCGTCGCGCTTTGCCGGTGGTCGATTACATTGGAGGAAGCACCGGTCATTGCGCAATTGATGCATATGCTGTAGGATGCAGGTCACCTACGATGGTGACTGGGGGTGTACTCGTAACACGCTTACAAATATTGATACAAGTTATTTTGTTTCAACCGTTGCCTTCTTTTTGTTTGTTGCCCCAGAACTCCGTCACCGTCCTATGACCCGAGTTTAAAAATTAATCATTATTGCACATTGTTCGATGTAGCTCTCGTGTGGTGATGTGGTCCCATGTTCATTTCATTGGTATCAGGTATTGGGACTTGAAAACCGGAGATACACCAGGGAACTTTTCAAAATCGAATAGAATATAAATATAGGGAGTGAGTAGATTTCTGTTTTCTTGTTGATAAAAAAATTATACTTCTATTGGTTACTATAATTTATACGAGTGAAAAATAATTTAATGTTTTTAGAAAATACCTCTTAAAGCACATGGAACATACACTTGTCATGCAGGCGCAGACTCCGTTAATTGAATGATTTTGTTAACTAGGTGTAAAAAAAGGTTTCAACCGAGGTTTGATAAATGCTTGTCAAAATAAGAAATAGGCAGAGAGCGGACATAGCGTAACAGAATGTACGTAAAATGATTCATAAAAATGCAGCGTATTGAGGAAAATGAGCGAACTGAACGATCTCTTATTTAGCGTCATCCCGCGGCAAATTGTTCGATAACTGTGAAAAATTGAGGCTGCGCTAACTGCGCAAATTGAGTAAAGCCGCGCCCATGCTGGGCCCCCGCGTCCTCCCTTTCCCCACCCCACACCACCCAACGCTCACCCTGCTATGGGGAGATGGATATGCCGGGGCAGTACCTGCGTGTCATCGTTTCGTAGAGTAACCGAATATAACAGAGTGTGCACTGGATAGCGGACGATACACTTGGTAGTGGGAGTAGCGTTTAGTCTGCGATCCGGCGGAGGGGAGGGCGGCGCCTGTGATCGGTGACTGTGAAATTGATCCGTTCATAGATGATAACCAGGCGGCCGCACATGCATAATGGAACAGCGGCTGACTTTATGATCCACGGGCCCCGCCACCGCCGCCACCTCGCCCGCGCGTTCAAAGAGTAGAGCTCATTAGGCACGAATGCCGATTCGCCGACGAGCGCACTAAATGCCCCGACTCGGCCGGATGACTATTCATTAACAATGTCTTGATACCTATACTCGATGACGGCTATTTTATTTTTTATCATCTACACAATGCATCCATATTGATATCGTGCTCGTTACAAAGAAACTTTTTGTAATAAAACAATTGTATTCAGACCACCACAACGTCTACATGAATTGTATTATTTACGAGTAGATGTTATGTCTTGTTCATTAAAAGAAAACATTTAGATATGTATATGTCTTTAAGACTTAACGAAGAGAACTCTATCTGTATTTTCTCACATTCTTACAAATCTGAGAATGCTATTGTTTTAGTATTAGGTTGGGGAAAAACTCTTTTCGCAAATAGTATGTATGTACTTATAATATAATCTCTTTGAGTATACCATTTGTATTTAGATGGTTTTGTGATGATGTTTAAATTTTAAAAAAGACAATTTCAAATTCAAATTAGGAAAATGTGTGATTTTCATTTGTTTTCTTGCTGTTAAGATGATTGTGATTCTAACGAAGAAATTCGATACATTTGAAAATTTTAGTACAAAAAAAGGTAAAAATGCAACGCAAGCCGCGAAAAAAAAAAAAGTGATTTTTATGGACCTAGAGCAGTGTCTGCGAGAGTAGCACAAATTTGGTTTAAGCGTTTTCAATCCGGAAATTTTGATGCTAAAGATTCACCTCGCTCTGGGCGCCCTGTTACGGATAAATTGGATACCATTTTTGAAAAAGTGGAGCAAGATCGGCATATCAGTAGTTACAATGTAGCTGAAGAACTGGGAACTGACCACAAAACAGTTTTGGCGCATTTGAAAAAAGCTGGGTACACAAAAAAGCTCGATATTTGGGTGCCTCATGAGATCACTGAAAGAAACCTAATGAACCGTGTACTCATTTGTGATTCTTTATTATGACGTAATGAAACCGAACCATTTTTGAAAAACCTGATAACTGGTGATGAAAAGTGGATCACGTACAACAAGAACGTGCGAAAAGGTCGTGGTCACAGGCTGGCCAGGCTTCACAGACTCTGGCAAAACCCGGGTTATCTTGCAACAAGGTAATGCTGTGTGTATGGTGGGATTGGAAGGGCATTATTCATTATGAGATGTTACCGCCAGGTAGGACCATTGATTCTGAACTCTATTTCGAACATCTGATGAGATTAAAGCAAGAAGTTGAGAGAAAGCGGCCGAAATTAATCAACAGAAGGGGTGTGAGTTTCATCATGATAACGCTAGACCTCACATATCCTTAGCCACTCAGCAAAAATTCAGAGAGTTTGACTGGGAGGTGTTAATGTATCCGTCGTATAGTCCTGACCTTCCACCTTCAAATTTCTACTTGTTTCGGTCTTCTTTAGAATTCTTTAGGCAGTGTCAGGTTAGGTTAGTTATTTCTATAGGAATGGGATCATGTCCCTACCTACAAGATGGCAGAAAGGTATCGAACAAAATGACACCTACGTACTTTAGTTAAACGTAAATAAACTTTATTAAAAAACTTTTGAATTTTCATATAAATTGCGAAGAAACTTTTTCCATTATCCGTTGCGGATTTATTACAAATTCCCGCTAGATTGCAAGTGATATTGCTATGTCCATATTGATAACTTACTATGAATATTTTTCTTCATATCTAGATAGCACCTTCCTTTTGTTTTTCAGAATAATATTACTTATATGTTTAGTATTTCAATTGAAATGGCTTATTTATTATGAACTTTAACAATAAAATCCATTTTTTAACTAACGAAAAACAAAACTGACTTCTTTTCATTCACTGTATTCATTTTATAATTGACTAGCGACCCGCCCAGGCTTCCCACAGGTGCAATGTATTATACATACAGCGTGTCGTTACCATCGCGAGAATAAATGAACACACGTCTAACGCTACTTGTCAATAATCATAAAAAAATATTAACGTTAAAAAAATCCATTATTACAAAAAATATTTTTCAAACAAACTAATTAAGTAAAAAAGAAACAAAATTTGTAACACCTATACAACTACAACTGACTGATTCATACATTCAGAGACTTTTTCATTCGTTGCCACAGCGTCGCATTACAAGCCTCTCCTTTTAACAGTATGTTTTGTCCCTTTTAAATTCATTCAACCCATTCATATGCTTTGTGACCTTTACAAATGAAGTTTACCTTACAGTTTTATACGTAAGGATGTTCTAAAATTCTTTGTTTTGGAAAATTTAATAACTCTGTAAATATTGATGTATAAAGAATGTAAATGTTTAATACAATTTTAAAAAGTTATCCTCTATATGTGTGTACATTTATTGTCGCGATTGTAAGGACTCGCTGTATAAAAATTCCTCTAGAATCAGTCTATCAAGTAAAGAAAACCGCATTAAGATCCGTTGCGTAGTTTTAAAGATCTAAGCATACATAGGGACAGAGAGACAGCGGGACGACTAGGTTTTTTACTATGTAGTGATTTAAGGAGTTCCCTAAGTATCTCCAGAGTCCAAGATTCTATAGTAATTAAATTAATATCACACTTCATGGGAAACACCAGCTTTCAAATAAAAAACGAAACGAATCATCAAAATCGTTTCACTCAGTCAAGAGTTCTGAGGTGATAAACATAAAAAAAATATAGTCGAATGGACCTACTCCTTTTTTGAAGTCGGTTGAAGACAAAAACGCTTCTACGACGTCCTCAAAGGCTTTGAGATGTCACAAAAAATCATAAACTTAACGCAGTATACAAACCGTTTTCCAACTTATTAATTTGCGCTGGTACAAAGTTTTTCCTAGTTCCCGTAAATTGTTTTAAATAGTGTGGGTATGAATATTAAGTAGAGTGTGAAGTTATTACTTGTCATAATAATAATTATCGGGCATTAAATTTTAAGTGCCCGCTTTAACATAACTCGACACGTTGTGGCGGAGAGCAGCGCACCCACTACATCGTCACCGGTATTTTTATTGCGAAATTATTATTAATAAACATTGGTATTCAGCGCATCGTAAACTGTCCTTTTTAAGTCGTTTTACACCATGTATGATAACATTTTTATGTGTGATTTTATTGCTCCCTTTATGTAGCTTTTAATTGTTTCATTTTGTTTTATGTATAATTTTTTAGGAATCATATTGAATTTTTACTCGTTAACAAAAGACATAGCAAGGAAACAATGACCATGATCTTATTCTTATGACTTTAGGTGTAAGTAGTAAGCTCAAAGAAACGTACTTATATAATACGATTAACTTACTATGAACCATTCAAATGAAGTCGTTGAGTGTTAATAAAAAGAGGGCATTTAATAACAGAATGTTCGAAAATCGATAAAGTTATTAAAAAATTGAGTGAAAATCCTTCTCGACTTGACAACATTGACAGAACGGTAATATTAATAAAAAATATGTTGCACGAATGGGCACGCGTGAGCGGGTGTGTGTGTGTGTGTGTGTGTCCATACTTAACTGGATAATGTGGGTTACTTATTAAATTATAAATTATATGTCGGTATAAACTATAAGTTAATCTTACAGTACTTTCTGTTACTCTAAATGTAAAAGAATTCACCCACCAAAGGAAATGTCCTTTAAAATAGATTTCATAATAAAATGTCTCTCTACATCACACAATTACAATTCTCACTATCCTTAATAAAATCTTATTACTTTAAAGATCCAATATTTTATATAAATTTATACATGCGCGTGGGACCACTCTAAGGATTTGCACAACGTTTTACATTTTGATAATGTTTTACCATTTCAAGTTTGTAAAACTAAGAAAATTCGTTACATATATCAGTAACTATTTTGCTTGTAACAATATACGTTAGTCATACTTATTTTCTAGTTTATAGTTTTTTATTGTCTATTGTACTTTGTGTTATCTTCATTATCAATGTATTGTTAGCCTATTTATGCGTTTATATTTTATATTGACTAGAAAATTAGTTTTATTTTGTATACTATTATAATATTTTCGATTAATTATAAATTTATGTTCGATAAAACTTTTTTAAAATAGCAACATTATATCTTGGAAATATGGCAACACTGAAATGTAAATTGAGATCCGATATTTAATTTATTTTTCATAAAGACTTAACTAAAGCTGTAATTAATTGTCACAAATATTGTAAGAAATATTAAACTAATTTATTATGTATTTTAAAAACAGTACTCATAACACAATAAGCATTAAGACGTGTGAATGATGCGTTCCGGGTACTGCCTTAACAGCGGTACAAGGAACAGATGCTCTCTTGGCACGGTCGTCGGAAAGAAAAGACATGTAATTAGCGAAATATTGTAATAAAATTATAAGAAGAACTTAAGGACTACTTAATTCAATGTTTAAAACCTATACTTCTGAAGTTATCCTATAGTATGATGTGATTACCTTTTATTGTAAGAACAGTGACACAAGTTTTTCTATGAGTGTAAATCCTAATTTTGTGTTGGTAATCCAATAAATAAATTAAAAATACATTGGGATCAAAAGTGTAAGTTACCTCAATCTCGAATCTCGAAAATCTGAAATATACGAGTCGGAAATATATGATGTTTCCACTTCACGTGGAATTTGTGTGAGTTTGTTGCACAAGTGTAATACTAGATGACGCCCCCTGACGAGATTCGCCATTTGTGCAACAGGAAACACTGCTGCGTGGGCCTGACTAAATAGTAGCTATTTCGACACACAGATAAAATATATGCTATGAATAATTTCTTATAAGAAAATTATTAAAATTTAATAACCATGTCAGTTGCGTTAGTAAAAAATAAATATAATAAATTACTGCCAGCCCGATTTAATTTGTGCAATTCCTTTTATTAATTCTGGAGCGACGATATGGGGAGCGGGCGTACCCCTGCACGTCTGTTCAATATATTTTAATGGGCTTATCTCGACGTGCAAGTACTTTGTTTTCAATGGTCAATAAAAGCAATAACGGGACAATAAAAGGATGCTGCATCCCTTGATGTATATTAATGTCAGTCGCCGCGCCGAATGGATGGGGACCAAGTAATTATTTGAAGTTGTACTGAACACAAATATCAGTATGTGTGTGTGATGACAATGGTGGTATTCACATGGTGTGTATCGTAAATTAATAAATGGTCGCAATGAATATTTACAAATATTTTTTTACAAATATATTTTTAAAATTATCACTGCCTATTATTCGACTGAGAAATAAATGAGTTTAATTTTTTTCATTATATTCTGATTATTACTTTTTTATGTTGGAAGATAGCAAAGGAGCAGGTTTTTCACCTGATGTTAAGTGATAAACGCCGCCCTCGGACATTTGCAAATTGCAGCAAAATAGTGTTACAAATGCGTTGCCTCCGTTTTATAAAGTGCACTTCCACTTCACACCGGTCTTCTATGAGATTTTGGTTGATAACCGTAAGGATATGCTCATTCCTGCAACAGTGAAGACGGCTGCGTGGCCTCCCTTGGGTTGAGATTGAACTCAAGGGTCATTCACATGTGGTAGTAAATCTTTTTAATTGTCGTAGACATGTAATAAATTTATTAGACTTTTTGAGGCCTTCGAAGACTATGACATCATAATATGTATTATCAACATAATTATTTTGAGTTCTTATTACTATACTCTGACTTCCTCCACATACCAACCATAGTCCGGTTTATTTTTTATATATTATCTAATAACGATTTATGTAAGGCAATCGTCAACGATTGTATTCTTTGCAAAACCTATCACGTTAAAACTTTTTTATTTAAATCCAAAACCCACAGAATAAAGTGTTGGAAGGGATGTTAGACATTTAAACAAATTATGACAGTTAAATATATGCGGCAAGCCATTCAGCAAAGTTGTGAATCGAAGTTATATAATCTAATAATAGTGGTGCAAAAGGCGTGGACTTTGAGCTTAGTACAATGGTTGATTGCGCGGACGAGAGCGCTTCCGGCCGCTGATACTTTAATTAACCGCGCGCTTGTCTCCCGCCTCGTTAATCAATCGCCACCGCCCCGCGCCCAGTTCCCGCTCACTCAGTGCCACTTACAAATAGTGCACACACACACGACCCATATTTAGACAATCAATAATAAAGCGTGTCCGCTAGCCATTTTGCACAGTTATAAAACTCTAAGCCATTGATAATGGGCAGCACGAAAGGTCGGACGGTTCGAGAAAGAACACACAGAAAGAATGATTACGTCTTTTGCCGATGTTTCATGCCGAGACCTTGGTAGGTCAGAAGGGATGACTTTTGCGGCTCATAAGTGATGGTTCACTTATGAGCCGCCAAAGTCATCCCTTCTGTGAATTCAGAGAACAGGCGTACAAAATGTGTCACGTAGTAGGCTTTGATTTGTTAAGTCAGATTCAGAATTTATAAGATACTCCGCGCAACTTCGTCTGCGGCAAAGCTACCGGGTCCATACGTTTTGACGTTTGACATAGCACCATCTATTAAATACTTACTCAATGTAGTTGATAAATTTACCTCACACCGCCATCTGTTAGTCTTATGGAACTCACAGATTCTTATAACTTAGTCATTTAATAAACAAATGATTTGTAATAAAATATAATAATATTGCGACTATAAATTGAGATATTAGCTAGTCTATCTTTTAAGTTGGATGCATACGGTGTGCAAATTTCATTAAAATCGGATAAGTAGTTTAGGAGTCCATCGCGGACAAACAACGTAACACGTAATTTATATATATTAAGATATTTTTTTTTATTTTTTTTTACTTTATTGATTAGGAAAACAAACGGTACTTACATAAAATAAATAGTTCAACTACACACAGATAGGTGGGCCAATAAAGTTTCCATTATAATATCTAATTTTTTTAACTGTATTTGGATTTATAAAAGAAAATTGTTAAAGATTGGAAAAAAAAAAGATACAAATACATAAACTAAAACCTAAATATGTGGAAAAATAACATTTAAAGATTATACCTATATTTATTTCCATCTTGATTGCAGCAAAACATTTTTCTATACTATCTCGAAAAATGTCAATACGATAGAAGTTTTTATTATACTTACGACAAACTATTACAGTAAAACGGTTTTTCGTGTAGTTCGTGTTACACAACGGTATATAAAACAGATCATTCGAACGAGAGTTGACTTTGGGACACTTAAATGAAATTTGAAAGTAGTATAGATAGATAGGGAGGTTCAATAAAGTTTTTAATTAATTTTAAAAGAAACATTTGATCTCTTAGCTCTCTTCGAATTTCAAGGGAAATTAATTTGTAAGTAAACGCAGGACCAAATTTGTATTTCATCCTCCTGACAAAAGTAGATCTTTTCTATTAGATTTATGTGTGAGGAATAATGTGGTGATGCGTACTCCAACTGAGACCTCATATGTAATTATATAGTACAAATAAAGTAGCTGGCTTTGTAAAGTGTACACTCTGTCCGAGAACAAACCCTAGCATCTTATATGCATGTTTTGTGACATTTTCGAAGTGGGACAGAAAGGAAAGATCACTATCAATTTGAACCCCTAGATCTCTCACCTCAGATACTCTTCTTAAAGTGTGATTAAACAACGAGTAATTAACGTATAAGTATTTCACGGTGGTAGGGCCACGCAGCAGTCTCGGCTGTTGCACGAATGGGCAGGCTCGTTCGGGTAAGTACCACGACCTCACAGAAGACCGGCATAAATTGGAAGTATATTACTTTCGCGTTTCGTCTGGTGAGTGAGGTGGCCGGAGCCCAAATTTAAAAAGGTTGTCAACGTATCTGGAACCCTCGGGTGTAACAGATGTCTGTGGGCGGTGGTATTCACTTAACATCAGGTGAACCGTCTGCTCGTTTGGCAACTTTTCGCATAAGAAAAAAAAAAAGGACGTAGTCGGTTTTTTCCTGGAAAAGGATATCGTACAACATTTATTAGTGTTGTACGGCTTTTTGGATTACGAGAATTTTTGATTGGATTACGAGTGTCTGATTCTCCAGTACTTTTAGCGTCTATGGCTAATTTACAAACCACCGGATGAAATAGCACGGACGTAGAAGGAGAATTAGCCATATGTTGGGCAAGCGATGCTACAAATATGATAAAGAGGTGCAATAATTGAGTGTGTCGTTGATAATAGAGCGATCGTTACCGTGCGACGGGCGGCCGCGAGTAACACAAAGCGTAACATAATTAACGCGCACTTCTAAACACGTGTCGGGCCATAAATCGAGGCGCGCGCCGCTTAAATTTAGTTGCAATCTGAAATACAGTGCGCTGGCTGTCAGTGGCGGCCGCCAATGCCGCTCCAAGGATGCCTCTCACGGAGCCAGAGCACCTACTTGCTCTTTCTCATCCAAAGCGTTGTGGTCTTATTACGTGCTTAAGTGACATCACGAGAATCTAAGCCTATGGAATTATGCATTCCATATAACCTCGGCGTGCACAATAGATGTTTCAGCATAACATATTAGTTTAAAGACAATATCGCAGAGCCGGTCTTATTAAAAATCAAAGATTAAAATAAGCCTATATAGAATGCAGAAAATTTGCCTTTTAACACCGTTATTTTGTAAAGCGAAACGAAGGTCGTCACATGGAATAGTTTTATGAATAGTTTCGCAGGTGATTTTTGTATTGATGGTACGCAGCCCTGAGTGGGCAGTACCGTCGCTGTGACACATTGACGTACGGCGCCGCGCGCTACGCATATAGCGCACGCGCGCAGAATAACTCCCAGCCCAGCGGCAACGAGCTCGCTTCGGTGGCCCCGCGCGGCGGGCATCGATCAATTCACATCGCCTCTCCTTTCGCTACGCGGACCTAACGGAACCCAACAATCAATATAAATACCGAGAGAACATCGCGCCGCACATTATTTAACGTTTAATCGAATACATGTGATACTTTTTCAGAATCCTTTTCCAAACTTTATTTTAACTTATTGTATCGCCTCCTACTACTTTTGGCGTTCGGCGCCAGGGTCGTGGTTTCGGTTCTCCCATGGGACAACTATTTTTAAGACTCACAGATAATTGTTCCGGATCTGGGTGATTGATCCCTCGGAGAGTTGAAAGAAACCTAGCCAAAACTACTTAAATCACCATTTACATGTTATGTCAGCCCCACCTAGATGGGATCAGGGCAGTAGAATGATGATGGTTAGGGCGATGATGTACGAAGCTGGCGCGAGGCCTGCTTTTGAGCGAGTATCGGGGCAACCCCCATGCCTCGGACATAATCTCGACCAGCGAAGGCTGGTCGGTGGTAAGGATGACCAACGGCCAGCCCTAACTCTGACCGCGGTAGCGGCACTGGCAGGTGTACAGCGTTAAACGCGGACGACATCGTCTTCTCAGCGGCGGAAGTGCGGTCGGGTCCGGCTCCCCAGTGGCCTCCGACCGCAGTAGCTATCGTGGGATCGGGCGCCCGTCAGGAGGACGGGCGTGGAGGGGTGCGATGTTTTGCAGATGTGGGTGTGGCCCGTTGTCGGCCCTGACGTACATGCGACGGGCCATCCGGACCACAAACTCCTCGATGGATTCTATCCTCAGGTCTCGAGCTATTACGTCGTTAAATGAAACTACTTTACGGATTTTATCGCGTTTTTAATTTTAATTTAAATTCCCGACGTTTCGAACCCTTTCCAGTGTTCATGGTCACGGGACAGACTAAGTTGTTAGACGTCTTGATGTCATAGTTAACCCCGGCTACCGTCAATTATTTTGTTTATTTTTATTCCAATCCACGCAGAAGGAGCTTATGGTATCTTGAGGTCTGGCAGTGTTGGTGTGCTTGGATTTAATTTTATAAATTATGGGATCCCAAGCAGATGATAAACTCCAACCATCTTCTCTATTGAAATTAGGATGTTTCTTTATTTCAATAGCCTCGCGGATCATCCTTGGAAGGAATCGGTGTTCTTTTGCGAGGATTTTCGGTTGATCAAATCTAATGTAGTGGTTGGGGCGGTCTAAAATATGATCACAAACTGCAGACTTCTTCAACCGTCGATGCTTCACGTCAGCTATGTGTTCTTTAATTCTGGTTTTAATTGATCGTTTTGTTTGTCCTATGTAAGAGAGCCCACAATCGGATCTTATAGAGGGATATTACACTTGACAGATGGTAAAAATTGACTTATCTTCTTCGGTGGCTTGAAATATGTTTTAATTGAAGCACGCTTCAAGATATAGCCAATCTTGTCAGTGACTCCTCTGACATATGGCAATACAGCAGGCACTCGCTCGACTGTGGCCGGTTTCACTCGGTCACTGTGACGCAGGCGCGGGATTTGGAGCTTGTTGTCACGCAGCACTTGCTTGACATTGTGTAGCTCAGCGGCCAGGTGTTCCTTGTCACAGATCACCCGTGCTCTCTGTAACAAACATTTACCAACAGTAGCTAACTGTGAAGGGTGGTGGTGAGAATCACCATTTGAATATTTATTTGTATGGGTCTCCTTTCTATACACAGTATGGCTCAAGGTGTTGTCAAGATTTCGGATGACTAATACATCTAGAAAGGCTAAGGAGTTACATGTCTCTAATTCCATAGTGAATGTAATTTTAGTGTGTAAGGAATTGAGGTGGTTTAGAAATGCATTTACTTTGTCTGATGGTAAAATTGTGAAAGTATCTACATACCGCTTGTAAAATCTAGGTTGAACGGGTGCTGTTTGAAGGGCCTTCTCCTCAAAGTCTTCCATAAATATGTCTGCGACAATGGGAGATACTGGGCAGCCCATTGCTACACCATCCAACTGTATGTAGAATTCTTCCTTCCACAATAGATAGCCAGATGTGAGGCAATGTTTGAGCAGTAATGCATATTCTATAGGCATGTTGTTCTCCTTAAGCTTTCTAGTAACTATTGAAATACAATCTTCTATAGGTAAGCATATAAATAAAGACTGTATGTCAAAGCTAACCATAGTTTCATTGTCAGCAAGATGTAGGTGGTTAATCTCACTGACAAAATGATATGAATCTTTAGTGTACGCCTTTGTATGTCCTCTGAGTGGTGAGAGGATCTTAACAAGATGTTGGGCGTGTCCGACCTGGGGAGCCATGCACAGCGAGCGGTCTATCCGGCATCCAAGGTACCTAATGGTGTTCGTGTTGGTAATCGCTTGACCTCGCAGCTCAAGCGTGGGTTGGTTTTTAATGCGGTGGATGTATATGGCGGATGTCTTGTCAACGTTGACAGACATCCACCATTCATCCAGCCACTCGGGCAGCAGGTCCAGTTGGCGCTGCATTTTCCACGCCGCAATCGCCGCGACGTGAGAAGACGTGAAGAACGCACTGTCGTCCGCGTACAGGGCCAACAGTACGTCTTCATCCCAGTCGGAGGCGTTTTGCTCCAAGGTGGGAATGTCGTCCGTGTACACCGCATACAGGTGTGGCGACAGACAACTACCTTGTGGTACACCGGCTTTGATACAACGTACCGCCGAGTCGGCTCCCTCGACGTGTACGATGAACTTCCGGTCCCAGAGAAACGACGCTACTAACCGCACGAGCGCGCGGTGGGTGGTGGTATTCTCCAACAGCTTATGCAGTAAGCTCTCGTACCACACTATGTCGAAGGCCTTCTCCATGTCGAGAAGGACCCCCAGACAGATGCGGCCCCGGTTGTACTGGGCCGCAAGATAGTGCAGCACTCGGGCCAGCTGCGCCGTGGTGGAGTGGCCACTGCGGAAACCGAACTGTTCCCTGCGTAGCTCAATGCAGGGAACTATCCCACAACCACGACCTCACAGAAGACCGGCGTAAAGTGGAAGTATAATACTTTCGCGTTTCGTCTGGTGAGTGAGGTGGCCGGAGCCCAATTTTCAAAAGGTTGTCAACGCATCTCCAACCACAAATAGGAATCACTTTGTATACTAATAATTTTGAAATCGCCCAGAAAAATTTGGAAATCAAACAGTGCAATTGATGTCATCGTCGTTGGTTTGATTTAAATATTGATAAAAATGGACTTTATACTCAATGTCACAAATTCCAAATAAAAAAATGTGTCAATTTTCAAAAGGTTGTCAACGCATCTGTAACCCTCGAGTGTAGTAGATGTCCATGGGCGGCGGTATTCACTTAACATCAGGTGAACCGTCTGCTCGTTTGACAACTTTTCGCATAAAAAAAAAAAAAAAAAAAGTTCCAGGAGCCGATCGAGGTTTCGAAGAGCATCATCGGTCAGCTTCAGATTGTATCTTCGGTGGAAGGCGCAGTCAGGTCACGGTGGGCGGTGCCTGCCTTTGGAGAAGAGGAAGTCGACACAGTGTCGTGCTCTGAAGTATTAGAGCTAGCACTGTCATTACTACAAAGATTATTATTGAATTTCATTAATTGTAATATAATTATTACTATCATTGATGTCGTTATTATATATTTGTGTTATTAATGGCTTATGGTAACTGAAATACGAAATATATTGTTTACATTTTAGAATTAGAATTAAAATAAACCCTTTGATTTTGCTGATCACTTTAATATAACATATATATATTTGTTATGAACACACAAAGGAACTAACGCCATCTAGCGTCAACTATTAAAACCACAAAAGAATAAAGACGATATAAAACCCCCTATTCAACACTAGATGGCGTTAGAGGAACATTTTAAGATAAAAAAAAGATGGCGCGTAACGGAAAAATGTTACACTAATTTTTTTTCCAACCCCGATAAAGAAGTTTCACTTCAAAAATGAGTTGAACATATTTTTTATCGAAAATTCCGAGCCTGGACCACAATCCGATGCTTTAACAAAGTTAACATTTATTGAAGAACTATTAATTTCGAAGTGAAAGTCAAATATCTTTATGCAATATAGAAGCATACACTTACTTATTGATGGTCAAAAAACTCTACCACCGGTTCGGAAGGAAAGCCAGTAAACTAAGAAGAACCGGCATAAGAAACTCAGCGGGACATTTTTTTTTATTTTTTTAACTTGACAAAAAAATTGCAAATATGTGTACAATTTATTAAATTCCACTTGAAAGAGCCTGGAGCGATCAATTCATTTCCAGAGTGTGTTATCATTCAAATAATCACTAATACTATAATAGCCATTACCACACAAACGTTCCTTTACAAGTTTTTTGAAATTAGCAACGGATTCATTTTGAACGTTTTCTGGGATTTTGTTGTAAAAGCGTATACATTGTCACTAGAGATGGGTCGTATCGCTTTTTCTGTGTACCGTATCTGAATCAGATTTCGATTTCAAATATCAGATTTCGAAACTATGTATTTTTATATCTAGATATTTTACGGTCCCGTATCCACCTTGAATTCTAAAAAAAAAAAAAATTTCAACAATATATTCTTATTATAAATATAAATTGTGCAGGCGTATTTAAAAGTTGCTTCATTTCATTCATTCATTCATTCGACGATCATTATACCTATACATAAATAAAGCTATTACCAGTGATACCAACTGTTCAAAAAGAATACTTCTAAATAAATTCGAAAACCCACTAAAATTGACTAAATTCAAAAACCTTACTGAATTTAAAATCACGATTTTTTTATACTATTAAGGTAAAATTAAAACATTACCTGATTAAATTAAAAATGGAAATTCAAGTAATATAAAAATGATTTATTTCAACATCTTATATATCGCTTAATAATTGACTTTAACATATTCTTAGAACACGCAATCATGAGTGACAATATTTTTATAATTTGTGTAAGAAATAATACATTCAGTATTATAACTTAGGGCGGAAGAATTTAAAATATACACACAAAGCACATAAGACTTGGTCTGATTTCCACCCAAGCAGCACAGTACTATTAAATGATATTTTTCTTTTTGTTTAGTTTTAATTTTTTCCAAAAATATGAATAAAATTTAACTAATAAAAATATTCACAAACAATTTGCCTCCTAAAAAATTTCCATTTATATTTATCTTCCTTAATTTGGGCAGAAAATTCTTAAGTAGTAAGTTGGCATCCCTTACTATTACGTGCTAGGTACCAATGCAATCGAGCTCAAGGTTAAACAAAATTTAAAGACATCGTTAATACCGTAATTCGTATTTAAATGCAACTAAAAATGTTTTTTTCTATGCTGTTAAGATTCAAAATTACTTAACTGCGCGCTTTGTCGCCCGTTACGGCTCAAGGCTAAACAAAACAATAAAAATATACTTAATAATATCGTTGTAGTAATCGTTGATACCATGATTAGTATTTAATTGAAACGGATCTTATTTGCATGGTTTTAAGATTCAAAATATCTGTTTAAAAATCTGATATTGTGCCTTGCTTGCCGTACTGCTCTAACTAGTGTAATATTTGTATCTCACGCGCTTTGTCGCTCAAAATCTGTTTAAAAATCTGATATCGTGCATTGCTTGCCGTCCCGCTCTAACTAGTGAGTATTTATATCTCACGCGCTTTGTCGCTCGATATCTGATATCGAGCTATGCTTGCCGTCCCGCTCTAACTAGTGAGTATTTGTATCTCACGCGCTTTGTCTCTCGAAATCTGTTTAAAAATCAGATATTGTGGCAAACGCGTATGATATCGCCGTATCGCGATTCGTGTCGGTATAGCGAGCGAGCACGTTACATCAGATTTCGGAATTATCAGATATTGTAAAATACATAGATATTGAACGAGCCAGTAAGCGATATTCGGATATTGTACTAATATCTAGTTTTCATATCTGATACGATATGTATCGGCCACCACTAATTGTCACATAAAAGTCTTATTCTACGCAATCTAGTTGAAGGTAGAACTAATTTATGTTTGTTCCTAGTATTTACATCATGCACATTACTAAATCTTAAAAAGTCATTCTTATTTTTGTGGACATACATAACATTTGCAAGTACGTACTGAGAAGCTACAGTCAATATTTTTATTTCTTTAAACAAGTTTCTCAGTGAATCTCTGGGGCCCAAGTTATAAACCGCTCGAATA
Organism: Iphiclides podalirius; assembly: GCA_933534255.1. Taxonomy (NCBI): domain Eukaryota; kingdom Metazoa; phylum Arthropoda; class Insecta; order Lepidoptera; family Papilionidae; genus Iphiclides; species Iphiclides podalirius. The sequence continues at coordinate 17,101,289 of OW152820.1, read as the reverse complement.
GCTCTCTAGCTTTGAAGAATGAAGATAGTGTTTATGGCGGCTGCATTTCATCAAAGTAGAATGCCATAAGACATTATGCTGTGGTCATAGCTAAAATATACCAGACGAGCCGTATCCACATCAGTAATTGTCTAATTTTTTTGACTGCGATGACTGCTGAGCTAAGTCTACTCGCCAGTTTATTAATATGGGTGCCCCACTGCAATTTGGCATCTACAGATATGCCAAGAAATACAGTCGAGTCAATTAGATCTAACGCTTCCCCATGTAAAAGTACATCAGTTTTTACACTTTTTACGTTTGGAGTTGTAAATTTAATACATTTCGTTTTTTTACTATTCAAAATAAATTCTTAGCACTAAACCAATGCACTACAGTGGAGAGAGTATTGTTAACATCGTCATAATTTAAAGAATGTCGTTTAACTTTAAAAATTAAAGAAGTATCATCAGCAAACAATACTATCTCATGATCATTATTAACAAGATAGGGTAGGTCATTTATGTAGATGAGGAAGAGAAAAGGCCCCAGAATAGATCCCTGCTTACCAGGGCCCCCATACTTACCAGGGCCCCGGGAGATCTCTTGCCATTCACGTCAACTCTCTGAACACGATAGCTCAAGTATAATGTCAGAAGATTGAGTGCGGCATCTCTTATACCATAGTGGTGTAGTTTCCTGACCAGAGTGTCATGCTGTACACAATCAAATGCTTTAGTTAAGTCACAGAATATACCTAAGGCATCCTGTGACTCTTCTCAGGCTTCAAAAAAAATTCTTAACAAGCTGGATACCCGCATCTGTTGTTGAGCGACCCGCAGTAAATCCATATTGCTTGTTATTTAATATATTAAATAATATTTTAAATTAAATAATATTAAAAATTCATATTTGTTAAAGTGTAGGAAGCAGAAAGAAATCCGCATGAGAAACCTAATGTCACAGAATTGATGTAAGTAATGTTTGATAAATATAAATATGTTTAAAATGATTAGTCGTATGCATTATTTACCGAAGCCCAATAATTAAAAAAAACAGTCAAAAATAATTATTAAAAAAAAAAAACTGTTTTAAAAATGATTACCCGGTAGGAAAACTACGCGAGCCCTCACAAAGGTCAACTTTTTGCTGGTAATATCGTCACTTTGCTTTCCGACAAATTCTTCATTTCGTACTCCAGAAACGCTGGGTAGGTTTCATTCCAGAGTTGTGAAGAATATATAACATTATTTTTTAATTTCGAGGAGTCCCTAATTTCAAGTACCGGGTAATGGATTTATTACTCAAACCTGCACACATTACTCTATACCTCCACACTATTTTAAATTAAATAATATTAAAAATTCATATTTGTTAAAGTGTAGGAAGCAGAAAGAAATCCGCATGAGAAACCTAATGTCACAGAATTGATGTAAGTAATGTTTGATAAATATAAATATGTTTAAAATGATTAGTCGTATGCATTATTTACCGAAGCCCAATAATTAAAAAAAAAACAGTCAAAAATAATTATTAAAAAAAAAAAAACTGTTTTAAAAATGATTACCCGGTAGGAAAACTACGCGAGCCCTCACAAAGGTCAACTTTTTGCTGGTAATATCGTCACTTTGCTTTCCGACAAATTCTTCATTTCGTAACTCCAGAAACGCTGGGTAGGTTTCATTCCAGAGTTGTGAAGAATATATAACATTATTTTTTTATTTTGAGGAGTCCCTAATTTCAAGTACCGGGTAATGGATTTATTACTCAAACCTGCACACATTACTCTATACCTCCACACATGACTAATATCGCTCTTCATACAAGATGGGTAAAAATGCCTTTTACGCAGTCTTCACCTGAGTACGAATATTTCGACTTTTATAGTTAACTGCGATTGTTGGTGGTTCAGGTCTAGACATTGTGCTTAATTCTCAACCTTGTTTACTTTTTACTCTGTGTCTTCAAAAGTAGTTTGAAAAGTTATGACACTTACAGATTTTTTTTTCAAAATCAGATGACAAATAAAAAAAATAATGCCCTTTTTTTCAAAGAACCTTTACATTCAGTAAACTGATTATTGAATAAATATAGCGAGTTATTACATAATATAATACATATACATAATATAGATATAATATAGATAATATATTATGTATATGTACATATATATATATATATATACATAATATAATACATGTAATCGTGCATATCTCATAGAAAAACCTAAATTAGTAAATAAATCGAATGGAGGATAGTCCTACTGGACGGCTGTGCCGAGGACCACGTTTAGTCAACGGTGGTTAACAACCGGCCTATAAATGGCCTATAAATCTGTCCACTGCCGCTGAGAGAGCGCAGCTACTCGTACAAACCTGCACGGTACGAGAGCAAGGATCGGCCTAGCATAGGCGAATGGTTAGCGTACGCCCAAAACGAGTTTTCAAAGCAATTATTTCGCCGCAACGCTTAGCGTTTTCGTTCAGACCAAGCGAGTTCGGCTTCATCTATTACCTCCTTACATATGAAATTGGCGTTTTGTACGGGAGAAATTTAAAGTATTTTTTGTAAAATATATTTAATTAATCAAAGTATTCAAACATTATTGTAAGAAGTTGTCCAAATTCTGGAAAAATGTTAATCTGTTGGAGCAAGGTCCGGGGAGTACGGTGGATGTCGCAGACATTCCAAATGTAGCTAATCTTAGTTAGTGATTGTTTGTTGTGCAATGTGTGGCCTTGCATTGTCGTGAAGCAGCAGTGGCCTAGAGCGATTGACCAATCTCGGTTGTTTAGCAGCTATTTCCTTCCTTCATGGTTTGCTGTTGCTGACAATAGATATCTGCAGTAATCGTTTGGCTAGATTTTAGAAAGCTGTAGTGAACGACACCGGCGCTAATCCACCAAACACTCACAAGTAACTTTTTCTGAGTCAATTTTCGTTTAGGGTAGGATTTGGCTGGGTCTCCAGGGTTCAGCCATTGCGACGAGCGCTTCCGATTATCGTACAGTATCCACTTTTTATCACAAGTAATGTTTCGATGTAAAATTCCTTCTTTATGGTGTCGTTTGAGCAAAGTAACACAACAGTCGACGCGTGTTTCCAAGTTCGATTAAAGTTTTTTTTACTTTCCCGATTTGCTTCAAGTGGATTCATACAGTTTTATCACTTACCCCGAAGCCAGCTATAGCCAGAGACCACATCATTAATCCTTCAAGTTGTTTCTGCAGCACTGGTGCCAAGGTATAACTTGTACTCATAAATATACCGATATTTAATGTTTTCCATTGTGCGGTTATCAGCGACCAAAGAATAAAATAATGAAGAAAAACAAATAGTTTTTAAAACTCAAATGTAACAGCTAAATGAATTTATAAATTTGAATTTGGAATCTTAACCGAAGAGGAGATATTTCAGATCAAAGTGGTCAGTACGACAAAACGCTAATTTCATATGTGAGGACCTAATATTTCAAGCGATTCGTGAATTAACTGCCTGAATGGTGACATCGGAAATTCATTGTTAGTTATATAGGCTTTTAATTTTGAAACCAATTTAAAATAAAATGTTTTTGTGAACTGAGTGTCTCAATGCTATTACTTATTATTTTTCACGAGATATTAAGGGCAATACGAGGCAATAGAATTCTATTAGCAAGTTGGTACTAAGTTGAATTTAGGTTATTAAACAAAAGTATGCCTACAAAAAGTTAGCTATCGATACCGTACCATAAATATTTCATGCAGAATTTAACCTTAAATACAGTCTTTGGCCGGTTCTCTCTTTGATTAATGTGGCGGAGGTAATTGAATTTTATGTGATGCGTTCTCGGTAGCAGCCATCTCCATCGCCCAATGAAAAAGGGTGTGCTGATTGGAGCGTTTGCCTTTGTTTCATGTCGCCTCGACAACAGAAGGATTCAGCGCCATTCAATACACATTTTATTAAAACTCGTGCAACTTTTTCATAAAATTTGTTTGATATATTGGCATATTCTCAAAGTCTTCGATCAGTGGCAGAAATATTTTCTCTTAAAGTTTTTATGTGTTTATCAAAGGAACAAAGGTTTTCTTTAAGCAGTGTGCTCGTATCTCTTGATGCGTTCGTTTACTCATTGTTTTATGTAGTAGTAGTGTGTCATTAAAAATCAATATTAAAACGGGATAAAATATGTAAATTAGTTTAATTTAATATACATAATCATGTGTTAAAGAAAGTTATTGGCGATAATAAACGAAGCGACCAGGTGATCTCGATGAGACGAAAGGGAAGTGGATTAGCGGTTAATGTGAGATTTTACGTTCTTACCTTAGATCCTTACGTACGTAACCTTAATGACTTATAGGTCATTTACTGGTTACTTTTGTAAATGACAAACTATTCGGAAAGTAGTATGAAACTAAATTATTGAACAAAACATCAAAATCACTTACTTGAACTTAGAAACTGGTATTAAATTGTTGAATAGATGATATAATCATCATTGAGAATCAAATTAATAATCAGTGGTATTCCTGTATAAGCATCGAGTAGGTTGGTCCTTCTGGTTGAATAGAGGGAGTTGCTGATTATTGTATGAGTACAGTGGACCTGTGCTGACATTGTTCATTTCTAGTACAGCTTTTTGTGAACGTAACAATTTCAGCCCAGGTGTGTTATCTTACGGAGGTAGGGCCACGCAGCAGCCTCGGCTATTGCAAGAATGGGCAGGCCCGTCCGGGTAAGTACCACAACCTCACGGAAGGCCAGCGTAAAGCGGAAGTATGACAAATACTTCCGCGTTTCGTCTGGTGAGTGAGGAGCCCAAATTTCAAAAGGTTGTCAACGCATCTGTAACCCTCGGGTGTAGCAGATGTCCATGGCCGGTATTCACTTATCTTCAGGTGAACCATTTGCTCGTTTGGCAACTTTCCACATTAAAAAAAGTGTTGTTTCGGATCATTAAAATTGTATATCCGCGGATACGGATACGGATTATTGCCGTCAAGATCAGCGGATACGGATACGTATACGGATCTTAATTTTATATTCAGGAAAATCAGAATTTGATAAAATAATTTACTCTCATCATTTTTCCCTAAAGCGCCAAAAGAAGTATAACTTCAAAAATTGTTTAAAGTAGCCACATTGTTAGAACTAAGGGTCAAATGTAAATTCTACAGTGATTGTCTCATACAAGAAATCAAAGAAAAATTACGTACAGCTTTGGAAAATGAAGTAAACTGCAACTACGATAGTACTAAAGGCAAACCAATTATTGTAATAAAAGAACATTGCCAGAGTCTAGAAGAGTCTATGGCTAATATAGATAGTGATGATGATGATGAGCAATCTGAACATAAAATAAGTATTAGATACGCACACTAATTTGGTCATTTATATATGTCAGAAAAAGATTATAAAGAAACCAAATGTTAGCAGATTAATAGTAAGAAGTTTGGAGGTCTTAGTGATACTGCTCGCACATATTTATCTTTTATCGTGACTTTTGATGGATAAAACTGCCAAGTTACTTTTTTGAAGTTAATAGTAGTCAATTAGTAGTAGTCAATAATAGTAGTCAATTTACCATTACTACTACTTACATTACTTGATTTTTAGAAATAAGAAATAATTGGATTGAAATTTATTTTTATTTTCTTATTATCTAATCACCTTATCTATGCTGTATTATAAAGAGGAAAGAGTTGATTGTAGTATGTATTGAATAGGCTCCGTAACTTCTGAACCGATTTGAAAAATTCTTTCACTGTTGGGAAGCTACATTATCCCCGGTTGATATAGGCTATATTATATTTTCAAAAAAAAAAATAGGGATCCTTACTAAAACTTCAATAATGTAACCCAAAGTGTACAAAAATTACCTAAAATATTCTTAAAATCGCGTGCGCTGCGAAATTTTTTGATATAATAAAATAATGTAAATTAACTATTTACATTATTTTATTATATCAAAAAATTAATATATAAAATAATTAAATTAACTATTATAGTTATGCCACAATAAGTGTTCTTTTATTTTAAACTTTTGATTGGAATGCCGCCCCTTGAAAAGGGTCGTTATTTGTATCTTGGTTTTAATCCTCAAAAAATAAATTACTTCATATTTAAGACTGTTTCAATACCTTTATAAAACTTTTTGAATTATTAAATTCTGACATTCCATTCGAAAGATATCACAAGTTTAAAAATGTTAGTATATTGTAATTTAACTATCCAAAAGCATAGTGACTGACTTATTAGTTCTTATAATTTTTCAATCACATTTATACTGGTAATTCCTGTTCAACAGTTAGCAAATTATTAAATACAAAGGCGTTTTAATTTTTTTTTTCATTTTAAAATGCCCAAAAGAACAAGATCTCAAGAAAAGATCAAGATCAGTATCTTTCTAGAAATAGTTCCCAGGCGAGGTCAAGAAAAATACGTCGTAATGAGGAATCTTCTTACCGGAAACTGAAAATCGTATTACAAGTCGGAGAGAGTCAAGTAGAGTGTTTGCAGCGGCTTGAAGAGCATAATAATATAAATATACAAATTGACACTAGGTAATCGAGTCTTTGTGGAGTGTTCCCAACTCCACAAAGACCACAAACGTCAACGACTAGAGTTCGTAATCGAGTTTTAGCTGATACAGTGCACAGTCTTCCGTCCAAATCGGAGCCACGAATAAGATCTGCTCTAAGTGTTGTGCCAAAAATGGGTCACTGAACCTAATGGTATGTGCTGTGCTTCTGGAAAAGTTAGTTTCCCCATCATTGAGGAGCCGCCACAACCAATAAAAATCTTTTTACAAATAATCATTCACCATCAGGACATTTTAACCAGTATCCGAAAGTATAATAGCCTCTTTCAAATAATTTCGTTTGACGCGTACTTTTAAAATAGATGGACAAGTATAATATAAGTTATAATCATCGTCCTGTCCCTATCCCACCTAGGTGGGGTCGGCACAACATGAATCATGTTGTAGGCGGTTTTGGCTATATTTTTACAACTAGCCGCCTGCCTGACGTCAACTCTCCTTGGGAAACAAATAACCCGATCAAATTTAAACTGTGTAACTATCAAGGTTTATGAGATACAACCTGTTGATAGAGGGACAAACAGACAGCGGAGTCTTAGTAATAGGGTCCCGTTTTACCCTTTGGGTACGGAATCCTAAAAAGGCCCCAGAGATATATTGTTGCACGGTAGACACGTCCTACTTAAAAGGTTCTCTGAGTTACACCGATTGTATGATCCACTAAAATATCCCTTAACAGTCGTAATAGGAGAAGACGGTTAATATTTGACTATTTCTCAACGTATGTCTGTCTATATGTCACCAGGCTGTATCTCATGAACCGTGATAGTTAGACAGTTGAAATTTTCACGAACGATGTATTTCTGTTGCCGCTATAACATCAAATACTAAAAAACAAAAAAGTATAAATAAGTGGGACAAAACAGACATGATTTTTTTGGCGTTTTTATAGATAATGTTGACAGTAGTAGTTTTTTTCTGTGATAGAGTGTCATGTGATAGAGCGGCAAACGAGCTGGCGGTTCACCTGATGTTAAGTAATAACCGCCGCCCATGGACATTTGCAACACCTGTAGGGTTGCAAATGAGTTGCCATCTTTAAATAAAGTTGGGCCTCGGCTACCTCTCTTACCAGTCGAAACACTTCTATTTAACACTTCAATAAAAATATTTATTTATATAAATATTTTTGAGGTCGGTACGGAACCCTTTGTGTGCGAGTCCGACTCACACTTGGCTGGTTTTTATACAATACATTGTCGATATGATGGCAAAAAGATATCATATATTATGCCGTGATCACCAGAGATTGAATTCTGGTGAAACATTCATCTTAGAGACGCTTTAAATCAAGACATTGGCCCATCAAATATCGGTCGACGCGTAATCTGCAACGTCATATTCATTTACAGGTTCTCCGAATTATCTGCATTGAAAAACCAAAGATGCGATGATTTATGTCTGAAGCTATGGGAGACCAGACTTATTTGTCACTTTTATGTGTAACCCCGAATATCCCGTAATTAAAGCGGAACCATTATCTGGTCAGCGGTCTTTCGATTTTCATGACGTAATTTCAAGGGTATTTCATTAAAAGATGAAGAAACTCATAAAATTATTCACCAAAGTCGAAATATTCGGAAGGTTATATGTGTGTGTAAGATAATTTTAAAAGGTTGTCAACGCATCTGTAACCCTCGGGTGTGGCAGATGTCCATGGGCGGCGGTATTCACTTAACATCAGGTGAACCGTCTGCTCGTTTGATAACTTTTCTTATTTCAATGTATAAAAAATTAATAAGGTAAAAGATCCGCAATGTAACGGATAACGGATACGGATCTTTTTCTCCGGCGGATATCCGCGGATACGGATATCCGGAACATCACTAGTCGTCATGGAAGAACTCGGATCCAAGATTTGAAACTTTCTTCGACAACGTTCGTCCGCTCACCGCACAACGGATCCTAACTTCCTAACACACCTACAGAGGTAAGGATTGGGAATTCTACGATAGCCATTCCTCTCATTAGATCCTACGAGATCTGTTTACGAGTCATGAGTTCTGATCGTTGTATGCAGAATTATTTGAAGAGTAATGCGTAGTTCGGTCGCGCGATCTATCCAAGCCTTGGTGCGGTGGCAACCCAATTCGAGACCGAAGCAATAATGCACAATAATGGGCCGCGATTGTCTCCATATTGCGAACGCCCCTCGGCGGCGACGGGCGCCGACAAAGCAAATATGCGGCTCTTCGAGGGAAGCTGTCGCCGAGAAAAAACCAATAAAAGTCGATATTACGCGCGCGAAAATATCACTCCCTGCTTTTCGTCATACCTCCCCTCCCCCCTCTCCCGCTTCCCTTGCGCAATCGTAGCCTGGCAGCAATCTATCGCCTGTGCATAGTTGGAATGCTCGGGCGAAACGCCTCTCATTCCTAAATGTCTTAAGCCGGGGCCGTACGGGCTGCGTCGTAGCCCCTCGCACCCGCAACCCTCCCCGGTCCGTACTCAATAGGCGCATTCCACTTGCACCGAGCCGAATTAAAAATCAAATAATGTTGTGTTGTGCCCTTGTGGGGCGAATTAGAGGAGCGGCCCGCGCACGTGGCGGCACTTTATTGCCCCGGATCACTTCGAGCGTTAACCATTACCCGTTAATCGAATGAGACAACGTACTGTCGTCATCGGGACGATGTAATATGCAAACATAATAATCAGCAACGGTTTAAAGCTATAGAATGTTGAACCAAAAAACTGTTACTGGGAAAAGCTTTTCGTGAAAAATAAAATAAAACAACACAGTTACGTTTTTAGTGATGTTCAGTATTCACGGAAATATGCAAAATATTATATTGATTTTGATATGAAACAGCAGTGTGTGCAAATGATTGATTTAATCATTATGTTTAACGTTGCCAAAGTGAAGCTTAGTAAACCTTTCCTCCATTCAGTCATGATGAAATCAATTGGTAGTACGGGTGTAATATAACCTATTTGTCGGGGTTATATTGGGAGCAGGTAGCTGGTCTAATTGAGGATGGGCTTGAGGGAGAGTGGTTGGCGCGGGGGTCGCATGGGTCGCGGGGTCGCGTCCACGGCTAATGAAAAGTTTAATATGTGCGCACGTGCGGCGCTCTGCGAGCCGACTCATCGGGAGCAATTTGGCATGTCATAAAAGCGAATTAGTGCCGTCCCGGACGATTTGTCGGCCGGCACGCACCGCGTATTAATCTCTTTAGGCGGCCGCTGGTGCGCGAGGGAGCGGCGAATTAATTCGGGACGCACGAGCACGTGCCCACGGCCGCGAACCCCGACCCGCGCCTCTACCTTTTATTAAACAACATTCACTCACTCAATGACTTCGCGTTCTTTGATAATATTTCCGCATCGCTACGCCAACAGTTCACTTCTCTCCTTTTCTTTTTACCCAGAGTACCTACACCTACCAGTGGGGCCGGCTTCGTGCTCGCCGTTCTTTCTGCGAGAGCTCGCTTCAAATGCACAGTACGTAAACAATTTCATTTGTGTAGACGAACACAATGTTCAACGATCGATTGATGGCATGCGTGATCGGCCTCATGGCGGCTCTTGTGAGAATGCCTTCCCGAAGACACGTTGATGCGAATACGGCGGGGTCCGGGCGCTCCGATGATTGCTCTAATGAATAGCATCTCAGCGACGTCACGCTGCCTGCTCAGACACTTCGGCGCGCCACGCGGCATATTTGCTTTTGCAACAAATGGATTGTAGCTTTAAATATTGGGAGAAGAGCATGGTGAGTGATAAGTTATTGAAAACGCCTCCCCAATCCCTAAGACGTTTTTAACGCGCTTTTTTAACTATTTGATCTCTTTTAATAATGCACAACTATGAATATATTATAAATAATATTGTATTAAATTAAAGTTCAAAATAAAATAAAAACCGGAATCCTCTCTCGGAATCCCCTCGGTTCCCAATACGGTTGTATTTTTGGAGTTAAGTGAACGCGTTTGGGAAAAACGATCACAGTGAATTTTTACAATCCGCGACAACTAAAACCGACACCCACTTCGTGGTTGTCTCCATGGCAACAAATAAGAAATTATTTATATTTTACATAATTCCAAGTTATTTACTTAAACCGTCATGAATTATGAATATATTAGTTTCACCTATATGTATGTATGAATGTAACGGAATCTTCAAAGGTGATCCACTTTGAACGATCAGATTTGAATCAAACTTTGGACACTTGTCAGAGACTTGAAAGATTTGATGACTCTGGAGCGCATTTGCTGTGGTACAACGGGGGCCGTGGGTTCACTTTCCACACGGGACAACTATTTGTGTAACCCTCAGATAGTTGATTCACATCTGGGTGTTTGTCCACGTGGAATTTATGTTTTTAAAACGTCCTTACAACACTGCATAATATTATCCTAAATTAGTACGCTGTGTATACCGTCATTAAAATATTATAAAAATTGGCTCGTGACCCCGAGCTTTTTAAGAGGTTTCTCAATTCGACCGTATACATTTTTATTTTTTTTATGTGTATTCGGGGATAACTTCGTCATTTGTGAACCGATTTTAATGATTCTTTTTTTGTTTGAAAGGAGATATCCTAAGGGTGGTAAGGAAATCAGATCTGATGAAGGCGACCCAGAGAAATCGAGGGCAATCCTCAAATGTTATAGGGGTTGACAATGTTTTTTTAGTTTTCTGTTTGAAGTCGGTTTTTTTTTGTTCTAAATATATAAAACCTACTTATCTACAATATTTTTTATTTGTTAATCACACTATTCATAATTTAAATTTATTGAAAATTATTTTGTACTTTTTAGTTAGGTAGATAACAAAAACGTGTTTTATAGTTTTTTTAAACGAATTTCTTTTACGTCACAACTCTGTGATTTAAGAAACAATTTTAAAAATTCTTTTTGCTAAATTGGGTTCGGGTTGGACAAATGATATGGGACCACGTAGGAGCACCTACGTGGTCCCATATCATTTCATCGGAATTGGACCTTGGAAGACCTTGCTGAAGATAGATCATAGAAACTCCTCAAAATCTTATAGAAAATTTATAATAAGTGCGATATTTCAAGACGGTTTTTGTGTTTTGTTACCAAAAGTTTTTTTTTTCAGGAAACACTCACTCCCTTAATTAAAGTTCTAGTTCTTTTTTTAAATATTGCACTTACTTTGTGATAACATCATACTGTGTTTTATGGCCGTTTTACAAAGATACATTTCACGTGGAGAAACACCCACCACACTCTACATTTGTATTTGCTTAAGACTCAATATAATAACTTGAAAACCTCCGACTTAAAAAATAAATGTAACGCGAGATAATAAACGTAAAAAGATTTAATAAGTAGAGTGAATCTCGCGGAGTCGGTCATAATATATGTAAAAAATAGAGAATAAGTTTTCGTAGCAGTTCCCTACATACTTACCTACCTATTTCCTTCTCGATGGTTGTAGATGTGACAATAATATATTCAACTACCCATCAACTTAGTGAAATGGGACATGTAATTTAGAGAAAAATGGCATCATGGATTTGCACAAAGAAACATCCCAACAGTGGGTAAAAGCGGTTGAAACCTGTAAAAAAATATTTTAATATAGGTTTCTAGGATTTAACATGGTGACTCCGTAGCGCAGTCGCCAAGGTTTCGGCTTCGGCCTCGGGAGTCGTGGGTTCGATCCCCACACGGGACAACTATTTGTGTGACTCACAGATAGTTGTTCCACATCTGGGTGTTCGTCCGCGTGAAATTTATGTTTGTAAAAACGTCCTTACAACACAGGATAATGTTATCCCAAAGTAAGGGCAATGTTTTAAAAAAACCAAAAAAAAAATAACATCCGAATAAATGACTTTGTGCATTAATGTATTGTGCGCGCCCCGTCTACAGGATGATTTCAAATATTACAACTTTGTAGGCACTTGTTTATAACAGGGACGCACTGGAAGGTCCCGACCGGGATTCCAGGACCAGTCAAGGGTTTAATTGAATCCGGCGAAGCGTGCGCGGACGAGACCAGCTACGGGGAGGGCTAAGCGGACGACGGAGGCCGGGGGAAGGGGGGGGGGGGAAGGACCACGCGGGAGGGCAAGGTGGGGGGGGGGGGGGGGGGAGGCACAATCGATGGCGGACCGGCCCTTTGCTCTGGCTCGGCCGACGCAGGCTCAATTGGTGGCGGTCATTGGACATTCGCAGCGCAACGCCTGATTTCTATTTGGGATGATTTGCTTTATTTTTAAGAATTTTTTGAGCATAAGAATTTCTAACGAATTCAGTTGATTGTACGAGTCGTAAATAAGCTATGTTATAATAAATATGAACACTTAACTGTTATATTGTCATTGGCTTCTGTGTTTAGAAACTGAGGTTAAGGAATAGAGCTTTTGTTTCTTTTAGTAAACCCTTTCACAGATTTCGACATATACGAGTAAGTTAACATCATAACAAATAATGTAGGTGCTACATTATTTCAATATAGTATTTCCGAGAAATAAAAAGAGGAATGGTTATAGTATATATTGAAAGGCACTTTGGTTTTGTTTAATAATGCTTTTAATTGTCCAAATATAGTGTTAAGTGTTTTCATAATAACATATAAACAAAGTCATGAAACATAACGGGTACAATAATTGTAATATAATGTATTTACACTTAGCTCTCATCCCTCGTTTAAGCTATTTTAACCGACTTCAAAAAGCAGGAGGTTATCAATTCGGATGTATATATTTTTTATGTAGGTATGTTCTGGCATAACTTCGTCATATATAGACGGATTTGCAAAATTCTTTTTTTGTTCGAGAGGGTTTCATACCGAAATGGTTCCATGTAAATATCATATAGATCTGATAATCATTTAGGAAATATGACAGGAAATCAACGGCGATTGCAGCTATCGCATAAATATGCATTGTTTTGCATGTAACGTTGTAATAGTTACGTACACTTTAGTAGTGGAGCATAAACCATAATGCCGAGTTCTCATGTTCTCCAATCGTGTGACTTATGAATGTGTATGCTTGATTTTGAATCCGGTCGGGCCATTCTACGATTTAGCTCGGGTTGCGCAACACGTTGTACTACAATATTAGTTAACATTTTTGGAGTAGGTAAGTCTTTCATTCATACAATTGAACCTTTATAATATATATATAATAAATATACATAACGATGTTAAAAGGAGTTATTAAAATTGTTTACTTCAGATCCAAAGTGTGTAGTTAGTAATGAAAACATTATTGGCATAAATATCTGTGCGTAGTTGTAGAAACTATTATATGTAAGTACTGTATGATTTGCAATACAACAAAAGTAAATAAATAAATGAAATTATTAGTCGTCCTGTATAATCCACTAATAAAGGGGCGAAAATAATCCACGAAGGAACATTATTCCAAAATGTTGGTATGTACGGATAGTTATTATTTGTTTTTTGGTGAAAATGAAACACGATTTTTTAGTGTGTAACTATTTTAGTAAATTATATACTGTATTATTATAATATTTTAACTTAGCTTTCATCACGTAAGCCTCATCATTCAAATGAGAGCCTCTTAATCACGGTTAAGCTTATTAGAAAGGTTCTTAATAATTTTAGAATTAGTAAAAAAAGTAAAGTAACAGCCTATACATGTCCCACTGCTGGGCAAAGGCCTCCTCTATACAGAGGGTATCAGGGCATAGTCCACCACGCGGCCCCACTGCGGATTGGCGGACTTCACATATCTTCGAAATATTTTTTGTTATTATTTCGAAAATATGCAGGTTTCCTCACGATGTTTTCCTTCACCGCGGAGCACGTGATAAAACAGCACTTAAAGTTAAAAACTTCATTGGTGCCGGCACCGGGGATCGAACTCAGGTTGCTCGAGTATATTGAATTAAACGCGAGCGCCCGGACACTGAGCTATCACGGCTCTTAGAATTAGTGGATAAGTACATTATGTTCTATCACAAAGTAAAGAAGACTAAAAAAGCTCTGAATATTTAATAAACAGAACTGTGTTTACAAAGCGTACGCTTTAATTAAACGGTAACAACAAGCACCCACCGTTTTATTAATTTACCCATCCAAAATATATACCAAAGATACCAAGCATAAGACCTAATATCACGGACTAAGTTATCCGTTGAAGCCAACGTATATATATTCTTGTATATTCTTTGTAGCAATTTATTCGTTTAAGAGTCATCAGCAATAAATTATTACTCGTTGTAGAAAAAAAAGAACTATTCATGCTTATTTTTAATTTCTCGATATTACTTCTGAGTCTTTATTTGTGTTGGATACATTATTTCTTCCGTTACTTTGAAACGTGTTCCCTTTGATAAGGGATTTGATCGTAACATAACATGATTAGCTGACAAACATTTAGGATATCTAACTTGAAACACATTCTACTTGTAGACAAAATAGCAAACGAATATAAGTAGCATGTAGTAAAAACCGATGTGCGTGAATAGGGGGCCGGTGTTGCAACAAGGCAACATTGGGCGCTGTTGAGGTGATCACGGACTGGGGTCGAGCCGTGGCCGCGGCTGGTGACAGTGCAAGACGGATGTCGCGCGCTGGGCCCCCGCCGCGCCGCCTGGGAACGCGCCACAAAAACCGCCCAGATGCCTATCGCGCCCGGCGACATCAATCTTCGTGTCGGGCTCTCCCGTAGCCCCCGCCGCCGCCTCCCCTCCGACCGCCGCCACGTCCGATCCCGAGCGCATCTCATCATTAGTCAAATGCCCGATTAAAATATGACGTGGCAGCGCGGACGTGACACTGTCTTTTGCCAATTCATTCAGAGTGCGCCCCATCCGTGTCATGCCGCTCCGTGTCCGCGTCATGCAGCCTCCCGCCACCGTCCAATAACCATCTAGCCTCACGCAGTGTGAACCTCGGCTTAGACCTCTATCAGTCGCAATTCGACTGTATTTAGTTATGATACTGAATCATAAATCCTTATGCGGAATAGAAGGATTAACAGTTTTTCTTTTTACGCAGTAGTGGTTTTTGTTTTTTTGTAATCCTTTTTTTTACTGACTATATCGGGTGAAACCCGAAAGATACTAAGGCAAAGGCAAAACAAAGTAAGAGAAGAATGAAATTAGAATGATTAGTTTGAATCAGAAGTGGAGCGGAGGTTTCCGGTAAGCTTTGTCCGGCTGGAGCATTATTAGTTATATTTAGGCGAGTGGGAATAAATAGCGAGTTGATCCGCGGCGCGGGCGGAGCGAGAGAGAACGCGCCGACAGATTTATAAACACGTCGCCGTCGGAATGTATTCCGCAGACGATTCATGAAGCAATCGCCCATTGTCTAGCCTTAATTACACCGCGCTAATCCACTTCGGATTCTTCATACAGACATTTCTTTTCTTTTTAATCGTCGACGCTTCTTCGGAAACCCATTTCACTAATTAGTTGAGCCATCGCGTCTCTTCATTATGTCGCCAGCTCTCACTTGCGATTATTTTATATTGTATTTCACTTTACTTTGAGGTATATTTTAAAATTTTCTTTATTCTTCCTTGTACATTAGTCTTTTCTGATTTGATGAAACACAGTAAAGTCATAGGTACCTTTATTTACATCCGGTAGTTCTGACTCCACTAACTTTAGACCTATTTCTATTCTACCGACTCTTAGTAAAATTTTCGAAAAACTTAATCTGATCAGCTGTTAAGACATTTTAATTTAAACAAATTATTACATAAAAGTCAGTTTGGTTCTACAAGGGGTCGTTCTACAACCGATGCTGGTGTAGAACTGATTGAGCATATATTTGAGGCTTGGGAAAATTTACAGGATGCTCTGGGTGTTTTTTGTGACCTTTCCGAGGCTTTTGATTGCGTCAATCATGAAACACTTATCGGGAAATTACGCCATTATGGCATTAAAAATACCGCGCTTGACACAACGCGGCCTTAACCGAAGGCTTCTTCCCATCCGAGTGGAAGGAAGCCGATGTCATAGGGTTCCTCAAACCGTCTAAACCCGCCACTCTCCCAACCTCATATCGTCCAATAAGTCTTCTCAAAACATTTGGGAAGATCTTTGAAAGACTAAAATTAGCCCGCTTAAGATCCCTTATGGACACCAAAGGGCTCCCCATCCCAGAGCAGTTTGGATTTAGAGCCAAACACTCATGTACCCATCAAGTGCACCGCATCACGGAGCACATTTTAACCAAACGTCAACGTGGACTCAACACCGGTGCGCTCTACCTGGACGTGGCAAAAGCGTTCGACAAAGTCTGGCACAACGGGCTCGTATACAAGCTATACGGGTACGGAGTGTCCGACCGTCTCGTATGCATAATACGAGACTTCCTAAGTAATCGAACCTTTCGCTATCGCGTCGAGGGCGTGTGTTCGACTACGCATCCCGTTCGAGCCGGGGTGCCCCAAGGGTCGGTGTTGGGACCAGTCTTGTTCACTCTCTACACCAATGACATGCCGCGTGTCAAAGATGTAGAACTTGCTCTTTTTGCCGACGACACCTGTATTTATACCACAGGCAGAACACCCGAATTGATCCATCGACGCCTCCAAGCTGCGGCCATCACCATCGGTGACTGGTTTCGGCAATGGAGGATCGAAATCAATCCCGCCAAAAGCGCGGCCGTCCTTTTCGCGCACAAAAAGAACATACCCATTCCTCCCCCCGTTAAACTCTTGGACAGTCCAGTACCATGGGTTAAGAAAGTCAAATATCTGGGCGTCGTCCTCGACTCCCAGCTTAAATTCACCCAGCACGTGACCCAGGTCAGGAACCGGGCGGCCTTCGTACTCGGTCGCCTCTACCCGCTCCTCAATAAAACGTCAAAAATGTCCCTTCGGAACAAGGTGACCTTATATAAGGCAGTAGTTCGCCCTATCATGACGTACGCGAGCCCCGTCTTCGCTCACATTGCTCCGAAGCAAATACACCAGCTTCAGGTGATTCAAAATCGATTCTTGCGCAGAGCCACGGGAGCACCCTGGTTCATGCGCAATATCGACCTACATGTCGACCTAGAATTGCCCACCATCGCGCAATTCCTGAAGTCGGCGTCGCGCCGATATTTCGATTCCGCCGCCGCGCATCCCAACCCACTTATCGTAGGTGCCGTCACCTACAGGCCCTTGCCGCTAAACATTTTCCGCCGCGATTACCGAAGACCGCGTCACGTTCTCGACTTCCCTGACGATGAGACGACTATCGCCATCGAAAGGATCAAAAAACTCAAGAAACACACCAACACACACCGCACTCGCCGGCGAGTGCGGCAAACATATACTAGGTTCCGCCACGTACCAGGCAGGTTTTCCCCTATTAATGATAGAAGCGTTGCTGGAGTTTCTTCCGCCACTTCTTCTCCCAGCGCCAACGCTCTCCGAAGTGGTAGTAATGTTAGCTCTAGTAATTCCCCCAGTCAGATAATAGCTACCGATCGAGCCGAGGTCCGGCCCTCTCGGGCACCCTCGAATCGGAATGCTAAACGCGTGCTGAGTGACAGCCCAAGCCGAGGTCCCCTCTCGGGGACCCTTGAGCCTGATCACTCCATGGAGCGCCCGCCAAAGCGCCCTAAGAGCTTGGCGGCCTCCCAAACCGGTGATAATAATAGCGTGACGGCCCGAGCCGAGGCTCCCCCGGGAGCCCTCGAGCTTAGTCACCATAACGCGTAATAATAGTACGCCGAGGTTCAGGCTAGGCGCCTCGTGCGCCAGGCCACCTCAAGTCCGTCGGATCTGTGAAGGCCCCTAAGGCCAACAGTGGCTCATCCAGCCAAAAAAAAAAAAACCGCGCTTGACTTGATTAAGTCATATTTAAGTAAAAGAATTCAGAAAGTTGTAATTAATGGTGCTAGTTCTTCTGGGTCGATGATATCAATGGGCGTTCCGTAAGGCTCGATTCTTGGCCCATTCCTTTTTCTCGTTTATATTAATGATTTACCCTACTTAGTAGGAAAAAAACATGACATAGTGTTGTTTGCCGATGATACTTCATTAATCTTTAAAATTAAGCGACATATTGTAACACTTGAAGAGGTAAATCATGCTATGTCAGAAATAGTTCATTGGTTTAATACTAATAATTTACTGTTAAATGGCAATAAAACTAAATGTATAAAATTTTCGAAACCTAATGCTAAACACTTGGGTGGTGCCAATGTACTCATAAATGGGGACGAGTTAGGCCTTGTGGATACCACTGTTTTTCTAGGAATAACTCTCGATTCAAAGCTTCAATGGGGCCTCCATATATCCAAACTTGCTAGCAGACTAAGTTCTGTAGCATATGCTGTAAGGAAAATAAGATGTCTGACTGATGTAAATAAAGCTAGAATAGTTTATTTTAAAATATGTAGAGAAAGTACGAAAAGATTGTCGCCGCTGTGGGAATCGAACCCACGTCTTTGGCATTAGCGGCCTGACGCTCTAGCCACTGAGCTAAACGGCTAATTGCCACACCGACGAAAATCTTAAGGTTTTTTCTACATTGTTTCTTAGCATTTGAAGCAATGCTTGGGGCTAATTTTGAATATCGTTTTACAACGATAATTCGAACGAGAGATGTCTCCATTGCTTTTTAGAAATTTAAATTGTGTATAGTGCTAATCTTTGCACTTAAGATTGAACATTAAAATATGTAAAAAAAAGTACAAAAAGATTGTCGCCGCTGTGGGAATCGAACCCACGTCTTCGGCATTAGCGACCTTACGCTCTAGCCACTGCGCATTCGATCGGGCGGGGAGTAATTTCGCGTGCGCGAAGGTGATTCGCGCACCGAATTTACGAGCGGCTGCCGTTGCCGGTGACATGGATGGTCGGTGAGCGCGCATGCGTACGAGCAACACGAGAATGCCGTTAGCGGCGGAGGCTGAGGCTGAGGCTGAGGTGGGGCGGTTCTCACGGGGTCGCAGAATGCGAGCGATCCGCGCGGTTCTCACAGGCGCGCGATCGTCCGCGATAAGCGCGATAAATTTAATTAAGGACCGACGCCGCCTCCTCGACGACGAACCCGTGTCCACGACCTTACACGCAGATTGGGCTCTTGAAGAAAATAATACAAAATCCCAACTGGATCACTAAGGCAATACGACGGAGCGCGATTCTTTCCGCTCGTGTGAAACGAATTAGCATACGGTCCTTTTCTTTATGAACGCGACTTATAATTTAAGACGAAGAAGAAGGGGAAGTCGAAAAGTAAAATTTTTGCAGATCAAATCCGTGCAATAGACTCGAACGTAACAGATTAATGAAGTCAATATGATAACACATTTCTTCTTCACCTTTATGAATTATAATTAAATGATCCGTTCCTTATACTCACCCTCGATAATTTGATGACAAACAATTATTAGTGTCCGCGTAATCCCGAAGGTCTAGGTTCGAATCCCGGCAGCGGCGATAACATTTTGTGGAAATGATAATTTCTCGTATTTACGCGATTACACATTATAAATGAAACTAACTTTACGGATTTATCGCGTTTATTTTTATTTTGAATTCCCGAATGATCTGATTTTTTTTTATTTCCATGATAGGTCCCGTGACCATGAACGCTGTAAAGGATTAGAATCGTCGAGAGTTAAAATAAAAAATTAAACGCGTTACCATTTTTAAGTTTCATCTTACGTGCAGAGACCAAAGCACCAAATTTTTAAAAAAATTAAGCCACTAACACTCGTCGTCGTTGTCGATTATTGTATGATATGGAATATCGGATTCATGTTGCTATACAGTTATAAAAATGTGACAATAATTGTTTATTTAAAATTAGCTAAATTCGCTAATTCGCCAAAGTTACGTCATACATACAATAAGTTAGTACATGCAATAAATATTGCTATAATATAGTTGTTCTAGTTTATATTATTATTAATATAAACTTGAACTTACTCAGTTTAACAACAGTATTCAAAAACATGCAACATACAAAAATAAATAAATATTTTTATAGCTAGGATAGATTTACATTGTTGCTCTTCCTGAGATTTTATGGGCAACTCATTTATTTTACGCGCGATCATTCATAACTAACACGCACACAAGTTCGTTTCCAAAGTATACAACGCATTTATGAATGACTACCGCATTATCAACAAGTTCTGTTTGTTAGGGATTGGAATGGCATTTTTTTTAAAAAAAAAGATTTATTTCAATAAACGATTATATTACCTAGTTTGAACCTCCTGTGTGAATTCGGGCACCTTTAGAAAAGCCACCCTGTATAAAGAAAATGCTCCGTTTCTATTGATAATTGGAAACAACGTAGAACTCTAATTTTTTGTGGTTGCGCAACGTATACTTTTACTTTAAGGAGTGGCTGTTTAGATCGAACCATTTATTTCTTTGCAGCTAAACTTATTCATTACTTACATTTTCTAGAAATTCTGTGAAGCAGTAACTAAAAGTTGCTTAAATCAAATTTTAAACACCCAAACAAACATGTACTGGGACAACGACATTATCTAATTCATCTTCTAATGTTTACTATATACTTTTTGTGTAGGTATTCCTAATCGTTGTTACAGAAATTTTCATAGATTACAATTGATACCTGTATTTGATAGCATTATCCGTAGTAATCTCTGGGGTTTATCTTTTCCCCGTTCAATTAATGAACTAATTAATAATGTATCAGACTGATCGGTCTTAATAGCTTTGTCAGTTTGTGAACGTGTTCTGATTAAACTCAGCTGTTGAATAGTTTGCATTATTAATATACATTATTCTGGCCATTAACTTATAGGAGAATTAGTTGTTGACCAGAAGTCGATAGATGTCTCTGAGCCGGCAGTGGCGGCGCGGAGTGCGGACTCTGGTAGACGAGTTGTCACATGTCCGCCTGATTAAAGTAGTGCGGGCGGCGAGCACAAAGCGGCCACAACGGTCGCCGCAAAAAAGCCCCCGCCCCGTCCCTCGGCCCCCTCCTCGCCGAGCGCCAGATTCCTTCTATATGCTATTACCTGCCTAATTCGTACTTTTTGCCGACGCATCCCCTGTTCCCGGTACTGGAAAGTGAGCCGCCGCTAATTCCAACGTCTGCTACCATTATCAGCCTAATTATTTCACATTTTACATTTCGTTTTTCCAGTAGGTCATTTAAGTTGTTCTAGTTGTTTTATAATAAAGTTTATATAGCTAGTTATAATCAAGCTTTTGAAAGGGGCATGTGATGAAAGATGATTCTTTTTAACTAGAGTAATTTAACATTCAAAACCTGAAAAGGGAAAAAAGTTTTTAACATGTTGCAGCATTTTAGTAAAAATCTGTTCTCTTTATATGTACTTTCATTTCTAATAAGCGATATAAAAGCGACTTTATGTTTACGGCCCTCCCGTATTTATTGCCCTAACGTTATGTCAATTATAGGAACTTAAGTTTATATTATATTAAGATTTATGCAAAAACTCGAGTATTTTATTATTAAAAGAGTATATTTGAATACTTGAAAAATAGAAAAGCTCAATATATAAAAGCTCCGGCTGTTGCACGAATGGAGAGATACGGGGACGTCCTGCCCGGGACCCACTTTGTCAAAAGATGGCAACGCATCTGCAGCCATGTTGCGAATGTCCATTTAAAAATGGTTATATCTTAACATCAGGTGAACCACCAGCTCACTTGCCGCTTTCTAAGGTTAAAAAAAAATTTGCGTAATATAAGCATGCGAATAAACTTGCCAATAACGAGATGTTCTTTTCTCCCACGACCACCATTTTAAATACTTGAAGTTACTAGACTTGAATTGACATAGACATATATCAACGAGTTTATAAAAAGACATTGTTATAACATTTAAATCTCTGAGATCTCTGTCAAGGGAATCAGTTCTATTATTATTTATGTAATCTATATAATAATGTACTTAGTAATAATTTTTAATATTTCTATTCAATATGTCGACTTCTTGAACTTATTGAAATATGTAAAGTAAAATAATTTGTGTTGTTGTAAATGTGACCGGACCCTAATAATTATAAACCTATCTCGGTAACTTTAGTAACTAACTTTTAGTAAAAATATATTGAATCAAATGTTACCGCATTTTTTTGTACATAATTTAGGGCATAACAAGATGGCTTATCAAGATGGACAAATGGCTTATCTAGGGGTCGTTCAACAACAAATGCGGGTAGCCAACGTGTTAAGAATATATTTGAAGCCTGGAAAGAGTCAGAGGATTTCTTAAGTATATTCTGTGACTTAACCAATGCTTTTGATTGTGTACAGCATGAGACTCATTCACAAGGAAAGTTACGTTAAGTTACGTTAACGTCAGAGCGTGGGGGTTCGATTCCACAATATATACGGGAAAATACTGTGTAATGGACATAGGTAGTGCTTCCATGGTGTTTGAGTGATTTATTGGCCCAATACCCGTATATACTTTCTTACAAAAGAAAAGTTGTTTTTGAACCCAGTTTTTATTAACAACAAATAACATTTACAATTTTCTCAACAACTAAGTAAATAACAGGTTATGAACAAACTTATATACGCTAGTTACGTTTCCTCGCTGAATCCATCGTTGAGTGAGAAAAAATCCAGCTCTCTTATCAGCAATAAATCAAGCGCTAGAAATGTTTATTAGTAACCTAGAACGTATAGTATAAACTTTGCTAGTTTTGATTCTGAAATATTCCTCGGGCGTCTATTCACGTGAAATTTTGTATTAAGCTCAAGAAGCGAACATTTGAGATTTTTTGCATACGAGAACGGAAACGGCGCGGCTCATTAGTAGCGTCGGCGTAAAGTCACTGATTACGCATTTCTTTTGCAGCACATTTCAGGAAACGTTCACATGGGAATAAATTTCGCGTTCCCTGCATACTTAGGTGTCAAAAGGCACGACGAAAAAAAATTTTGATTGATTAAATTTTGCCTTTATGCGGTTTAAATGAGGTCTGGTCTAATGGTTATCAACCATGTGCTTCAATGATTTGACACGATAATTTTCAGTTCTTTTTGGTTTTTTTTTTAATGGAAACGTGGCAGTTGAGCATCACCTGAACGTTGGCTATCACAAGTTGGACGTGCAAAAGCGTTGACGGCCTCTCTTCTTGATTGGAGTACAAATTACCTGCGCTGCATTATTTAAGTAAGATTTTCTCTTTCTCAGTTCCCTGATCGGTGAATATCTGACTCGGGCTTGGGCTAAAGATGAAAGGACATTTTTCCTTGGCTGTTGGGATAGTTCGGCAGCAGGCAGATTGACAACTTGTTATAGGCTTATGTCGGCATTATCGAGTGAACTGAGAAATATATTGAGACAAAGGCATTTCCCAATGACTTGAGGGTCTCGGTTCTACCGTTAATTATTCCGCTCATCACTTGCTATAAAACTTTATGGGTATAATTATCATGTGAGAAATTGCGCTTAATAATGGCGCAACGGCGGTATTGTAACTGCAGCTGACCACTGGAGGCCCTGCGCGGCTACTCTTCCGAGAAGACATCAGCTTTATCAATAATTCAGATGTATAATTTTATATGCTCAATAAATAAGTTGTAATGTAATATATACACTGATTTACAAAAAATAAACTAAGCGAAAATCCCGTTTTATCGTTACTATTAGTTTGTTGGATGATTTCAAGGGACAGTAAGCACTTTCTATTTATCTAACCGAAACCCACGAGGGAGCAATAAAGTTTTATATTAAGTTTTTGTAGGGATAATCTCTGCCCTTAAAGAGAAACATTAAATTTTGAAGGAAAATTAAAAATACTTATAATTTTTATATTATTTATCCAAGAGCCTTGATAGCCCAGTGTCCGGGCGCTCGGCATTAATTCAATTTACTCGAGCACCTGAGTTCATACCGTCGATATTTTTGAAATAATGAAACAAAAACCGTATTTGGAATATATGTGAAGTCCGCCAATCCGCAGTGGGGCCGCGTAGTTGACTATGCCCTGAAGCCCTTCTTTACTAACATGGCCTTTGCCAAGCAGTGGGACATGTGTAGGCATTCACATGTCTTCACTTACGTTGCTTATAATTGAAGTTAAAAGCAATTCGACCTCTTGAATGAATAAATTAATTTAACGGAGCATTATTCATATTTTCCATCCCTGGATCAACCATATATTTTGCGTGAGGGATGAAACTGTCTATAGCCGCTTAAATTTTTTGCACACAAGATAAACTTACGTACCAAAAACTTACGTTGCTTTGGAATTTTTATGTGACAAGGCGTGTGCAGTATTATAATTAAAATATCAATAACCATTTTTGAGATTGAATAATTTGTTTCTACGGCATCGCGATCGTGTATAATTGTAAACAAGTACTTGGGCCGAGATTTATACATACCTGCAAGTGACCCTAAGTGAGACGTGAGCGGTGAGCGCGGAACAATGGGGCGATGGTCGCTGCGCTGGCCTTAATAAGGCGTCGCGGACAAAGGGCTGCATTACAATGTCCGCGCGCCCTAATATACGGCCGCCGCTGAGGTCCGGCATGCGCTGCGTCCGCGCGGTTTCGCGGTGTCGCGGTGTCGCGGTGTCGCGGTGTCGCGGTGTCGCGGTGTCGCGGTGACGCGGTGTCGCGGTGTCGCGGTGTCGCAGTGTCGCGGCGCGCTGGAATGCCGCGCCGAGAGCGGCCCGTCCGCACCCGCTCAGGGCCGCCGCTGCATATATCGCGGCGCGCCCGAAGGCGGCAGATGTCGCCGTGCGCCCGCCGATAACACTTCCCCATATCGGGGATATCTGAATAGATTAGCTCTCTAATTTTATTGGAGTGGCCCGCGGACATTTTTTTGCGGTTCCAGGAAGGCGGCGAGTCGGCCGCGGCGCGGTGGACGGCGGCGCGCCAACCCATTACGAATTCCGTTTCGATTCCGATAGCGATACCTATTGATGTATTCGGCTCTTTTCCACCGGGACAACGGTTATGAATAACTTGTAAATAAATATTACCTAAATTCTTCATTTTAATCGCGCCATTAATTTCCTCGAAACACGTTCGTTAGTAAACTAGGCAATTATTTACGTGGGAATCGACGGGAGGACTGGAGCCGTCAGCGCGCCGACGCCGCCGCTCACCACGCGTAAATCACGATGCTTACAAAAAATGTATTCCTGCCTTGCACTACATTGTTTTTAAACAGGTTGGAATTGAAATGGAAATATCGTTGCGCGTGAAACAATTTAAAATTGAAAATATGTTAAGAATGAAAATATATCCAATAGTTTTGAATACAAAACTGCATAGGTTAGAATAATTATAGAAAGTACTGGTAGCGAGTAAGAATTTTAATGAAGGAATCTAAGAAGTAAGCCATTACTTTAAATTATCCATAAAAAGAAATGGCTAGGCACCACCCTTTGGTGTCCTTCGAATTGGAACCTCTATGGAGTATGGCAGCGGCCTGGCCAGGTGCGGGTGACGGGCGGGGGCGCGGATTCAAATAACGTCTTTATCAGGGCCGTGATCGTGGGCCGCCCTCGGGGATTTATGTGGGTGCGGCGCGGCGCCCGAGCAATGAGGCGGCCCGTGATTAATTGTGCGCCGATGCTATCGCCGGCGGCCGGCCACGCCGCGGGATGCCCGCTAATTAATTCAGAGGAGCCGCTGCCGAGCACGCCGGCTCCCGGCCTCCACGCTCAGCCCGATGCTCCGCCAGCTCACTCCCCGCGAGTACCTTCACTTCCATACACTTTACTTACTGCCTCGGAGTCAACAAGCATCAAGAGTTGCCAAAACAATCTGATGTTTCGACACAATGTATCATGACATAAGCACTTCACTGTCGTTGGGGTAACAAATATTCGTTTCATGAGCTATTAACTATGGACTGCTTACACTTCTATCCTAGTTCTTAGTAAGTAGAGGCACAGTGTTTTTGAGAAACCCTAGACACGACATGAAGACTCTAGACTTCAAGTTGTCTTGAAGGCAAGAGTGAATGAGTTTTTTCCGCCCTGCGCCTGTGTTCAAGGACAGACAGATAATCTCAGTTTTCATCCGCGTCCTTACCGAAGCCAGAGCAAGAGAAGACATTTATGAGAATCAGCACAATAGTGAGGACTTCTAATTCAGAAATCCGGGTGTGATCTATCTTGGAATTCACGTATGGAACTGTGTATATTAACAGAGAGAACTATGTGCTAAAACGACCAAAGCGTTAATGTTTCATATCAATCTTCAGAAAAATATTTGAGCCTGTATGCAAGCAACGTGTGTTCTACAAAGCTTCCAAATCAAAGAGGTGGTGAGAAGGCAATGCAATAGAAAACGGTGACATAAAGCCTCGGAGTAGGCTCCATAATGCCCAACTATTGATTGGCAGATATGATCGCGGACACGACATATATCACACATGGATCTGATAATCTTGATGGTTGATTACTCTGTAAATTATTATTTCTTTGTAAAGTTCAAAATAGTTAGATTAGTTTCATTCCATACAATTTAACGGAAATTAAATTGTGCTACGACATCTCTAGCACAATTAACACAGTAATATAGCTTTTGCCCTTTACCTTAATAACTTCTTTTATTTTAACTTCATATGCCGTATTTTGTGCCATAATTATAAACTGTTTGATCTGTCACGGCTCTACGAACAGGTGATTGTTATATTTGAATTTTTTTAGAGTTTAAGTTTAGAGAATTTAAGAGTTAAAGAATTTTTATGTTACTCGGGAATAATAAAGCCTCCTAATGAACTTTAAAATTGATTTTATTTAAGATCAGTTAAATAGTTCTGGAGATTAAACACAATTTTTTTTAGTGAAATTTCGGTAAAAAAAATAGGTGGTTCATCTGATGGTAAATGTTTGCAACATCTGAGAAGCTGCAGGTGAGTCTCCAACCTTTAAAAAAGTAAACTTCTAGCTACTTCAGGCTAATTTTTTAACATAAAATTTTCGTATTATTTATTAGTTTCGTAGTTTATTAGTTTTGAATTGAAAACGTAAACCATCAAGAACATTACATCGGCGCTCAATGATAGGTCGCCTGCTAGGAGACGCGGAGACGAGTATCGAAAAAACGAGGAGTCCCGTTGATTTAAGGCGGCTGATTGACGATCGATAGTTTGAGGGGACACAGGATCGGCCGCTGGTGCCAGCCACCCGCGCCCGTGTAGAGTACGAAGGCGGCATCGGCGCGAGCTGAGCGGAGAGTTGTGACCGTCTCTTATTTGTCACCAAATTGTACCATCAACTTGAACAAATGTCGGTACTCAGTTGTTTTTTGATGGGAAAAAAGTCCTATGCAGTGAAGCAAATTGTGCATAATTATGTTTGGTTGACTATCCACGTAATACGGGTAAAGTGTATCTAAGAGCAGCACAATAACCGAATATACCATAGTCCAAAAAATAAAACGTTTGACAGTATTAAGGACTTTTAATATTAAATTCTTAATACTTTATTTCTTATTAGGTACGTATATCTGGTGTTTCTTAAATGCTTGGCGCCATCTAGGTTGCATCCTTTACAGCATAAAACACCTAAGCATTGCTAAAAAAGTAATAGAAAGAACGTAGATAGGTAACGAGATTTTCTCGCCAGGAGGTCGTCGGTCGATTAGGTGAATTGGCAAAGCGTCTGGCTGCGAAACCATAAGACGCAGGTTCCAATCCCGCAGCGCCGAAAGTTTTTGTTCATTTATCTACAAATATTTACAGTTTATTTTTTTACGTTTACGGTGGTAGGGCCACGCAGCAGCCTCGAATGGGCAGGCCCGTCCGGGGAAGTACCACGACCTCACAGAAGAAGGAGTGTAGCAGTAAAGTGAAAGTTTGACAAATACTTTCACGTTTCGTTTGGTGAGTGTGGTAGCCGGAGACCAATTTTCAAAAGGTTGTCAACGCATCTGTAACCCTCGGGTGTAGCAGATGTCCATGGGCGACGGTACTCACTTACCATCGGGTGAACCGTCTGCTCGTATGGCAACTTTTCACATAAAAAAAACTATACGTCAGATTTAATAGCTTAAAATTAGTGGCCGTGCGAGCATCCTCTCTCTTAAGGTGGCCCGATGAGTTCCTGAAAATTATTAATATTGACGTTATTTTGTTAATAATAACAAATTTCAATTTAAATACTAACATAAAAAAGACCCCATCCGTATTTCGTCGCAGAATAGTAACTAGAACCGACCCTCCTGTCACCAGTCTTAAAATTGACTCGAGGTTATAAATCTTTCAAGAATTTTGCTATGCGAAGAACCCGCGAATCTAAGGTTTCAGCAGCAAATAGCACAAATACCTGTTTATTACAAGTTATGCAAGTTGTTCCTAAATTTTTAAGGTAACTTAACAGTCACTATGTCCATTTTATTTTATAGAATCCCATCTTAAGTAAACAACGAAAGACACTGCAATTAAAAATTTATTGAAACTATTAAAAAAAAAAAAAACTTGCTATGAATTTTTAAAACACCATCCATAAGTTGAGACTCAACAGTCTTGATTATATCAATTTTATGGGTATAGTTATGGGGGACGTGAGCTAAAATTTTTGGAATTATCGTATTTATTTTGATACTGATTTATCGATGATGGGAATACGCAAAGGTAAATAAATCTTGCCAAGTTCATAAGAGAAATAATGTAATAGTATTAGAGAAACAATTTAAGTAAAATGATCTCACAGTGAGAGACCAGCGTGACGTGGGAGTGTATTACTTCTATTCTGTATTACGTCTGGTGGGCGAGGTAACCGGGTCCCACTTATTTTAAGGCAACACATCTGCAACCCCACGGGTGTTGCGAATGTCCATTCCATGGGCGGCGGTTATCTTTTACCATCAGGTGAACCGCAGCCCGCTTGTCACCTTCTCACATAAAAAAAGTTCGATAATGACTGAGCATTCTGCACCTCTTGGAATCCTGGGGAGTATATAGCAATAGCGAAAATGAATCTGTTGCGAAAATAACTATCCACGCTCTAGCTTTAGGCGCACCTCTCGCAACGCGAAAACCAGCAGCAGGCTCGCCGGGAATTTAAGCGAAATCAAAAACAAAAATTTTACGTGTGACTTACATCAGAGATTTGAATTTGTTAGCTGCAAAAATTCATTAAACAACAAGATTTAATTGTGAAACCTTGGTTTTTAAGTAAATATTTCTTTGGTTTTTAATAATGCCAACAAAGGCTTTAAAGGGAAAAATAATAAAATACAGAAAATGTAGTTATGGACATCTAGTGACACTTGACTAAAAAAAGCTAATTTTATGGCCGTTTTTTTGTATAATGTAAGTTTAGATGAGCGTTGTTTTCGGATTTGAATGGCCATTTTGTGCGTGTTATTTAGTTGAAGGCGTTAACGGTATCGGTACCGCGGCTGAGCAGTTCGGAACTCTGAGGTTAAGTTTACGTCTGCGACACGCTTTTAATAAACCTTTACATTTTTGTAAGCTCTTTGTACGAGTACGTAATACTTGCTGCCCCCGATTAGATTAAATTCTCCACATAGCGCATGTCGACCGGCGCCGCGTTCCGTTCCATTATGAAAGCAGGAAAATGCAAATGAAAAAGATGATTTACGAGCGGAGATCAACAGCTAATTGCGATGTAGGCAAATAGCAGCGCTCGCTACAAATGTTTCGGCTCGTATTTTGGTAGCATTCGTTAAACCTACATTTTACCGTGAAGTAATGAGTTTTTCGAAGAATTTAGAGAACTTTTAGTGCGTGTATGATTTAGTGGATATTAACACCAATTTGCATACCTCTTTTCGTGTCCGCACGTTACACCCGCGCGGTTATATAATTAATTAGAACATTTTGAATTTTATGACGCGTAATACAAATGATTTTCAAAATAACGAGCCATAATTACGGGGGGTAAATTATGTGATTTTGCATATACAGCGTGTCGTTACCATCGCGACAATAAATGAACACACATATAGGGGATAACTTTTTAAAGTTGTATTAAACATATAAATTCTTTAAACATCAATATTTACAGAGTTATAAAATTTTCCAAAACAAAGAATTTTAGAACACCCTCACCTATAAAAGCGTAACGTAAAGTTCATTTGTAAAGGTCACAAAGCATATGAATGGGTTGAAAGAATTAACTGTGGTAGGGCCACGCAACAGTTTTCACTGTTGCACGAATGGGCAGGTCCGTCCGGGTAGTTACCACGACCCCACAGAAGACCGGCGTAAAGTAGAAGTGCTTAATTCTGCGTTTCGTCTGGTGAGTGAGGTAGCTGGTGCGCATTTTATTTAAAGGTGGCAACGCAATTGCAGCCCTAAGGGTGTTTTTTTATGTGTATTTTATCCTGTGTTACGGGAAATTTGACGAAATAACACTAAATGAGGTAGGGCCACGCAACAGTTCGCTGTTGCACGAATGGGAAGGTCCGTCCGGGGAAGTACCACGACGTCACAGAAGACTGGGGTGGAGTGGAAATGTTACACTTCTGCGTTTCGTATGGTGAGTGAGGTAGCCGGGGCCCACTTTATTTAAAGGTGGCAACCCATTTGCAACCCTGCGGGTGTTGCAAATGTCTATGGGCGGCGTTTATTACTTAACATCAGGTAAACCGCCAGCTCGTTTGCCACTTTTTCACATAAAAAAAAAAATTAAAAGAGACAAAACATAGTGTTAGAAGGAAAGGCTTGTAATACGACGCTGTGGCGTGAGTTGTATAGGATGTTACAAATTTTGTTTCTTTTTTACTTAATTAGTTTGTTTGAAAAATATTTTTTTTTAATTATGAATTTTGTTTAACGTTAATATTTTTTTATGATTATTGGCACGTAGCGTTAGACGTGTGTTCAATTATTGTCGCGATGGTAACGACACGCTGTATATCAAATAATCTAAGAGGGAATCTATAGGATTTTTATGTTATAAAGAAGTATTATTATCTGTTAACAATTAGGCAACTATCTAGTATAAAAATAATTCATAAATGCAAAGAATTATTATTTCTTTGAATTTCGTTGGATTCGCACACTAAATTTGCTGTTGGCTATATCCTCTACGATTCCTCTCCACTTTGGCTGCATGCCTTGAGAAGTTTTGTTCTCGAGATGAAGTATGCTCCGGCCTCTAAGAGCGCATGTGTGGCCACTAAGGCAAAGGGCTCGTCTCGGTGCGTGATTCACTCTAATTTCCCGTTGGCAGCCCAATTAATTAGTGTAATTTATTGAGCTCGTTCTCATGTGCCTCTTTCGGGGCCCGTGGCGTAATCTGCACTGAAAGGCCGCTGCGAACCCATTTCAAGCTGTCTCGATACAAATTTTTACCAACCGTAATTACGGCCTATTAGAGGCGTAGTAATTTGTGGAACGACCATTACATTGGAGAATAAATAAATCAAATAAGGGAGCCACTAAACCTTTTATTCATTTGACGTTATATTTGAATTTGAACATTTGACGTTGAATTTGAAATACCACGTAAATATGTTTGTTTATGTATGTTTATATATATTATAATTTTTATATCATCATTTGGTGATGTCCGGGTGCCTTAAATTTATTATATTATGTTCCCAACATTGATTCGTATGTTGAAGTCGCTTTTGTTATTTTATCTTTTATGATTTATATAATTAGATTAATATTATTTTTTAGTGTAAAAGGTGAGCAACGTAAGGCTATTATTTGTTTTCTTTTAGTCATTTTAGTAAGTCACATACATATGAGGCTATGACATATTGAAAAGTATGCCTGCCACCGACCAGTTTCTGATTATTTAAATCGTATTTTAACGAATTTTCTAGTTTGTTCGTTACAAAAGTGTTTCTCGCGGTTGTTACAAATGAAAAAAAAAATAACTTGAAACTAAATGTTA
Source organism: Iphiclides podalirius (assembly GCA_933534255.1). Lineage (NCBI taxonomy): Eukaryota > Metazoa > Arthropoda > Insecta > Lepidoptera > Papilionidae > Iphiclides > Iphiclides podalirius. The sequence goes on along the minus strand of OW152820.1, from coordinate 17,069,014 downwards.
TAATACTTAACGCACGTTGATAACGGTTATCGCATTCTTACCGATATCTGGGCAGTATCTGGTGAAGTGGGCAATAAAGATAGATGCACCTCGCATTATCTTATCTACGTCGTAAAGACCTGCCCCCGAATTCCCCATCACAGGAGCAGTGCACGGGGCCCAATGCTCCCACAGTTGCACAAACTAAGCACACCTTTTATTCTGGTGATATTGACACCTGTTCACGACGTTCCTTAAGAGAAAGCATAAGTGATATTGATATGTAGGGTAATGGATGGTATGTATAGTTTGGCGCGTAAGCAAGTTGTGACACATATATAGCGCGTAAGCAAAGTACAAGCGCTCGCAAGACAGTACCAGACTCGACATGCCCTCACTCGTGGACTCGCGTTAGAGTCGCGAGTTATTGGGTAAATGTGTTTTGATATCCTTCTACATAGTCATAGTCATCTTTCCTTCTGCAAGGAGAGAAGCTGAGATTATAGGGTTCTTCAAACCTTTAAAACCCTCCACTCAACTTCTTATAGCCGAATAAGCCTGCTCAAAACGTTTGTCGCTTACGAATCATCATAGATTCTAGATCCCGATTCTGGCTCCCCATTCTCGAAAAGATTGGCTTCAAATCCAAACATTCCTATTACTATCAAGTGCACCGCATCACGGAGCACATACTAACCGAATGTAAACGAGGAATCAATAGCAGAGCACTCTTCTTTGACGTGACAAAGGCTTTTCTGTAAAGTCTGGCATTACGGAATCATATAACATACAAGTAATACAAGTACAGAGACTTTCTAAATAATCAAAGCTTAAGCTATCGCGTCGAAGGAGTGTGCTCTTCTATGCACCTCGTTCGGGGTGCCTCAATAGTCGGTGTTGGCTCCTGTCCTATTCGTGCTCTACACAAGCGATTAATTTAATTAATAATTAAAGATGTAGAACATGCCCTTTTTGTAGACGACACCTGCCTCTCCACGTCTGGCGTACAGCCTGAGACGATATAAAGACGCCTTCAAACAACAACCGTCTTCTTGGACGAAAATATATTGCGTAATTTCACGACTCTGCCCATCCGAGTTCGATACTTTGACTTCTAGTTACCATCAATCAATCAAAATCTAAAATACATTTATTCACATAGACATTTTCGCGTTCTTATGAATCGTCAACATTTTACATAAAAATTAATACGTTCGTAAGTAAGTTACGTTTCGTAAGAACCGGGGGTTCGGAAAGCAGTTTCTGTTGAGAAGAAACCGGCAAGAAACTCAACAGTTGCTCTTTTTTTAAAAGATCAGTTTACAACATAATGTTACGGTATAATAGTCTTGTTTTAGCCTACGTGAGAATCAACAGTATTAACCTCACACATTGGCGTCGTCAAGATATTCCGCAATGGTATAAAACGCCTTAGCCATAAGTTCACTTTTAATTTTGCGTTGATTGATCTAGTGGCAGATCAACTGTGATTGATCGACTGTGGGATTTTATTATACATGCGCACACTTTGCCCCATGAACGGTCTATTAACTTTTTGTAGACGAAACAATGGCGTAATTAATTTGTCCTTATTTCTAGTATTTAATTTATGTCTATTACTATTCTTTAGGTAATAATTAAGATTATTTCTAACATACAAAATATTACAATAAAAATATATTGGGACGCAACAGTGAGTATATTAATCTCTTTAAAAAGAAGAACCTCTCTGACGAAGTTGACTTTCCTAACTGGACCGCTTGTCCAAGATGGCCCGGTTCCTATATTCAACGAACGGCTATTAGTTACATAGCTTCGTAACTTTCATAACGACTTGTAGATTAAAGAAACGCTAGTACTTTCGGTACACTTTCGGTAATGCAACGGCTCGTAAGGAAAACGCCTCGTTTTGTTCATATAATTAATATAGGATAAAAGGCGTGTACGCCCACACGCGTTTTATCTAAAAGTCGTTATGAAAGTTACGAAGCTATGTAACTAACGGCCGTTCGTTGAATATAGGAACCGGGCAATAGTGATCAAGAACTTAGGGAGAATAACAGTTCTCAACAATAACTGGGTGCAACATGGAGATTTGATATGATTTTCGTCTTTACTATGTTCATTTTTAGACCCAAAACGTTGTTGGAAAACGTTACTAAGGTCGTGGGGTACAGTATTAAGGTCCTCTGGCGGCTCTGCAATGATGGCTAATCGTCGACGAATAGAAGGTAAGTGACATTTTCGCCGAGCCCCGGTTTCGATTGAGAAGGCCTTTTCATAGTACAAAACACTAAGCATGATGGCAGATTATACTCTTCGGTCTTCTATATAATCTGGCGGCTTTCGGCGAGGCACCATGCAGTATGACGGAATGAAATAACTTCTGAAGGAATTGTAATACCGGTTTTCCATCCTCTCTGAGAGCTTCGGTCGTAATTCCGACCCCTGACATCAAGCCTTATTGTTCTTAAGCTGTTTCAGAGCTATTCTAATTTCGTACAGGCTGATTTCTTGATTGATATCCTCAGCGCAGGGTCGGGTCAGCCATGATCTCGTGTCCTGTCCGTATAACCTTTCAAGGTCTCTCAAAATTTCCGGTTTCGAAGAGATGATACTGCAATTTTCGATTATCAACTTTTTCATTCGGCTTTTCCCAACAGATGGACGCCTTGTAAATTGTTGAAAACCTTTGTTCCTCTCGATTGCGGCCGTATACACTGTGTATTATAGTACCAAAAACATGTCGCATAGATTTCGAGAGTCGTCTATTGAGTTTTCCAGATTCCAAAATCTCAACTGAAGATCACAGTCTCATCTCAGTCCGATTTTGTTATTAATTTGATGGTCTGCGAAGAGAGCTTTTAAGATTTCTTGCGCGTTTTTAGCGGGATTAAGATCAATCCCGCCAAGAGCTCGGCTCACTTTTTCTCACGCCACAATGTGCCTAATTTCCCATCCGTCATGCTCATGGATAGCGTAGTACCAAGGGTCAATGAAGTTAAATACGTAGGGGTCGTCCTTGTCACCAAATCCATTATTAGGGGACCTTCGTACTAGGCTAGATAATAAATTAAGCAAGATCTCTCTGCGGATGACGTTGACCCTATATAAGGCAGTAGTTTACCCTAAAATGACACGCTAGTCCGGTCTTCGGTCACATACCACTGAATCAAATTCAAGGAATGGAGGTGATACAGACTCGATTATTGCGCATGGCCATGGGAGCGCCGCAGTTCATGCGCAACCTAGATCTGGATCTGCCCACCATCGCTCAATACTTGGAGTCGCGACGCTGTCTCTAATTGTTTTAATTCCTGATGTGTTATTTAATAAACAGGCATAAATTACGTGAAAAATAAACAAAAAGCCTTTAAGTTTAAGAAGCTCATTTATATCGGAGTTAGCAAAATGTACGTGTTCACTCAATGTTTTATGTTTAACTTACAATTATTTGGTTTATTATCTTTCTGATAATTATTCAATTATTTTCCATGTGCATGTTTTTTACATTAATATAATGATAAAGATTTTCGAAACAGTCTAAGATGATTTACCGTTTATACACGTGTCTAAAATCGCTAGTTGTGATGTAATATTATAAAGCAACGTACGTGGATTTCGCTTTATATTCAATTTTTGCCATAAACCGATTAATTTGATATATTATAATGTGTGTATATTCCAACGTGATCTTCTCAACTTAAAAGTAAATTAGGTCCGACTCGGGAGATGGCCTCCACATATGGGCGATTTCCCGAAGTCGTTATGTACGCCGATCGGATCGGTATCAATTGACAGTATTCAGCATGCGTTCATTGCGGCACTAGCACATTAACTCGCTCACTTGAGAATGCAACGCTCAATTCCAGGGTAGACGCGGCAGTCATTGGGCTGGTTGGACGGTGGGCGCGGCACAACCAGGCCCCCACAACAACCCGCCCCCCGATCCCGCGTCCCACCTCGCCATCCCCACGGTAATTGCCAGTAATTCTTGCGGCCGCAGCCCACAGCCAGGGCTGCTCCTCTCTTATCTTAGTTAGTATGAAAATTGGTGCGATTGACTTAAATATGAACACTCATGTGATACTTTTATTATGTATAAAATAAGGACTACAAACAATGATGTACTCGTTTAGCTTTGGTATTCGTTTGAGTAGTCATACATGCAAAATGACTGCAGTTATACACCGGACAAGTATGAACTAAGAAAGCCGCTCTTGAACATACTTACCTATATGAACTTTTTATCAATTTTACGCGATAACACTGTTTAAGCATTGTAGCTGGTTATGGATGTTGCAGTTTTCCATCTCAGGCAGCGAAGCGCACCTTGCGAGGGGGCAGCCCTGCAGGCGCAAGATGGCGGCTGCGGATGCGGTAATTGCGTTCGCGGAACGGCCGCGGGCCGCATACAGATCGCGGGGCGCGCAAAAAGCTGCGCACGCCCCGGCGCCGCGGCGACGCACCTCGGCCGCGCCACGCCCCGACGGCGCGAGCAACGCACCTCCTCTGCGCTCCTCGCAACTGCTGCCCTCTTCAGAGCTTCATGGAGTCCCGCTCGCAACCGATTTGTGGTCGTTAGGGAATGCCGTTCTCAGTGATGGTGAAATATTCTTTAAATGCTTGTTAAAGATGCGTGCTAACAAATCGTTCTCCACTCCGCATTTAGTGTGTAAGTTGCCAGTTAGTATTTATATCAATGCACATTCCATGTCTCGGTAATGTGCAAATGTGGAAATACTAATAATATATACATATAAACCATAATAAATTCATTCTTACTTTTTATGTATATCCATAACATTTTCGAGACCGTACTGAAAAGCATCAGTCAATATTTTATTCATTTAGTTATTATTATTTATTTCGTATTGTATTATATCGTTGATCAAGTACCAATAACTCCTAAGAAGAACAACACAATAGAATTACATCATTTCGGGATCTGTGGCGATAGTTCAAAGGTCTTGTTAATGTATTGAATGCGATAAGAGAAATATCAATGGAACTTTGAATAAATTTGTTGCACCTGTATCTGTAAAGTTGGAAATCGTGCTAGCTCTTACCAGCCAACGAATTTACAAAATCTAAAGGAAACACTGACTGGGTTATTTTGAAAATATATAAAAACGATAAACAGTAAATGCAACAATTATAGAGAGTGCAATGTTAATAATAGTATGGCATTAAGGATAAACTGCGCATTAAATATTACCGGCAAGAAATAGTTTTCTGATATAAGATATTCTTTCAAGTAAAAGAAAGCTCAAAGTGATGTCCTTTCTAGACAGGCGCCGTGATGGCTCAGAGTCCCGGAAGCGCTCACTATTAATTCAGTTTCCTCGAAAAACCCGGCGCTGGCATTAATGAAATTGGTAATTAAATTTTTAAGTCTTGACTTATCACGTGCTCCTCAGTGAAGGAAAAATCACAAGTAAGCCTTTATATATTCGAAAAACCGGCCAAGTGCGAGTCGGACTCGCGCACGAAGGGTGCCGTACTATTATCTGTAAAACCGGAAACAAAATCATATCTGTTGTATGAGAGACCCATGAATATTTTTCATTTCATTCTGTTATTTAGTATTTGTAGTTACAGCGGCAACAGAAATCCATCATCATTGAAAATTTTAACCATCTAACAATCACGGTTCATGTGTTATAGCGCTGGTGACAAACGGACAGACAGACAGACATCGACAAACTGGACATTACTAAGACAGGTTTCTTAGTAATAGCGTCCCGTTTTACTCTTTAGGTACGGAAACCGATTAAGGAACCGAAAAAAAATAATTTGAAGATATCTGACGTTTGCCAATCCGCGCCCGGGTATTGCGTTGGGCTATATGAAAGTAGGCCATAGATAGGCTATTACTTTATATTAGTTTCCTAGTCATGTTTTCTATATTTAATTTTATATTTATTTATTTATTTACCCTTTATGCACAAATAGTACAATGGCGGACTTAATGCTAAAAGCATTATCTCCCAGTCAACCTTGGGGTGGTACAGAGAGAATTAGGTAGGTGCACAGAGAGATATCCAACAAGGAAAACGCTAATATTTACAAACTATGTAATGTATATGCGTGTGTTAAATTATATCAGACAAATGAAAAAATTGCTATCTTATAAGTAATCAACATCACGATCCTTCTGCTTTATCCCACCTAGTTGAGGTCGACACAACACGTGAATCAAGAGGTTTTGGCTATATTATTCTATAACCAGGCGCCTGCCTGACGTCAAACCTTGGGAAGCAACACCCAGATCCGTAACAACTGTCTTTGGGTACAAATACTTACTCAGAAATACTTCTCCCGTGTGAGAATCGAACCCACGACTTCCAACGCCGAAGCCAATAGGTAGCAACGGCGCCACCGAGTCATCGTTAGCTTCTAATAATAAAGTGTGCTTTTATTTATAAACTTATCCACGCAAAATTCTACTGATTATCATATATTTTTTTAAACAATTTATATCAAATGCTAGAAAGAGATGCCACTATGAAATTTCTGCCTATTCGTGCAACTGCAGAAACTTAATATACTCACACAAAATAATATACTCACTGTTGCATCCCAATATATTTATTGTAATATTTTGTTTGTTAGACATAATAGATGGAGTGACGACCTGTGCAAATGTGCGGGAAGTCGATGGATGCTGGTGGCTCAGGATCGTACTTCGTGGCAGTCTATGAGGGAGGCCTTTGTTCAGCAGTGGACTCAAACAGGCTGAATGATGATGGTGATGATGAGACATAATCTTAATTGTTATCTAAAGAATAGTGACTGACATAAATTAAATACTAGAAATAAGGACAAATTATTTACGCCATTGTTTCGTCTACAAAAAGTAAATAGATCATTCATGGGGCAAAGTGTGCGCATGTATAATAAAATCCCACCACAGTCGGTATTAAGTCTGCCACTAGATGAATTTAAAAGCAAAATTAAAAGTGAACTTATGGCTAAGGCATATTATACCATACTGTTGATACCCACGTAGGCTAAATTACATACTTGTTCTATTATATTGTAAACTAATCGTTTTAAAAAAGAGCAACTGTTGAGTTTCTTGCCGGTTTCTTCTCAACTGAAACTGCTTTCCGAACCGGTGGTAACTTGCGAACGTATTAATTTTTATGTAAAATTTTTGACATTTCATAAGAACGCGCAAGCGTCTATGTGAATAAATATGTTTTTGGATTTTGATTTTGATTTTGACTAATATGTTTGTTATTACACGAACGGGCCGACCCGTCCAGGTAGGTAACACGACCTCTTCTCTGACAGAACACCAGTGTAAAGTAGAAGTGTTATACTTTTGCGTTTCGTCTGGTGAGTGTGGTAGCCGGGGTCCAGTCTATTATAAGGTAGCAACGCATCTGCAATCCTACTGCAGTGTTTACCCTTCCATCTTCTAGCACAACAATCGCGAAATGACCTTTCTGACCTAAGAGCGAGGTAGATTCAACATATTTTTTCCTTGCCTTCTTCCATTCTTTACTTTAGTTGACTGAATAAAGGCCCATTTACACGATGCCATTTTCTTGTACATACAAGAGCAATAATTGCAATAAATTGCGCGCAATAATTTGTTAGACCATTTGTTGTTTAGACCATGCACATTTATTGCTTCAATTTAATTGTATACAACAGGCAAGAAACTTGCACCGTGTAAATGGGTCTTAATACCAATGCCTAAGCCCCATCCCGATCTTTATGGACCCGGCGTCTCCATTGAGTGGCATGAGATCAACAACTTACATATTTTTTTAATTGTGTACGCTTAAATCAAATTGGTCTTGGTTTTATAAATCGTCTATGAATTTTAAATGGGGAAACATCAGCTATAGAAGAGAACTCTGATAGGAAGCTTTTAGTATACCATTTCTGTCGTAGTCATAATGATATGAATAAGATAAATATTAGGTTTCAATGCACGGAAATAAACCATCGAAGCAAGAAAAGCTTTGTTAACCGTATAATAATACGTCTGCTAAAGGAACCAGTTGGTGCTTTGAGTGTCCGCGTGTCGAGCTCCTCGGTTATCATCAGAAAAATTATTGTTCGTGGTCTTAGACTAGTTTTTCTTTTTCTTCTTTTGACCTATAATTATTGCAAAAAGTGCCTACTAGAAAAATAAAGCGTCTAATAAAAGTGATGATAGACGACTTTAAAACGGTAATACGTCGATGTTTCCATTTGGAAATTATAAATGCGTTGTCAGCGACCGCATCGTTAATAAAATATTAATGCATTAAATAAATAAATATTTGTCATTTGGATATCCGTTCGTACAATACCTGCGCCTTGTGACGGAGGTCGACCGGAGGGATGGGGGGAGGGGTGTATCAGCGGGGGGGCGATGTGTAAAAAATAGCTTCTGCCCATCTAAACAATCCTTCAACGTCACTGAATTATTTATTACTGCGTTAACACATGTAGATGCTGATTTGATAAGAGGAATACATCGATAAAATAAGTTATGTCAGATATTTGAAATAGAATCAGTATTGGAATTAACTTGTAACTTAAGTAAGTAGATAATAATCAATCAACCTAATATTAAAAAATATATCTGTTCGGTTTTGATACAATATTTCAGTCGCGGGTAAGGTTGGATTTGTAGATTAAGCATCATTTAATAGTATGCAGCAGGAATAAAAAGCTGTATCGAAGTTGATAGCGAACATACATATAGATAAATTAGATAGCGAACGAAGGAAGGAAGTTGGCCGTATAGTGCGGTACTTGCAAGAAAGATGTTGAAGGAAAATAACCATATTAGTATAGGAGTAATATTACAGAAATAACTATTTATTCATAACAAATTAACATATCAATAATGTATTCTAGAACTATGAGCGCGCGCAGTCTTCAGGTAATTGTTATGCTATCGGTGGAGGGCGCTTTGGAGCCGCATGCTTTTTGTGTCAACCGTACGCCGAGGCATTGGCTTCGGGAGGGCATCTGGGGCTGCAGGTGCGCCGCGGAGCCCATAATGTGCCGCCGTTGCCGAGGCAGCCACGAGGCGGTAATTAGTTCGTAGAAGCATCGGCAGCCGCCGAATGCCCGGCAAGAACTCAATTAATGCGCGGCAGTACGTGGGCGATATTAATGGCGTGCTCGTATGCAAACCGACGCCGCCGCCCGCTACCTCGGATGCCCAAACGAACTATCACACGAGATGATTTCTCGGTCGCCAAAGTCAAAGCCGACATTTAACGAGGTGAAGAAGAAAATTATTTTTTTTAGTAGTAGTTATTTCGTAGATATACGAGTATGATACAAAAGATTAAAGGTGATATTAGAGTCGTGAAGTGGGTGATATTGGCTAACCTTTATAAGCGCAAAACCTGACTGCTCTTTAACCGCGCTTTCTTTAACCTTGCTCACAGTTAGAAGGATATAAAGAGTGATAAAGAGATTTTTAGTAAAAGTCCACGTGTGCAGAGGTTCAAAATAAACGATGCATGACTTTCTTCTTAAATGAGACATTAATCAGTTAATCTATTGCGAATTATAAATATTTAAATCTATAATATTGAAATGATGGTAAAATATTTCGAGGTTTTGGCCGAAAACAAATTGAAATTTGACAAAGACCGAAAAAATTTAATGAAACATCCTTTTATAAATTGTCATTGCGTGCTCGAAAAACTGTGAATAATTTTATATTTCTTGAAATAAAGAAATTTCACATATAAAACATTCTGATTTTTTTGGATTTTTTATCATCATCCTTCTGCTCTTATTCCATCTATAGGTGGGGTCGGCACTTCATGTGAATCATGTTGTAAACGATTTTGGCTATGCTTTTTACGACCGGCTACCAGCTTGACATCAACTCTCCTTGGGAAATAAACACCCAGATCCCGAACAATTATCTCTGGTTTACACGTATATTTATCCCATGTAGGAAACTAACTCACGACCTCCGACACCAAAATCAAAATCAAAAATCAAAAATATATTTATTCACATAGACGCTTGCGCGTTCTTATGAAATGTCAAAATTTTACATAAAAATTAATATGGTCGTAAGTTCACCGGTTCGGAAAGCAGTTTCTGTTGAGAAGAAACCGGCAAGAAACTCAACAGTTGCTCCGAAGCCATTAGCTTAGCAACGGCGCCACCGAGACACCGAAGTATCGTTATATTGAAATCGACGATAGCCGATATCTCCGTTTTAATTATATTTAAAAAAAAACTTTCGAAATATCCCTTAACGTTTCAATTTGTTCTCATTTTTACATTCATGGCCCTAAAATATAAATGAGCAAGACGTCCACTGTTGAACATGAGGCTCCCCCTTAGAACGCCACAATGGTTGCCGAGATTCTTACACTGTCGTCGGTGCACCGAGGGGGAGGCCTTCCAACACTAGGTCTTTAAAATGTTGCTTAGTAGGTCTAATTATATATTGACGCCCGAGCTCCATCTTGAGAATTGATTTACTGCTTACAGTGAGGAATCCGGTCAGTTAGGTAATCCAATCATATGAAAAGTTATACTGTTGCACCTTTTTTCGCGAAATGAGAGGTTACACGAGAAATCGCAAATGCTAGTGTTGCATGCCGAGTATTTTTCACCATTCGGTGGCCACCGCTTGACAATTTATACCACCTGACAGTAAGTGGCGATGAAGCTGTAGATCGTATACACACCAGCCCAGCAGAAGCCCATTTACGCTATTGTTATTATTATAAATTCTTCATAAGGACCATGAAAATGTACGGAAGCTTGGTACTAATTTATAAATTTATAGTTAAAAACGGATATCAGTGGGTAGAGTGGAACTGTAAACTGTTTCAATTTGCGATGGGACTCCTGGACCTAAATAATGATATTGATAGAATGGCCATATACTTACATTTAACATAATGCGAGCCCCACTGCTAGGTACGTTCCGCCGCAGTTGCTGTAGACCGCGACACGTTCTTCGCCCTGACGCTGGGACGACTATCGCCATCGACAGAACCAAACCGTTACGAAAACACACAAAAACACTCTGCACTCGCCGGCATGTGCGGCAAAAATATACTAGGTTCCGGCACGTACCTGGCAGGATTTTTTCAAAGTCAATGTCAAATATCTTTATTTAATATAGAAGCATATACTTACTTATTGATAGTCAAAACTCTACCACCGGTTCGGAAGGAAAGCCGCTGATCTGAGACTTAACAAAAAAAAATTACAAATATGTGTACAATTTATTAAATTCCACCTGAAAGAGCCTGGAGCGATCAATTCATTTCCAGAGTGTATTATCATTCAAATAATCACTAGTATTAGTGATTATATAATAGCCATTAACACACAAACGTTTCTTTACAAGTTTTTTTGAATTTAGCAACGGATTCATTTTGAACGTTTTCTAGGATTTTGTTGTAAAAGCGTATAAATTGTCCCATAAAAGATTTACTTATTCTACGCAATATAGTTGAGGGTAGAACTAATTTATGCTTGTTCCTAATATTTACATCATGCACATTACTAAATCTTGAAAAGGCATTTTTATTTTTGTGGACATACATAACATTTGCAAGTATGTACTGAGAAGCGACTGTCCGTGAAAGTGCTGACGGTGTAAATTCAGGTATCGTGGGACAATCAAACCTGTATCGACTAACTGATCTCGCTCAATCGCCGTAGCGGGAGGTCGTTCCATTTAGAATAAGTTAATTTTAAGTATACTTTGTATTTCTTGGCTATTAAATACTGTAAAGGACAAAATCGCCTTTTAAAAACTCCTACCCAACGGCCGAATACGTATCTGGCGCAGTCGGTAGGATAGTCGAATCAGTGCGCGTTATCTAACTTCGATCCGCCTGATAGTCGTATCGTCGACGCGTTGACTATCTCTACGAATCTACGAGCAGCGCCGTTGTCGGAGTCTACAGAATTTTCGCCGAGGAAGACATCATCCAGACATCGATGAAAAGAAAAATGCAGAACCTTCTGTGAGTCTAGATATAAGTTACGCAATAATCCTATTGGTTGCTATTCCCTATCCTGGTAATAGATCATCCTCTCTATTATTTCTTAGAAGTTTACGTATTAGCAGACAAAATTTTCTTCCCAGGAAGAAATAAAGATATTAAGCCGAATCTGCGGCACAGTATTATAGATAAATTTAGATTTAGCAATTTAGCAGAAATGTCTTTAGAAGCGTCAGCGAACCAGTACGACGTCAGCGCGAAAATTGACGCTGTATGGAAAGCTCTCAGGTTAGTGCCAGAATTTAGTGGTAATTCACATGTTTTAGTCGATTTATAGATATTTGCGACAAATTAGTTTTAGAATATGTACGCCCCGAAGAACAGTTAGTAAGCTCAGCTTTATTAAACGGGATTATTAATAAAATTACTGGTCCCGCCGCCCGTACTTTAGCTACTAATGGTATCCCCAATAACTGGGAAGGAATTCGGAATTTTTTGGTCAATAGTTTTTTCGGATCACAGAGACGAGTGTTCACTTTACACAGACTTATCTCAGCTTACCCAAGGTACCGATACGGCTAGCGTGTTTTACGAGCGTGTGCAGAATTTACTTAGTACCATAATGGCATATGTTCAATTACATGATTCGATTTTAAGCACCGTAGAAGCTAAAAGACAACTTTACATGAAGCTAGCATTACAGACATTCACGCGAGGTCTACAAGAACCGATCGGATCGCGCGTTAGATGCATGCGTCCCGACACATTAGAGAAAGCTCTTGAATTTGCCCAAGACGAAATTAATGTTGTCTACTTACAGAATAAAAATTTCAACATGAAAACCATAAGAAATTAGCTCAATTGCCGTTTTACCAGAAACCTTATAACTTAAATGAAAAGAATTCACTTCCATCGCAAATAAATCAAGTTCGTCCTAATTTTAATCAAAATTTAAATAATAATCGTAATTTTAGCCCTCATTATAGTTCTAATCTTAATCAGAATTCCAATGACGCAAAATTTTCATTTCCGCCTTTGATTAGACCTAGGATTCAGGGCCCAACAAGGACACAACAGGAAATGCGAGCATTACCTCGTTCGAATATGTCTACTGGTTTTAAAATTCCGCCTAATAGTAATTATCAATCAGGCCGACATAACGCTCCTGTACCTATGAGCGGCATTAGTTATCCCGTAGCCCGTAATTTACCATTGACAGGACAGACCGACAAAAGACAAGTTAATATAAATGAAGCTTTTGAACCATATGACTATGAATATTACAACGACAGTGACCAACCCCAAAACTTTACTTTTGACCCCACTTGTTACGAGGAAACCGAAAATTGCGAACAAAATTTCGATCAGAGTCAAAATTTTCAGGAGGATCCGAATTCACCATCCCCAGAATAGAGTTTAACTTACAAGGTAAAAGACAGCTTCCTTATATTCAGATTGAAAATCCACCTCTAAAATTACTTATTGACACCGGTGCGAATCAATCATTTATCAACCCCGAAATTGTAGAAAATTATTTTCCTCATCTACCATTATATAATGATCCTTTTGAAGTGACTAACATTCATGCAACCACCAGAAAAACGAATTTTCTATTGTTGTTCCGTGCTTTGCAGAATTTCAAGGCCATGATCCGATAAAATTTTTCATATATAAATTTCACGATTATTTTGACGGTTTAATTGGATGGAACCTTTTAGAATATTGGCAAGCTAAAATAGACCTTCAAACACGTACATTAAAGACTAAATTCACCTGCAACAAAATTCAAATATACGACTCTAAAACGGTTAACTTACTTGAAAAAATTATTCCCGCACAATCTTCTCAACTAGTTAAAGTGCCTACAAATATTTCTCAAGGTGACGTAATTATTAATGCGCAATCAATTAACGGTTGTAATATAACGGAATGTATCTCCACGTCCGTTAATCATCAATGTTTGATAGAAATATCCAATCCCTCGAATAATGACATTATCTTTAGCCTTTATAAGCCAATATGCGCACACATATTTAGCGAACAGACATTACCCATTAATAATAACGAGAACAAACGGTTTCAAGAAATTTTGTCACGATTACGAACAGAACATCTTAACGCGGAGGAAAAGAAAATCTCATTTCACTTTGCAAAGAATTTTCCGACATATTTTATTTAGAAAACGAACCATTGACCTTTACAAACCAAATTAAACACAAAATTAATACTACAGATGAGAACCCAGTTCATGCTAAAACTTATAGATACCCATATATACATAGAAAAGAAGTTCAGGAGCAAATAAAAAAAATGCTTGAACAAAATATCATTAGGCCATCAACGTCAGCATGGAGCGCCCCGATCTGGATAGTGCCGAAAAAATCTGATGCATCCGGAAAAGTTAAGTGGAGGTTAGTAGTTGATTATCGTAAATTGAACGATAAGACAATCGATGATAAATACCCTATCCCCAATATAACGGACATCTTGGATAAATTAGGACGCTGCCAATACTTCACAACATTAGATTTGGCAAGCGGGTTTTACCAAGTTGAGTTAGACTCAGCAGACATTCACAAAACAGCATTTAGTGTAGCCGATGGTAATGGTCATTTTGAGTTTCTGCGAATGCCCCAAGGTCTTAAGAACAGTCCGTCTACCTTTCAGCGTGTGATGGATAATATTCTTAGAGGTCTGCAGCATGAGATCTGTATAGTCTACCAAGATGATATTTTGTGTTTTTCTACTTCTCTTCAAGAACATATAGTGAGTTTGCGTAAAATTTTCAATAGACTTAGGGAATCCAATTTTAAATTGCAACTTGATAAATCCGAATTTATGAAACGTGAAACTCCATATCTAGGTCATGTAATTACGACAGAAGGAGTAAAACCAAATCCCGACAAAATTTCTGCTATTTTAAAATATCCCATTCCAAAAACCCCAAAACAAATAAAAGGCTTTCTAGGTCTTATTGGCTATTACAGACGTTTTATTCCAAATTTCGCACGCGTTACAAAACCACTGACTTCTTGTTTAAAAAAGGGTGCTAAGATTAATTTATCTCCCGATTATATTAAATGCTTCGAACACTGTAAATCTTTGTTAACGAACGATCCCATTTTACAATACCCGGATTTTTCCAAAGACTTCCTTCTCACGACAGACGCGTCTAATCTAGCGCTAGGTGCAGTTTTGTCTCAAGGGACAATAGGTTCTGATAAACCCATCGCGTATGCTTCTAGAACACTAAACGACAGTGAAATAAATTATTCCACAATTGAAAAAGAGCTTCTAGCGATTGTATGGGCTGTAAAATATTTTAGGCCATACCTTTTCGGACGTAAATTTTCCATTATAACGGACCACAAACCATTACAATGGTTAATGAATCTTAAAGAACCTAGTTCTCGTCTTACCCGGTGGAAACTGAAATTATCAGAATATAATTTTAAAGTTATTTATAAAAAGGGAAAATGTAATACTAATGCTGATGCGTTATCACGAATAGAAATTCACAACGAGGAAACACCTTCACTAGTCGTTAATATCTCCGATTCAGATTCAACAGTAACAGCACCTGATGAAAGAGCGATAATCAGTGACTCATCAACGGATACCGCATATACCATACGAGCTTTAAGTAGTCCGCGACCTGACTCCGAGTTAAGCGACACCGAGACAATACACACGTCACATGAAAATCCCATCTTAGAAATGCCGATAACAGATGAGCCATTGAATAAATTTAGGCGACAATTAATTATTAAATGCACTAATGGACTCTCAAATCCTAAACCGATAATAAGTAGTCCCTTTGAAAAATTTAGGAAAACAATAGTGCAAATTTCCAAAACAAATTTAGAGCAAGAAATATTAGCGATTGTACAAAAATTTATTGATCCTAAATTACGAACAGCTATTTTAATTCAGCCAATTGAGGAAATGTATACCATTGTTCCTATTCTTCAGAAAAACCTTCAAAATTCTGCTGCTAACATAATTCTTGTTAAACATGAAATCAAGAACATACCCGATTATTTGGAACAACAAGATATAATCTCTAAATACCACACTGGAAAAACCAATCATAGAGGTATTAATGAAACCTATTTATCTTTATCGCACAAGTACTTTTGGCCAAAACTTAAAGAAAATATTACCTACTTTATAAATGAGTGTGTCATCTGCAATCGCGCTAAATATGACCGCGATCCTATTAATCCAAAATTCATGATAGTTCCCCCACCCTCAAAACCGTTCGAAGTAGTACATGCGGACGTGTTAACAATAGAACATGAAAAATACCTCACCCTTATCGACACATTCTCAAAATACGCCCAAGCATATCTCTTACCAGATTGCACAGCACCTAATATAGTTAAAAGTCTATTAAGGTATTCCACACATCACGGTTTACCATTTACTCTAACAACAGACAGAGGAACTGAATTCACAAACCAGGTTGTTACGGAGTTTTTCAAACTGCACAAAATTCAACATCACACTATCGCAGCTGATGCTCCTCAAGAAAATGGTGTAATAGAGCGGTTTCATAGCACATTATTAGAGCACTTGCGTCTTTTAAAATTACAGCATAGAAACGAAACGGCACAAAATTTAGTACCTTATGCATTAATTGCTTACAATAGTTCAGTACATAGTCTTACAAAGTGTAAACCGTTGGACCTCATAACAGGACATTTTGACCCTAGAGACCCTACAGATTTAGATTTAACTCAACACTTATTGCAACAATATCTACAGGAACATCGTGGTAAAATGAATATTGTGTATAAAATTGTACGCGACGAATCATATTCTAAACTTAAACAAATCATGACTCGACGGAACCTTAAACGAGACCCAGAGATAGATTACGAACCAGGACAGGAAGTATACGTTAGAAACCCTATTGCACAAAGACAAAAGCTTGCACCACGTTACACTCACGATAAAGTCATGACAAACCTACCTATACACATATATACATCTAAAAAATCCGGACCTGTTGCTAAAGCTAGATTAAAACGCTCAAAGTTGACTAAACGACCGACATTGTTACAGAACGCTGACCCTCATCATGACCCTGGCCCAAGCACAAGTAGACAATCTGACGGGAAAACCATCCGACTTGACAGTTTATCCGACGGACCGGGCATACTTCCATTTAACTTAGGCAAAACTAGGATAATCTCCCATGACCATACCTTTCTACAGGAAATAAACATCGACGTAATGCAAAATCAAGTAGATTCAATAAAAAATCAGTTAACTGATTCGATTTCTAACCTTACAAAGAAAAATTCAACTGCCTTTAGATATCAAATTCTGCATTTATTTCAAAAAATAAGTGAAATTACAACACGCCTAGAAACATTTCAATCCAAAAGATTTAAACGAGGTCTTATCGATCCTTTGGGAACGGTCATAAAAAGCATAACAGGCAATTTGGATCACACTGACGCCCTGCGATTCGAAAATGCAATAAAAAATTTACAGGAAAATGATAAGGAACTTTCAATTTTATTTAATAAACACATAAGTATATTCAAAGATATGACAATCCAACAAAACCGCGTATTAGATAATTTGAGAAATAATCAGGAAAAGCTTTTAAAATCAGTCTTCTATCTTTTAAATGTAACTAGTGAGAATCATGTCATTCAGTATTTTCGTGTATTTCAAATTTTTACCGCTTTAGGCGATTCCATTCAGGAACTATATTTAGAGATAATAAGATTAGAGAATATTTTAGCTTTTAGTCGCACCAATACTATGCACCATTCTATTATATCTATTAATCAATTAAATATTATAATAAGTAAATTAAAATCTTTATATAGTTCTGACCAACTATTAGAAATAGATATTCGATATTACTATAATCTTATTAGGCTAGGATCATATTTTGCAGGTAATAAATTAGTAATTGTTCTTAAGTTTCCCATTCTATTTCCTATTATGTATAACCTATATAGGCTCTGTCCTATCCCTAACAGTAATTCCCAAGTGATCATACCACCATTTCCTTACATAGCAACCAACTCCCAGGAGTTTGTGTACTTAGACGCAGAATGCCCAAAGATCGACGCATGGTATATCTGCGAGCAAAAAGTCTCACATCAAATGCGCACGCATCGAGATTGCATCTATCATCTATTATATCAAAAGGAAACAGAAAACCTATGCCATTCTACCGCTATTTCATTCTTCAAAGAAGCGTTCCTGGAATTGGACAGTCAACACTATTTACTTACCTTCCCGAAACCAACAAGAGTTCAAGTCGTATGTGGACAAGAAGAACATAGACTGCTGAACGGAAGCTACCTCGCAACTATTTCTCGAGGTTGCAAGATAAGGACATCAGAATTCACAATTATTAACGCCGACGACAAAGTACGTGGAAACGCTATCGAGCTACTCATGATGCCACAAGGCTTGCCGACGCACACTGAGATTCGACCGCCGCACTATAATTATACATCAATAGATCTAAACAAATTATTCGATATACAAAATCAAGTATTGATGGAAAATCCTCAGAATGTGAAAATTAATGACTCTTCAAGTATATATCATACCTCAATACCTCTATATGGAACTGCAATACTAGGAGCATCGCCTTGCTAACCATGTACATCATACGCCGCCGCCGCCGCCGCCTAATAGTAGGAAATACATCTTCACAACCCAGAGCAGAAGCAGATACTTCATCTTCAATGGATCCTCAAGAAGCTGCTATGCGAAGTCGCAAAGCCGCAATATTTGCGCCAAATGTACGCAAATAGTTGCTCATCTAGGAGGGGAGGTGTTACCTATGCATATTCACATATACCTAAGTATCCCGTACACACATACCGAAATCGACCTACAGCGAAGTGCCCAGTGATTACGAAAGTTCACATGAATTATGCGATGCATTGTACGTTATTCCCGTGAAAGTGCTGACGGTGTAAATTCAGGTATCGTGGGACAATCAAACCTGTATCGACTAACTGATCTCGCTCAATCGCCGTAGCGGGAGGTCGTTTAGAATAAGTCCATTTAGAAAGGGCTATTAAATACTGTAAAGGACAAAATCGCCTTTTAAAAACTCCTACCCAACGGCCGAATACGTATCTCGACAGTCAATATTTTTATTTCTTTAAACAAGTTTCGTAGTGAATCTTTGGGGCCCAGGTTATAAACTCCGCGAATAGCTCTCATTTGCAGGATGAAGATAGTGTTTATGTCGTGCATTTCCCCAAAGTAGAATACCATAAGACATTATACTGTGGAAATGGCTAAAATATACCAGAAGACGAGCCGTATCCACATCAGTCAACTGTCTAATTTTTTTGACTGCGATGACTGCTGAGCTAAGTCTACTCGCCAGTTTATTAATATGGATGCCCCACTGCAATTTGGCATCTACAGTTATGCCAAGAAATACAGTCGAGTCAATTAGGTCTAACGCTTCCCCATGTAAAAGTACATCAGTTTTTACACTTTTTACGTTGGGAGTTGTAAATTTAATACATTTCGTTTTTTTACTATTCAACATTAAGTTGTTAGCACTAAACCAATGCACTACAGTGGAGTAAGAATTGTTAACATCGTCATAATTTAAAGAATGTCGTTTATCTTTAAAAATTAAAGAAGTATCATCAGCAAACAATACTATCTCATGATCATTATTAACAAGATAAGGTTTCCCCAGTTAATGATAGAAGCGTTGCTGCAGTTTCTTCCGCCACTTCTTCTCCCAGCGCCAACGCTTTCCGAAGTGATAGTAATGATAGCTGTAGAAATTCTCCCAGTCAGATTATAGCTACTGATCGAGCCGAGTTCTGGCACTTTTTAAGCGCCCTCACCATGCACAATCGCGAGGTGTCAGCCTCCGCAACTACTTTCTGGCGAGATCGGATGAGTCAATCTGTACGGACGTCATTAGTTGTGATAAAGGACTTACACTCTACACGAGCCTTTTGTATATACAAAAGGCTCTTGCTTCCCTTAACTGGCTACGTTTCGGTGACCTCTTTGGGGAAACCGAAATTTTTATCTGTGCGATACAGGATCAGGTTATTAAGACGAACAACTATCGGAAATACATCCTAAGGGATGGCACCGTCGACATATGTCGAGCTGTTCCATGCTTTATAACTCTGAGTATCTGCATAGACACAACCTAGTAGCCAGAATCCTACACCAGGAGCTCGCTCTGAAATACGGCCTCGTGGATCGGAAACTGCCGTACTACAAGTACTATCCGGAGACCGTGCTCGAAAATTACCGCGCCAAGCTCTATTGGGACCGGCCCATCATCACGGACAGGACGATTTTCGCGAACAAACCTGATATCGTGTTGATGGACCGGGCACAATCGCAGGTATTTATGGTCGACATTACCATTCCATATGACGAGAACCTAGTCAAAGCCGAAACTATTAAGAAGACGAAGTATCTGTACCTGGCTCACGAGTTGACCGACATGTGGGGTGGTGTGTCGACCGAAATTATCCCGATAGTCGTATCTGCGAATGGGTTGATCCCAGTCAGCCTCTCCGGACATCTGAGGCTCCAAGCTCTAATGCAGAAGGCAGTGCTCCTCGACACAGCCCGCATCGTCCGCCGATTTCCCTATCACCCTAAACCTCGGCCGTTTGGTCTCCCCTGCCGAGGGCTTCCGTCTGGTTGGGTCCTATTTATATGTGTATTATATGTATTATATTTTTATATGTATATGTTTATTTTTATCCATGATATTTATTTTTATATGCAATATGTATCTAATTACGTTAGCTGCAGCCGCAGGACTTGAAGAAAACCAATTCTTAAAATATAAATTTAATAAAAAAGAAAAATTACAATAATTCTACAACTAAACTAAACTAAAGTGATTATCTCGGTCGAAGTGGGATCGAAGAATAATGAATTCCGATTCCGATTCCGTCTTTAAGTAGGTTGGAACTACGTGATTCTTGCAAGGGCGTCGGGCCTGCTCCCTCGGCGCTTCGTGACACGCGGCTCCGCCGTGTGCGTCTTTAAGTAGGTTACATACTTTTAAGTAGGTTACGTAATTTATAAACCCAACCAGACGAGAAAACAAATGAATATCCCCCCATAATATTAATGAAGTTGACACAACAAAATTTCTAGGTTTAGTAGGAGACAGTTTGCAAAAAATTAAGTAGTGTAGCGAACCTACGCACTGAAACAACTTGCAGTGGTTCTTAATAGAGATACGCTAATTACAGCCTTCTATGGGTAAGCTGAGTCAACACTGAGATATGGAGTTATCTTTTGGGGCAACAGCACAAACATTGAAATGGCCTTTCGGGCCCAGAAGAGATACATTCGATCAATGTTAGAACTTAAAACAACAGATAGTTGTAGATCACATTTTAAAGAACTTAAAATATTGACTTTGCCCGCATTATACATCATAGAAACAGTTATGTTTATTGCGTCAGATGAAGCTTTAATAATCTCGGGACTGAAAGTAAAAACATCAGTTAATACACAAGTTATGTTTATTCGGTTTAATTCCAATTTATTTTCAAGTTTATCTGCTGTAGCACCTAGGAATAGACGTCACCAGTTCAGGCTCTTCCTTCATGGCGCTAGAACTGCTCTTATGCGTAAGAGCATTTTTTGCATGGCACCAATAATTTTTAACAAATTGCCCAAATCGTGGAAAGAATTAAGTACTCTTGATCTTAAAGAAAATTAAGGATTTTAATTTTTTTTAATTAAACGAGCTTACTACAATATCTTAGAATTTTTGAAGGAAAAACAATATTTCGTAGTAAGTAAAATGAATTTCTTAATTTAATATAATTTAATGTAATAAAATTTTTGAACTGTTTGAATAATCATCTATTATTTTAGTATTGACATTATTTATTATAACAATTTTATTAATCAGTTTAGTAATTAATTTTATTATGACTGAATAAATTATTAAATAATAAATTATTATTATTAAAATAAACACGAAGTAACTGACCATAAAAGAAAACCAGTCAAGTGCGAGTGGAACTCGTACGCCGAGGGTTCTGTACATACCCACTATACCGACACAATAAAATTGGTAAATAATCACCACCGATTTTCTCGACGAACGGGTAGACCTAGCAAGTTCAAATTTATACCAGATACTTTCGACTCAAAACCTATAGTCAATTTCGGTTAAAAGCAAGGTCTTAAAGCACAAGTAAAGGGAAAAAAGTTGAAAATTAAGATAAATTTTGGTACTTAAAATTTTTGGGGAAGATCTAAATTTCTAAGATCTAATTTTTAGTATGTATGAAGTTTATGTTTATAATCTTCTTATGTAGTATATAATTTTAGAATATTACTTATCTCAACATATAAAAATAATATCAGATATGTACCTTGTAAGTTTCAGTTGTAGTTATTCTTTTTTTTTTGTCTTTCTGTGCACCTACCTGATCTTCTCTGTACCACCCTAAGGTTGACTGGGAGATAATGCCTTCGGCATTAAGTCCGCCTTTGTACTTTTAGTGCATAAAGGATAAATAAATAAATAAATAAATAAATAAATAAATAAATAAATTGACCCATATCTTTTTATCGGACTCAGGGCCTTGATTTTTATACACCTAATCCCTATTACAAAATTACTGTAGAGTTCAGTATCTGATATAAATTTCAACTTGCTAGGTCCACCCATTCCTGAGAAAATCGGTGGTCGTGTCACCACCGATTTTCTTTCTTTCTCTTTTTCACCGGACAGATAGACGGACAAGAGAGTGATCTTATAGGGTTCCTTTTTTTACCTTTTAATAACGTATGGAACCATAATAAACAATTATGCAAAACAACCGGCAAGATACCGATGAAACATTTTCCTAAAGAAGTGCACCATCTATTTAATTGTGATTATTTATTAAAACGGACTATGCTGGGTAAAACCAGTGTTTGCACTAATTAACTTCGAATACAGAGCTGCATATACACAGAGTTGTTGTTGCAAATAAAATGAACCATTGTAGGTGTACATGATGTGCGAACATGTGGCGAGCACCGGCCCTCCAATGAAACGTTTCGTCGGATGAGCAACGATTTCGGTCACGCGAGGAACGCACGGCTCTCGATCTCGATGCGCCAAACGGCTCCGCGATCCTGAACTATATACGGCGCACGCAGCACGCGCCGCACCCTATTAGCGGGGCAATTAACACGTTACCTAGTTCATGATATTTCGATTGTTTTTCACGAGCGGGGTCTGCGGGCGCTATAGCCTCGGCCAACTGTCCGGCTGTTTGTCGCCAAGCCGCTTCAAAAGTGCTTGTGAGGCCAAAAGCACTACGGGTCGCGGCGATCGATTGGAAAACCGTTGATACGTGGACGAGACGATGCGCGGCGCGCGGAATTAATCGCATTCCGACGCCACAATGTGTTCACGTCTATCTGGACGCGGCAAAAAACGCTCCGCGGTGGACACCTGACCCATCCCCCCCAGCCCCCTGCGCCTCGACCCTTGTGCCGCACAGCACGAAGCGTGCATCGGCCACATTGCCGCCGCGAGTTCCTTGTCACCCTCCTTCGACACCAACTAAAATACCCGCTCGGAGCTCTTTTTTATTCTTTTTTATTCTTTCTCAACGCACTCGTCGCTTACTTGTACATTGAGGTACATCTAGTGTTTTTGCAACAAATTCCAAATAGTTATCTCGTGAGAAGTGTCTCCGCTCTCTGATTATCTAATTGTTCAATTTAGTTTAGCAGAGTTGCCCCGTAATGTTAAAATTTTTTGCTGCGGAAAAGTGAAATCAAGCATTGAACATATAATTTCTAATTGAGAGACATTTCAAATTAGTGAAAACAGTATGTTTCTATTCGCAGCATTGCGAAGGAGAGAACGTTTTACCCAAATAACGCCCCTCGGTGACATGGAGTCAGTGGCGATGGTACCCTAAAAGGACCTGGCACACGAGTGCGATTTGGCAGCGGTATTGGCGAGTCCGAAGCGAGTCCATGGGCGTGGGGTGGCGGCGCGTTCCCGGAAGGCCTGTTCGCGGAAGGGCCGCGATGGCCGGTGGCCCAATGCACTTCTCTCACCCCGAACCTCTTTTGGAGGCTGAGACGTCTTCGTCGAAACGATTATGCCTTTCAGGAACTTCAATCAAAACCAACAATTAGTCGAGCTAATTGGAATAATCGCGGTGGTAACGTTACTTAATGTACAGGATCGCTATATGTAAGAACATGGATATTATTCGTAATAGTATATTATTAGTGTATCTTTTTGGCTTTAATGTTAATAAGTATTAGCGAACGTTTAGGGAACACTCATCGTTAATTCAACGTATTCAAGGAATTCCTACCCTGAATAGACATATGGTATACAAGTCGATCTCGCTCCGTGTCCTTGTGGCGCGACCTTAATTGTTTTCTTGAAGGAGATCAATTAATAAGTTGATATCGGATTTGTTTCCATCGTTTCAAAGCCGAGGAGCGAAGAGCCAAGTTGGCAAATGTAAAACGCCGGCATCCGGCAAAGTATCACGACCGACCGCCGCGCGGTGAGTTATGGGCCTCGCCGTCGGCCGACCAGTTTGGCCCGGGGCCAAATAGGACCGCGCGGCGACGCTTATAAATCGGCAATTGAATTCGAGGCGGCCGATGCCAATTTGGAGAACTGTTTTATTACTGAGCAGAAATATGGCGTCCAAGAGTGGTGGGAGAGCGTGGCGGTGGCAGGTGGCGGGTGGCAGGTGGCAGGTGACGGGCCATAGGATGTGTGCCAGGGAGCGAGGGGACGCGGGGATCCGTGGAAATGGGCCGAGGGCGGGCACTCTTGGGCAGCTAAAGCACAGTATTAGAGGTCTTACACGATGCGTGTAAACGCGTGTGTGTTGTATTTTATTACGTACGCATATGTGTTTGTAGTAACAATTTAAAACTTTGCGTTTGCAGCGTTAACATCCGAATTCTCAAGGAAATGGAATTTCATTTTTTACTTTTTATAAAAAGTTCGCGACCTACTCGAGTAATTTAAGTCTGTTCATTAAGCAAAAACTGATTCATAAATATTAATCTATAAAACTGCCTTAATCTTTTAACACAGCTTTATAATTCCATTTTTATTTATAGTTCTTATCTCTGTAATTAAGATGAAACATAAAATCGACATTATCGACAAATTATATTAATCGACACATTTTAAGCTTTATTGTTATTTACTAGTACAAAACATTACGATATGTTTTCTTATACAAATCTTTTATACGATTCTTTGTGTATGGTGAATTTTGTAACTCTACAATACAAAATAATGAATTTAAATAAATTGATATTAGAGTTACTTAATTTAGAATATTCATATTCTATCCGAATAAAATATTGATCAAATAAATTTTTAATCGTTTTTAAAAGTCCAAAAGAACTGCATTATGTTCAATTCCCTCTATCACATTCTTGAGCATTTGAGACGAAACGGATATCGTAACAGAATTTGTCGCGAATAAATAAAATGCAACATACTATTATAACTTTATTTATTACTCCATTAAGAATTTATTAGCATTGGAAATGTCAAGAAGGGCTTGCAAATAAAATTGCGCGTGCGCGAGTGCTTTGGCCAACGACAAAAACTGGACTGAGATCAGCAGTGGCTGATCAAAATGCACGTCTGGTATATTAATGTTTACATTTATATGTTATAATATTTGTGCAGAGGACGCTCGTTAAATCAATATTAATGGCATTCTTAGCATTCCGGCTAATTCATTCTTGATTAATTTACTAGATAGCTCTTCAATTCCATCTAGCATCATTAAAAATACGTCCCATTAATATTTTGTCTCTTAATCGAACATTTTCGCTAGAATATCTATGAATAATTATTTTTTCATGTACCCGGTGACCGTTTCAATGATGGGCGGTGCGGGTTATATCCATACGTGTATGGACAGCAGTGAGTGAGTGTTGCGCTATCTCGGCTGACGATCCTCTCGGTCGGTTTGTTTTGTCAACGGTACAGGGGGAAGATAGTGCGGCGGCCGCATTCGAGTTCTCGGAACGGTTTTCCATTTGGCAATGTGCATGTCGGTCTTAGCTAAATAGTCCGTAATGGTGCGCCATTAGTCGTATGGAGCGGCGGGTCTCGCTTTGGAGCGAAATTAATTAGCCGGTCAACGAGCAATGAGCGCGGCCTTGTGCGTGCGGAGCGCCGCGTGGGAATCGAACCGGGGAAAGTGGTGGCGGTGGCTGGAGGCGCCCATCGCACCCACTGGCGCGCCTCGCACCGTGCGAACGCGCCCCCCGCATGTCGCGCGTCGCACTTGTTTGCTATCAGTGTCAAACTGCGGTGATGTGGTTGCGATGCATTCCGCGCATCGGCGGCGAATTGCGCGGGCCTATTTCCATAATCGCGCTACTGTGAGCTTTCGCAGTTGCTTTACGTTTTATGTAAAGTTTTATGGCGGGAAACGATTAGGTACTGCGACCCCCATATAATCCGTGTCTTCAAACTCAAATTATAAGTTTATTTATTGAACATATGCTTCATATAAGCTTTTATTGAACGTCAAAAAACTACCACCGGTTCACTAGACCTGAACAGGGAAGAACCGGCAAGAAACTCTGCGGCCTTCTTATCTATCTTTTTGTTTTTATTCTTTTGTGATACAATTATACAAACTTATTTAGGTATAAAATCAGCAACAGGGGCCTTGCAAGTGCAGAGTCATTTCCACACATCCTTGTCCTCAATGTATTTTTGGATATTATAATAGATGTAACGTTTTAATTTATGAAGTTGATTAATTAAGGGGTGATTTAATAATAGATTTAGTAACAGTTAAGATGTTGTATTTTATCCTTCAGTTCATAGTTACAATCCCTGGACTAGCTCAGATACAATATAGTTTAAAAATATAAATTAATAATAAGTTGGACGCCTTGTCTGTTAGGAACAGGCTGTTAATGATTACAATTAAGTATTTTAGGGAGTCGTGAGTACATAGGACCTACACATTACTTTGTGCAACCATAAAAAGGATAGATAATTAAATTAATTTGAGATGGTAAAAGTTATGCAATTCAGTTTAAGTAAAAAGTCCACTCAGGAAATAATTTTAAATCTATTTCACCGCAGACCCCTGCCCTGTGTGCACAGGTCAGCGCTCAGCTCAGAACCAGCAGGGAAAATTAGGCCAAGTATAGTGTGTACAGCCACACTGTTGGGGAGTAGGTAGGAGATGTCCAGCCAACAAACACTTCATTGTAGAACAGACAAAGGCAGGAACATGAATCTACCTACAACTATGAAGATGTGAAACACTCAACAGGAGGTAAAACATAATTTAATCGAGCAGCAGCTCAGACCAGCTCGCCAGCCACCAATGCCAGCTTCCACCTGTGATATTCGAAAAACCACCCTTTGAAACACGAGACAATAAATTCTCAACCTACCTTCATGTGAGATTTCTAAATATATTCTCAATGCAAGTCTTTTACAATTTTAGTAGGAAACCAGTGAAAATTACAAAAGTATCTTACCACGAGGAATAACCAATCCAGCACAGAGTTTCCCAGACAGGAATCACACAGATAATACGACCAGGAACGTGTTCTGATATCGACCTCTAGCCATGCACTGTAAAAGAGCGAATTGATAAGAAAACGAAACACGTAAACAAAACAACCACTGGCATGAACGACATCAAGCAATTACTTACCGGTCGAAGATAATATATCCACAAAAACTAATTTATCCAATGTCAATTCGAACCGGCGGCAGTCTCAAATCAAAGAGAATGTAATCACTACGTTTCAAATGTCTCAAATGACAAGAGCCAACAAATGAACTTAACTTTTACATTCGTCCTTTCGAAAAGGCAAAGGTTCATATAACATGCAGCCTAGTCTTCAGAAAAAACAAGAATTTCGACAAAGTGATGAAATCACCCGCTACATAGGCCCTTTCCATTTAGGTAGCTTTTACTAAATGTTTAATATTGGTTATACTTAGTTGTCTGTGGATGTCACCTGTTATTATAAAAGATAATGCATCTACCAAGAAACGATTTTCTGGTTTTAGCCAGTTTAGTCCTCGGGACGTCCAGGGTGTCACCACGGCCCCGACATAATGCTGTGATAATAAGCATAATCTTAATCATCTTACGTTTATAACATGCGTGATTGTGAAGTAGTACAGCAATAAATTAATAATGTGTCAATCACATTTGTATCCGTAGAAGGATGATCTGTTATTAGCTGTTTATGCTTCGTTAAAATGAATAATAAATATAATATTCAAGATTTCGTGTGTCTTCACATCAGGATTCTGGAACAAGTATAAGGTGAGTAACGACCTAAGCCTTGTGAAGAATGACAAACTGTGCGGATTTTCTTACTGTATCTTTCAAAAGAACCTTGAAGCTATTTTCAGAATCCACTGGTAGTATAAATGATAACGTTGAATAAAAAGTAATTCTATTTTCTATTCCACTACTGTATCAATAGTAAGAGCAGCCTTCAACAACAATGTAAGGACGCTAGCCCCATTTTAGGTTAGGTTAGGACAACTTTTCGCTCAACAGGGCGCAACAACATATCTATGTATTAACCGGTTACTATGAACTACTTTCCTCTTTCTCTGAAAAAACTATTGTCGTCATAATCGCAATATGCCTATCGAAGCAATAACGCCCCCTCACTATTATTTGGAAATTAACACGAAATTTTAAAATTGCTTAAAAGCCAAGTGACATATCACCGAATACTAAAAGACAACCATTGGGAGAGCGAACACACTGGGATTCTCGAATTCAATCAGGTTGAAAAATGATCACAACATATAGTTGCGTTTAATTATTGTGCATCTATTGTATTGTGAAACAATAAAATAACTGCACAATAATTGATAGTTTTATTTTTTCCTATTGAAACGTCTTCTTACCCACAATCAAATTCAAAATCATTTTATTCTAAAAATTTTTATTCATCGACATAAGAAACTTACATTTCATCTACCGATAGTCATATATTTTTTAATCTGCCACCGTTTCGTAATGAGGTTCCTCTAGCGGAGAAGAAACAGGCGAAAGAAACTTTTTTTTGTAATTAATTAATAAAGTGTTCCTGTAATAAATTCTTAAAGCTGTTAATAGGCAGGTTTTGCTCATTTACTGGGATTTTGTTGTAAAAGCGTATACACCGCCCCATGAACGAGTTACTGACTCTATGGAGTCTAGTAACTGG
Organism: Iphiclides podalirius; assembly: GCA_933534255.1. NCBI lineage: Eukaryota > Metazoa > Arthropoda > Insecta > Lepidoptera > Papilionidae > Iphiclides > Iphiclides podalirius. Next base: position 17,039,864 of record OW152820.1, on the reverse strand, counting down.
CGTTACAAGCTTGTGTTTGTTCCAATGTTGCAAAGACCTTTTCTTATGGAGGTACAAAGACTATGTTGAGTCTCAATCATCGCGATATGCGATGTAATCGAAGGAATGTTTTGATATGAATCCGCTTACATAGAAAAACTGCAAGAATGTGGCAATCAAGCGCTGATCGTGTTACTGGAATATGTTAACTTTGCGGCGTTGCGGTAAGTTAAAAAAGTGTTATTTGATCGACTTGTGAGTGAGGTTTTCAAATGAAACCATCAAATGGATTAAAGATGTGCATTGCTCATAGTAAAAGATACAGGAAATGACATAAAACAGTTAATCATTTAATTTAAAGTAAAGTAAATTAATTTAACGCAAAGTGTTCGGGTCCACCTTTTAATCCAACCAATAAAATGTAGCAACAAGTATCGGGAGCGAGCATTGTTACGTGTTGCTTCGTTTAATTTTATGCCCATAACGCAAAAAGTTATATTACGACCAGTTAATGAAACGTCAAAGCCGGTTTACGTCAATAGTGCTCATTCACTTGAAATATGATTGTATAATGGGCCAATATTGAAGAGGCGGCTTCTCACTCTCTCGTTCCTAGAAACAATGGAGTCGAGCGCGCCGCCTGTCGCTCATCGTAATTAGGCGGTGGCGGACGCGCGTCGAGCCGATGCGGGCCCCGACCCTATTGCCGTGTTAATATGCAGAATTCTAGGTTGTCGCCTAACTGCATACAACTGTTATCTCTGGCACAATACTCTTATGTTTATTCATTTAGAGCTCCAGTCAGGGTTTCAATAGTACATTTTTAAACATGTAGGTACAGTAGATTAAAACTTTTGGAAAGAGTACGAAAAGATTATCGCCGCTGTAGGAATCTAAGCTACGTCTTCGGCATTCGCGGCCTAACGCTTTAGCCACTAAGCTAAACGGCTGATTGCCCCACCGACGAAATGAAAACACGAATGTACAGTGGAGATATTTGTGGGCGTCGAACTTTGCGAGCTATGGGCCGAATGGTTCTGGCCATTAAGCGCGGGGCCCACATTGTTCGCCGTGCAGAATTCTATCACGTCGGAGTTCGCCATCGTTTAAGGTTTTACGTCAAGGGAACTGCTTTTTCAAGGGAACAATATCGACGCAGCATCTTCCGCGCCACCGATCCGTCCGTTTGCTGAACGCAATTACGTTCCTTAGTATTATAATAATTATAATATAGTATTTAGTTAATATTTAAGATAATATTTAGATAATATTTTAGTTAATATTATAATATTTAATCTAAACTACCCATAAAATTTGTCTAATTAAAATAGAAAAAAGCAGTTGACTACGTTCCAAATGTAATAGACGAATCTCTTATCATACTAGATCAAGAGTATAGTTGTAGACAGTAATTTTCGTAATAAAAGTCCAAAATTCTGAAACTCATACGAGTTAGAAACGCAAAATGCAGATCGAACAGGATATGCATTCGTAAAACGACACATAGGTATGCTTACAAATCTACTACATATCTTCATTGAGAAAGCCGTTTATAGCAGATCATTGTTGCAGCTATGCGCTGAACAAAATGTAATGTTATCAAAACCAATCGTTGGATATTTTTACTAAAACTCGTAAGTTCAAATTACAGTGATCACCCCTTGTCAAGTTGAAGATAAAATAAAATCATATTTTAGTTCATTTTCTTTTCAAATTTTTTTATACGAAATGTAGGGATCTCAATGAAAATAAATTTAAACTTTGTTGAAACTTAACATTTAAAACACCCATAGAGTTGCCGATGCGTACTACTTTTTAATAAGTAGAAGTACTTCTCCTTCACAGCGGACGTTTATGAGACCGTAGAGACCGGTAGAGACCGTTATATTGTTGCTATTGTAAAATGGTTATTATTATTTATTTAACATAAAGGCAAAATTAAGATCGCATGGAAAGGAACAGAAGAGCGGGTAGTTTGTGGATGGTGAGTGGTGAAGTTTCAGAATCGATACGAGCTTCCGTCAATGGGCGATTGCCGGGAGGGGAGCGAAAGGGGCGAACAAATCTAAAGCGGCGCTTCCGCCTGACTAACGACTTCGCCTCGCTACGGCCCTTCTCGATGTTTGACATCTTCCTAAACTTGCCTCGTTATTTAGTGTCATAACACGGCCCCGCGCCCTTGCGCCCCTCGTTCTCCAGTAATTCATTCGAGCTGTCCAACCTGTTAGAAGTCTTTCGACTTATTGAGGCTCGCTCTTTGTTTTTCCCACCCCAAATCTCAAGATTGTGAGAGCGATCAAACATTGTATGAAACGCGCGAATTAATGAATGGGGTAATATCCTATTCACGTTCATTGCCAAAATTATTCTTATTGGTTATCATTACCTGTGGTACAGTTAAGCATTACCAAGGGGAATTTAATTATTCAAAGAATTAATGGAATGTCATTTATAATCCATTTTTATTGAAAAAGTTTATACCTGTTCGTAACGAAAATTGGCCCTACCCACAGCGGAGGGCGCAAACCCGTGGGTTCTGGCTAGCCCACCGGTTCTGCGTCAGATGAAGCTTTAATAGTCTCGGGATTGAAAGCAAATCATCAGTTAATACAAGACAACGTAAATTCTTTTGCATTCGCGTCATACACGAAGTACTGTACCGTTATCATATACCTTCATATAATCACTACTTCGCCTCCTTATAAAATCAGTTGCAAATAAATTTACCTAAGCAAAGGACGTAATCCTATGCTCTCTCTAAAGGGTCAAACTAAATTCAACCCGATTACCGTTACAATACCTAATTCCCATAGTTCCTTAAAAGTAGCGCAAATAAGAAATATATAAATAGTAAACGTAATAACTAACCATTAACTTTGAAATGAAACTCTCCAATTAGTGATTTTAATTTAGAAGAAGAGATTGCCAGAAAACCGTCTTTAATAGTAAAATTAATGGCTACCATAAAGGGGCCGACACTTACGTCACAATTTATAATTACTTAAATCGTAACGCACCGAAAAGGCAAGAGCCAGACATGCGACCAGATCTGACGTGAGAATATTCAAATATGTCTAATTTTAAGCCTGTGCTTGAGTGTCGGACGAATAACACGTAGTTTGGGAATCTTTTGTATGGGCAATATTCTTCACGTAGTTTTGACCACGGTGGGAGGGCCACGCAGCAGCCTCGGCTGTTGCAATAATGGTCAGGCTCGTTCGGGTAAGTACCACGACCTCACAGAAGACCGGCGTAAAGTCTGGTGAGTGAGGTGAGGTAGGAGTCCAATTTCCAAAAAGTTGTCAACGCATCTGGAACCCTCGGGTGTAGCAGATGTCAATGGGCGGCAGAATTCACTTAACATCAGGTGAACCGTCTGCTCGCTTGGCAACTTTTCACATTAAAAAAAAATTCTTTACTGTCATAGTACCTTACGCCAAAGTGGGACGCACAGCGGATGGAGTGAAATTCGACGTGACTTCATCCTCATCGTCGATGAGATCACAAGAGGCTGAGTTTCCTGTTCAAATCAATCAAGGGTCTACGATGCTACTTTGCGGCGTTCGCATCATCATGACCATCATCAATTCCGGCCAGCTTCAGTCCGCTGCTGGACTTAGACTACTGGCCATTTTACACTATTTCTGCTTGTTTGTTTTCATCCTTCATTTATCCATGTGGTTTAGACGGAAACGCGGCGGCCGCCTGATTCGTCTGGGGGCGCTCTGCCAACGCGGTATCGCTGTCGACTAGCGTGCGATTCGCAAGTGATTCGCGAGTGATTCGCGAGTGATTCGGCCACGCTCTAGTGGCGTCATTCATAACGGCCGCCGGCCGCATCGTCCGTATTTTTAACCACTGCGCTCCGGGGTGGGGGTGGTGGTGGTTGGGGGGGGGGGGGGGGCGTGCGTGCGACGCGCTGCGATTTATTGCGCTACGCTACTTACGGCGCGCACGTGCGCTGGCGCGAAGGCGCACGCGACACCGGAAACAATGGCAGCCCTCGAACTAAATCTTATTCTCGTTTTCGGCTCAAAATAGCCGCCAACATATGCTGTAACATAAGGATAAACTACATGTTTGATGGAATGTAATGTTGTCCATCGCATTGTGCTGTGCCAACTAGCAAGTGCAGGCACGTGTAGAGCAACGTGTTCGGCTGATCAGATCGTTGTCCAAGTGGCTTGTGTTGGAGCGAACGTGGCGATCTGGAGGGGAGCGCATAACTTGTGCAGGTGCAGGGGTGCCACCGGACAAATTGGGTACATTTCTCGCTAATTCAAAATTATATTTCTTTTTATTATTACGTGTTCATATAAATATAAATGAAAAAGATAATGAAGAAATATAGAAATAATAATGAATAAATATAGAAATAATAATAGAAAGATAATGAAGAAATATAGAAAAATTTTATGTAAAGAAAATGTGTATGTTACAGAAAAGTAAAGTAAAGTAAGAACCTATGTACAATGTCCCACTGCTGAGCAGATTTTACATTTTATGTATCTTCAAAATATTTATTATTGTTTGTTAATATTTCGAAAATGTTATCTCACGTTTTGGTGGTTTTTCCTTCACTGTAGAACACGTGATGAGTCAGTACTTATTTAACTATTTCATTGGTCTCTCGAGTTGCTCGAGTACATTGAATTAAAAGCTACACCCCGCACACTGATCTATCACAGGTACGGTATTTTACCGCATAGTAAGTACGTATACTAATTTGTGCTCATGGACGACAGTAAATAAAGCGTGTTTAGAGGCAGATTAAAAAATTGCAATGGTCGAGGAGTAGGCGACAGCCCTGTCAACGTTTGTGCGTCGTCGGACGACAGCGCACCGCCAGTTATTAGCGAGCGATAAATCTCAGCGTGTAAGCGCTGATGCCTAACCGATCTAATTGATTGTTATACTGCTTCAACTTAAAGCCAGATTAGAACTGAACACGGACGACATCAAAGGCAGCGGCAATGACATGGAGCGCAAGTGCCCGCGTCTTCCTTGTTAAAAAATATTTGTGCGTAAATTTACAATCATTACCCACAAGTACGCCTCATATTAAAGAATAGTTGCATCTCCAAAATTTGTCTGCAATTTGGCAAAAGTTTACAGTTTTAAGTCCAGCTTAGGGACTGAGGTAAGCTGTCGGCGAATCATGGCGGTGCTATTAATCGGGAGCCAGGAGCGTTCGTGTATAATGTGTGCACTTAAAACAGCGTATGCTTTGTGCCGCACCGCCTCGTCACCATCCACATTAATTTATTTGTCGCACTTGCGATGCGACAGAAGCCGCTGCGGCGGGCCGGGGGGTTGGTGGGGGGTGGCAGTGCCGGTGAGGTCGGGAGGGGTTCGTGTGACTCGTAAATATGTCAGCGAGGAGATGCATGCCCGGGAGCCCCGCCCGCTGCCACCACGCCACTCACAATTACTAGATTCTTGCGCTCGCAGAAATTGCTGCTTCACGAGGTCGGACCTAGAACTTTATTGCATAAGATTTCCAAAAAAGAATGTATGGATTTAACTCGTTGAGGGACCATTTGTATATCTGGACCGATCACATCATACTGGTTTTATTGTATTCGTCGCCCCACTGTCTCGGTCAGCACGAGGCTTTCCTCTAGGTGCGAGGCTCTCGGCCCAATCGCAGCGTTGCGAAGATGCCTCTCCCCCGGATTGCGGCTCTCGATTCGGCACGAGCGCCCATTCACCATAAATAAAGGGAACAACGACCGTCCGCCGCATTCGAGGCGCATCCGAAATGTTATTACGGGCGGCGATAAATCGTCGCTTCGAGTGCGCACTGTGCGCCGGCGGCCATTACATCGACACGTCATCAATTAAAGGGCGTCCTCGGTTCTATTCGGGGAGCGAGCGACGCGCGACGCCCGAAACGGCTGACCCACTGCGACGCGCGCCCCGCCGCAATGAGGAAGAGCGGCAAGGGCGCGCGCGCACCGGCCTTACTACGCCCCCGGGGTGCGCCCAATATGCACGACCTCTCATAATATTATTGTTATACATATCATGTAAATATAGGCTTAAATAGTTTTGTATACTTGAATCATTAAAAAAAAATAGAGACCGCAGAGTTTCTTGCCGGTTCTTCTCAGGTCTAGTTTAGTATACGGTGGTAGTTTTGAAAAACAGAAAAAAAAAATGGCATTATAGCGTCGTTCTAACGCACAATCTAATCCCGCGGACGTGTCGTTCTCGCCACAGTCACACGCTTGGACCAAAATGGGAGCGACCCTACACTGCCCCTCAAACGCAATACGAGTACCCACTGCAAGCATTACTGTCATGTCACTATTAATCGAAACATATGGCACTTTGTGATGTTGTGCTTTTCAATTCTATGGATGTCACAATATTTATAATGGTTCTACACTTTTATTAGCTCATAAGTAATGTATGTAAACATTTATTTCTTTAAACGTCAATGCATTATTTTTTGTCTCTGAAATATAATCCAATGTTGCGGGTAGAATCGGAGATTAAACAGATTTAAACAATACTTATTTTTGTTGTATACGTAGGTCTTTTATAGGATATGTCTATTTAGGTATGAATGTAATGAAACTTTAAAATTTCTGGATTTACTTTTACGTATCCATTCCACACTATTGTGTGGAAGTTTGCTCTTGGATACGATGAAATGATAACAGCATAATGAATGATAATTCCATGATATTTTTACAAGAAAGTTTAAAAGTCTCTAATGTTATTAAAGTAAAATTGAACTTTGGCCACGAATTTTTTTTCATCCTGGTAATAATAAATGACAACATACGTAACGTTTTATGGATTTTTCATTTCCAACACTTAAGGTAATCAATATCGTGTGCCACAAAGTAATATACGAAATAAGTAAACAAATGCTCAGTTCCTATTCCATAAAAAAAAGGTAGAGGAACGCTTGTTACCGGTGATCTATTTAGAGCGCCCGTAACCTCTTCGCGTTTAAATCAAAGAAATAAATGTGCTGTCACACAACTAACGCCACAAAACTGACTTGCACTCCATTGCGAGAGTTCAATGAACCCCCATTCTTGTTAGATTAATCGTTTTAAGTGTTTCAATTGCTTTTTTTTGCGTCTTCTAAATTGTGTACTGTTTGTATATTGTTATTTAAAAGCCATAAATTGTTATAACCTTTACAATTTCACTATAGATATCTGTTCGGGAAATGCAATTGTATCGATCATAATATAAGTACAAATTATAAATAGTTCTTTTTAGAATACACTTTAATGAAACCTATACAGTTAACGGTCTTTCATTACAAAATTATTATAATTATAGGAAATACATGACTCGGCCTTTTTTCCGTATTTAGAATTTTTGTTAAATTAAACCTACTCGTAAGTTATTTAGGTACAACAGTCAATGACGGTTTCACCATCGTATGACTTTGTTACGTGAGGTGGCAAAGTCAAAATCCAGAATGAAAGGTATTTTTTGTGCAAAATGTCGCGGAAGCGTGAAGAGCGCGCGCCCGTGACGGCCGTGTGGGTCGCGCACTTTTTACGCTAATGGGCTTTGTGAATGTGCCCTAACGAAGATTAATTAGTTACGGGCGAAGGTGGCTCATTAGAGGCTGCGGGCTCCTGTGAGATCGCCGCTCTTCTTAATTGCGCGACGCGAGGGCATCGGGCCCCGCCGCACCCGCCGCACGGGATGCGGTTGCCGCCCAATACACGTGATATCGTTTTTAGCCACTTTCGGGCGCAACAGGTGCTGGCTTAGCTAATGCCCCTAAGCGACCTAAGTTGGGCCGTGAAAATTATCCATAGTGCTTGTTTCAATACGATCGGATCGTACGCCACACGTGTCCGCTCGCACTTTTGATGAATGAATGATGATGCCTGAATGGGTCATATGTTTTGGTGAGTGAGGTGACGAGGCAACTTCCCCCAAAAAGCCTCACATTTGGTATTAAGCCAGTGATAGCTACAAATACGGATTGTAAATAAAGTAATGGAGAATTGTATTAGGGCCACCTTAAACCGAGCCGCCACTCGTGATCATGTGCGCCCTTATCTTTGATTAAATCTGATCAAGTCGTGTTCGCAATGAAGAGGAGCCAGCTAAGAGCGTGTCGTTTTTTGCCGCTGGCAAAAAGTGCGCGGCGGCTCGGGGCGGCCGACACAAAGGGAGATAGCGGAGCGGTCCGGCGTTGCTCGCATTTAGAGGCGACCGAGTGATGAGCCGCCGGTGCGTCGTTCGGTGGCGCAAGCGGTATTGGCGCATGAAGCATCGCGAGGAGACGCCGCGGAAGGCCCGAAGGAAGCTCCGCGAACGCGCACGCAACAAATTAGAGGCCGCTTTATCAATTGGGTTCGACTCACACATGGGTATGGCCTATACCTGGGTATAGGCCCCCATGCGCGACATACCGGTCTGCTCCACAAGTCTTTAGGAAAATCAAAAATCAGTATGTCAAAGGACTTCCCCCAGCCATTTGTCTATTCATTAGTAGAACTAGATCATAATCCAGAAAAATCCCAGTCAGGGCTTAAAATCTTTTTCAACGATATTTTTTCTTTGAGCGTAATAAAAGGTAACCGCAGAGTACTGAATCATAAATTAATTAGTGTAGGAGTTTTAGAATTAAAATCGTGCGACAACTGTTAATGATAAAAAATTTGTACTACCACAAACTTAATCTTTTGTGAATTTGTGGTGTTCCGTTTTTCCATAAAAATGTAAATTTCTGTTTTCTGTGAGAAAAAGAAAGAATTTATACAACTTGAAGCGATGAAGGGTGGAAGAACTCAAAGCTTCTTCTTTCAATTAAGGTGACATTCAACCCATATCAGTTCAGCGTGCCAATCGGTATGAGCTCTTCATTAATGGAACTCATTGAGGGTGCATGTGCGGTTGGAAGCGTCGATGGCCCGCAGGCCCGCACCGTGGCACAGATATCGGCGCGTGTCGCATTATGCGTGCGCCGCTTTGCATGCGGATCTTGGCGAATTACCATTGTTATCACATCGGTAACGGATTTCACCAGAAACGCACCTGCGCGTTTCCATTAAAAACGCATACATATTCAAATTGTAACAATCATCGCGTATGCACGATCGTTCCATCTGAAACGAGGTGCAGTAACAAGTTATAAATAGCCGGCTAAATTGGAAACAATGCCGCCATCCTTCCTGGCTCGCACGAGGGTGGGTTGATTTAGCGGTGCGCCGTGACGGTGCCGCGGCCGGAACCCGCGCCTCCCGCGGCTTCGCACCGCCGCTGCTAATCCGGGCCGGGGCTCCGCCTGGGCCGACGTGCCAGCCGCCCGCCCGGCGGGATTACACGCGACACGGTCACGCTGATAATTAATAAAGCTCACTCAACTGAGTATATACATACATTCGATCATTTGGACGTTTCCGCCGAATCGTCCAAACTCTCTCGTGAAAGGTTACTTCTAAGGACCGATCAGGATAGATATTTCGTGATAACATCAATTGCCACGCAACAGGCTGGTCAATCCGGGGCAGTAACACGACTTAATAGAAGACCGAAATGAAGTAAAAGTATTATACTACTGCGTTTCGTCCGGTGAGTGAGGTAACCGGAGTCTACTTTATTGAAAAGGCAACGCATCTGCAACACACATAAAAGAGTCGCACCGGTGAGATGATTAAAATTCCGGATCAAATGTGTCGTTGTCCAAACACATAGTCCGCTTGGGGCCCGTGTCGATGTTGCGTCACTCGGAGTGCAGGGCGTTAAGCCAGGTGAGCGTGTCAACGGCTGCCGGGGCGCGCTTAACGAGCGGCGCTAATCCCGCCTGTCAGCGTTCGCCCTTCCGGCCCGCGCCCCTCCCCCGCCCCGCCGCTGGGGCTTTGGGATAAGCCACGCAAACACACGAGACGCGCACGAAGCAGAAGGACTCCTGCCCGACGAGGATCTCGGCCACATGTTCCCATTGTTAATTCGTTGTTCTTTAGACTTACACAGGAGCACACACTTTACTTAATCTCATGTAGCTTGAAGATAAAGAAAGTATTGAGATCCGTAACGACTGTTGGTTACAAAACTTATAACGATTTTCGTAATGCAAAACTAACCTTCTGAGATTTAAAGAAACTAAAACTTACTAAACGATGATGCAGTTATATTTTAATGTCTTGTCTTGTATTAACTGATGTTTTTGCTTTCAGTCCCGAGACTATTAAAGCTTCATCTGACGCAGAACCGGTGGGCTAGCCAGAACCCACGGGTTTGGGCCCTCCGCTGTGGGTAGGGCCGCGCATGTGCTCATGCATGCGTTTAACTTCGACATGTCATCTAAGGGCCATCGAAGTTGCGGTGCGGACCGAGACCCCGATGGCCGTCGACTGTGTTTTTAGCTAATCGGTGGCTGGGGGCGGTGAGAACCGCCCCGGAACGCGGGTGTACCTTGTGTACGCGTTGTGTTGGTCTCGCCGTGCTCGGAGGTGAGGGCGAACTAGTGTGTTTGTTGTTGCACTAACTGTGGGTGTAGTGTTGTCCGGCGGGACCCCTGGCGGTGGGTCCGGCGTATCTAAGTCCCCTTCCTCGACCTGGTCGATGAGGACGTTTCGCGGGCGACGCTTGTTGACGTTCGCGTTTGTGTCGGGTTCGTAATTTGCTGCGCTTACCACCAGAGGGTTGGGATGATGTTCGGCTCTATCGAAGAACCGTTTCGTCAGGTCTTTAAAATATTCGCGAATCGTCGGGAGTCTGCAATCGCTGTGCAGATCGACGTTGCGTTGATACCACTGCGCACCGGTTGCACGGCGGATGAACTTATTTTGTACTAGTTGCAGCTTGTACAAGCGAGTAGGGTGCGTGTGGGCGAAGATCATGCATGCGTAGGACATAATAGGTCGTACGCAGGTCTTATATAATAATAATTTGTGCCTTAAGGGCATTTTACTTATAGCGTTAGTTAAATTGTGTAGCCGGCCGGAGACGAACGCGGCTCTATTACGAACATTATTAATGTGCGTAGTAAATGACATTTTTAATGTCTAATAATTAGACGTATTAACATGTCCCATTACCATTTATATCAGGTGATGTATCAGATGCTTGAAGATTTGCGGCCGTCAGGAGTGGCCAAGAGATGTGTTGCAGGTAAGCGCGATCGCGAATGGCGCACCGGCCGATAACAATCGAGGGGGTGAGGTGGTGGGCGGTGGGGTTCATGGGGCGATGCTATCGCGCCGATGAAGTGGTCGCGGCGGACGGACTTGCTATCGCGGATCGGTGCTATCGGCGCAGGGCTGCTCTCTCTCAATCAATCAACTGTTTGAACGGAAATTCCTACGTGTGCTGCTCTATAGCTCCGACTTCGGACCTTGATTAGCCAATCAACGATGTCTGCGTAATGTTTGTCCTTGTGTCATTTGTAGTTATCACTAAGGAAATTGAGAAATACTTAAAATAGTATTTTGTAACGAAAGTGGATACATTTTAAATCTTTTAAAAGCCTAATTCTAAATCGACGTCCGCTAAAGTCCACAATAAGTTTTATTTTTAATAAAATGTTTTCGGCTTTCCCATAGGATACCACAACTACCAATATGTACTACTTGAAATGAATATTATAAAAACACCTCACAAGCTTTAGCGAATTAATAGCAGCCCTCACCTCGCCGCCCCTTGCCTTGGTACCGCTCTTATCTCGTGTGTCACATTTGTTCGCTATCTCCGCCTTTCGCGGGGCTTTGTGCAAAATTTCGACACCGGCTTTTTTGTTTCCCTCTAAGGAGCGAGTGTGAATTCGCAATAAATCCTTAGACTTTTTTATTCGCGCCTTTTTATGTGCCTCAACTTCGTCGGCCATAGGACAGATTCATTGTTATCGTTTATTAGAAGTATATAGTATTAGTATAGTATTTGTCGCTTATAATAGCACAACTCACATATTAGTGAATATGGACCAGACAGAAGTAACCATAGTTTCCTTCGCACTAGATGGACTCGATCCCTTTATTCGAGAGTTTAATATAAATATCTAGTTATTTATGCAGGAAACTGCGATATTTTTATTATAATTAAGAAAACTTATCTCGTTTATTACCATGTTACTGTTAGAGAGAAGAGCGTTCTGAGGACAGAGATATCACACCTTTTAGACTATTAGATAAGTGAGCGTCACAAAATTAACGTCTCGGGGGAAATACTGTAAAAAAGAGGCAAAGTGGCACAAAATCCATTCGATGTGTCCATTAAGTTTTACGAGCAAAGCGTCGCAACGGTCGCGTTGCCTTGTCGCTGGGCAATTTAACGCCGCAAACAAATTGTAAGTGGCAGTGGGAATGTATGGGGCCCAAACTAATCAGCTTGACAGTGTTTGGAGCGCGCGAGACAAGTGGGAACCAGATGCGGAAGCTCTGGGGGCGGGGGCGGCTCACACGTGCGCAGCAGCCACGGGGCCACGGGGGCCACGGGGGCCACGTGTGCATCTCCTTACCTACGGAGGCCCCATTAGGCTGATTCTATATTATTATCGAGCGATGCGTTTAACGTTATCATTTACGTGACGCAACAACACAAAAAGTGTGTGAGAGTTTTGTGAATATATTCTCCGATTGGGTTGCGGGTTGGAGGAAAAGAGCTTTTCCTTTGCGAGGGCAATTAATGCAAACGTCTCTTTCGGTGGGTGCGGGCTCGGGCTCGATTTGCGGCTTGGCCGGAGCGCTCGTTAGGGAGCCGTTTACGGGCGACGCCGGGGCGAGGCGCGAGTCAATTAGCCGCTTAGTATTCCCCCGGGCCGCAGCGGCCGCGACGCCGGATTAAGACGTCCCCGCCGCTGCAGGGCAGAGGCGCAATCGCCTCCTAATTCGTCCCTGGGCGCCGTTCAAACGGAACAATCCCGACGACAATGCACTATGGACGAGTGCGGCCGAAGCGACTGAATCAACGTGCCCTCGGACTTATAGACAGCTATAGCGCAACGAATAGCTCGGGGATTGTTAACCGTACATTTAAAAGCAGAAGCTCAGTGACTCACTAATTCATCAAGACACAAACTAAACTTGATTTTTTTTTATTTATTAAGCTCGGCTGCAGATGTGACAATGAAACTTTCTAAGGTTATTTACACTAGTGTATCTAAATGCTTAAAACTAATTGCTGCACATCCAAATTATAGGCAAACACAACATTGATAGATTCACGTATTTTTTATGTAAGTTAATGTATGTTACAGAGGAAAAAAAAACCAACTAAAACAAAAATATTAAAATTTAAATAAAAACAGAAAATAGCTATTATGGAAGTAGACGTCGGTGTAAAAAAAAACCTTTATCCAGCGAAACATGACAAAAATTACAAAAAATAAATAAATTAATATCAGAAAAAAAAAGTTTCTCGTGGAATTAAGTTGTCAGTCATGGCTTAGAATAATGTGGCGACATTGAAGTAAAGAATCGCAGTTAAAATCAATTTTGTTGGAGAACTTATTTACAATAGCACACAAGCGCGGGATAATTGACTTCTCAAAACATTTTTCTTAAGAGGAGGCATTAGGGTTAAATATTAGTGGTTGGTCATAACGAAGTAATTGTTTCCCAAATCTTATTGGCAGATCGTTCGTAAAATGACATGGACAAAGTCGCAGGCAAAGGCTAATAAAAATTACTTTGTATATAAATAAATAAATAAACGCAGTACATTGAAATAAGTGCATCGGGAGTTAAGGCGAGATTAATTGGCAAACGACGTGTTACGCTCCGGCGCCGCGGTGGCTTCCGGCCCATTGGCCTTCCCGAGGGCGCTCGGCCTGCCACCGACGGACTGTTTGTTTTACTTAAAAGGTTCATAGATTTTGTAACGACTTCTGTCCCCCATTATTTGGTCTGTGACATTAACGCTCCTAAATATTATGTATTCTATAAGGGGAAAAATTTACAGTATGAGTTGAGCAGCAGAGAAATTTACAGTATTTACGGTAAGAGTTTGAGACTGATAATAAATAATTTAATATACTCCATGTCACTACATATGAACATAATAAATATTAACATGATAATATTTGGATTGATTTTCGAATTTTCCTTGAACGCTTTTGACATGTGTATATGTAATGTACATGTCGTAATGTATATGTATGCCCTGTATAGTTTTACACACCTTATGAATGATCATATATTTACCGAAAATAATTTTAAACTATTAACGAAGTAATTGATTCCGAAGTCTTAATTATTGAGTATTAGAAAAGTTTTGCAGCCGGATACAAAAAGCTCGCTGCTTTATAAAGTGAGTGTAAAAATATCAAACGACGGAAGAAATTAATAGAAACGCCTTTTTGTCTTGTTGTAAGATGTTACTAGCGCAGATTTCAATTATAGTTAGCGTAAAATGTACGTTAGAAAAACCACAGAACAAACAGGAAATATCTCATTACTGGCAATATTATTTGAATTAATCAGGCGGAAGGGCTGGATATTGGGTTCGGATTTCGATGGGCGTAGTGCAAGAAATAGAGAACGCTTTTTGAATTAATTCAAAGGACAACGGAAGTACGCAGCTGGTTTCAACGGAGAAGGAAAATCTCTAGTGGTTTCAATTAACCTTCGGCCCTGTCTAGTTTCAGTAAAGTTAATGAAATTTGACCAATTTCGTATAAGTTAAAAAGCTTGTCTGAAACAAATTTATTGCTTTATCCGTTAAGATTGGATTTATTTCATGTTTTGAGACTTCCATTGCGGCTCCGATACGGGTGCGGGCGAGGCGCCGATTGCGTCGCGCTCGTTAGCATAAATAAGGCGTCGCGACAAATTACCTCATCGCCCGCGACGCATACGTATCGGATGGAGATGGGCGATGGGCGATGGGCGATGGGCGCCCGGAATGCGCCCCTAAGTGCTTTATTTGCGGACGATTGTCGCGGCCGTGTTTACAAACAGCGGCTAATGGCGCCGTCCGCGGTGCATTGTTTATTTTCACACCGCCGCCGCCGCCGTCCAAATCCCCCGAATTAAGAATACGGGGGCCGGAGACACGTGTTAATTCGTGATCGAGCGACGCCGCGTCTATTTGTTTAAGTAGCGGCTCACTTAACCGCCGCGGGGGACGGAAATAGAGGCCCCGAGCGCCCCTGCCCTGCCCACGATTGTATCATCTCAATGTTCACCTAACTACTACGTTGGGCTGTACGATCAAATCTTAAAGTGTCCTCGCATGATTTTACTTTACATGGTTTTTCAGGTTGAAAAGCGTTACGATGTCCCAAAAAAATAGGTAATTCACATTTTTTTTGTTCAAAGATAGTCCTAAATCTCAATCAATATTTTTCCACTACTCAAGGAAAAAGTCCACCCCAATGAAATATAATAACTTTTTAAATAATATCCGTTTTTATAAAAATTAGGCAGAATTCATTTTAGATCAAAAAGTATGCATATTGCATTTAAAACAAAATTTAGTATTTTATTTTGGCTAATATCACACTTTTTCCTCGACTTGCTTAGACTGTTTTCATAAGATACATTTTATGCATTTTATAGAGTTTCATTTAATAGTTTTAATCAAAAACGCGCTATTGCCCAGTGTTAATCTACTATAGTCCCCTAGTATAAAGATGTGGGAGATACGAAGATTATTTTCAAATGTTATAGTGGTTTAGTGCCAAATAGTGATAGATAATTGAACCCGTTGCCAAAGATAACAATCGATCCTAGATCTCCGTTCGCACGTCTCGCTGTGGTTGTAAACGGGCGCGGAATGATGTATATTTGGATAAGTGCGACAAATATGCGCCCTATAAATCACGTGAAATAGTGAGAGTTAATTTGGCCGCGGCTCGTCTCGGCGCATCGCTTACAAATAGACACAGCCGCGAGACGAGGAAGGAACGAGTCGTGTGCGCGATAAGATAATGCGAGATAAGCGCTCAGCATCCATCATTTAAGAATATGAGAGTCACGGCGGCGGCTGCGGCCCCTCTCTGCTCATCGAGGTGTACTTTATTGCTGTTCCATAGGTACCGTTGCCAGTTGTCATGCTGAGTCGATAATACAGCAGGATTTTCTTATAATTCTAATTTCTGCCCCTTAACCCAATCATAGCATATTCACTTTTTCAATGAAAACAATAATATTGACATCTGGTTAAAAAAAGTTTTTAACTTCGTATAATCGCGATTAATTTAATTGGTTTATTTGCAGGCCTCGGAATATTTTTACGAAAGTTATTGTAATATATTGCTTCACTTATACGAAACAATAAATTTGATAGATAATTATAGTAATTTTTAAAAGTTATTATAGATAGAAGTTAATAATCATTTTGTGATAAGACGCAAGCCTTTGATGAGATTATATCGATCACAGCACAATATTTTGTTATCACAACTGTATAATTATGGTAGTAAGAGGAAATGTTTCACAACTAATTAAATTGTAGGAAACCTTACCAATAGAAAACGCTTATGTCAAAAATTAACCTTTGAAAGTAATCGTAGATAATAGAAGAAAGTGTCTTAACTAAAGTAACGAGTAACTCCATAACTCTATTAGGCGATGACGGTACAATAACAATATAATATAAAAACATATGAAATAAGAACATGGTTAAGAAATAATAATTTATTTGAAAAAAACAAAACTTATGCACTTCTATTCTTTACAAGAGTTATTTGAACATTTATAACGGCGGCAAAAATATTCAAGATACAGACATAAAACTTTTAGATTAGTTTTATTGGCAAGAAAAATAAACAGCTCTGCTTACGCATTAAGCTATCCTCCTTGATAAATTTAAATGCATTGTCAACTGTTTATTATGGCGTCGTAGATTCCAGGCTGGGATAGTTATGTCATAATGAACTCGACTTATAAAGATTTAGCTTTCAAAGCTCCAAAAAGATGCATTGGTGCCATTATTAAATTAAAGACGATGGACTTTAGTTTAAAAATGGCCTTATACATACTATATCGATGAAACTGCTGTATTTGTAAAAGGCAACCTCACAGTATTTCCACTCTTATCAGATGTTCTCTTCGGAACTGGCGGAACCGAAGTGTATCAACATTATTTTTTGCAAGATGATTTGATTAGATGCTTTATGTTGTAATGTGGACATTTTTTAATTTTTCATATATTTTTGCTTTCTTTTTGTAATTTCTCTGGTTATTGTTTTCAATTTAGATACTATGAAAAGCACTATAATTTTTATACGCTCGACTTGTGCAAAGAAACGCGATGCTTAAGGATCTTTGACATATATATTAAACATCACGTTGATTTCATTTACAGCAATTACAGACATATTTTTAAAAATAAAGTGTTATTATTATTATTAATCGGTAACCCAAGTTTCGTATCAAAGCATTGAGCCATTGTCAACAGACTTTAAAAAGGAGGAAGTACGCAATTATGTCGAATTTTTTGAATGTTTCAACACCATCGTCATCATTTCGGCTTCTTGGAGTCCACTGCTGAACATGGAGGCCATCACATACTACTAAGAACGATCCTGAGTCAAATGCTCCATCGACTTCCCGCACTCAGATAGTCACTCGTCTAGTGAAAACTCAACAAAATCAAATAGACTAGGAAACGTATTGTGAGTGAGATATTCGAAGTTAGTTTTGTTTTTTGTTAGTAAGAGTGTCATTAATGTTAATTGATTAAAAAATGTATGTAACATTCCATTCTAAACTGTTTTATTAGGGAAATTCTAAACATTTAGTTTATTGATTTCTTTTTAATACTTTGATTTCACTTAATTTAATTTAATAATTGTACTTCAATTTAATAATTTGATAAGAAACGAATACATTAATAATTCCGCGAATCAGGTATCATATGTAAACCAACTGATTTATTGAAATTTCCTCGCATTTAAGAAGGTTTATATTATATGTTATTAAATTATTCCTGTTAACGCGAGTGAATTGACAACAAGTTTGAACGATTCAGGTACAGTTAAGTCCAGTAACAGGTGACCGTTGTAATTCTAATCCAATCTTTTATAAAATTTTATCATTGTTTAGTACCTATAACGGATATTGGAAGGGGTATTAATGAAACAGCTTATACATATATTTAAAATGTTACATTTATTGAGACAGCTCAGTAGGTACATGCGCCTGCGACCGCCTTCCCTCTCAAAGGCCGTAGGACATGCGTCCTGTGTCCGCACAGACTGACAGGCAGACAGACAGATCGGCGGACACGCGTGTTTTTAAACGTTCATTAATATCTACAATTACAATTTTTCCCTCATGTGAACAATATAAGTAACATGCAATGTTAATACGATAGTTTGAGAAAGGATGCATTTCCAATAGATGTTCTATATAGTATACCTAATGAATATGCAGTTTTATATACTTGTACATTATTACAATTAAAAATAAAATAAAAAAAATGTTTCTTACCACATTCTATGAACATGTCTAAAATCCATTTTAAGTTTTTAACCCGCAAATCTTCAGGATTTTAGAGTTGAATTAATGAAAACTGCCCTTTGATTTTTGGCTATACTTTATCTATATTTACAACTCCACAGATATAAATACTGCTTTTCTGAATTCCTAACAAATTAAAGGCTATCTAATGGTTAAATTGCAATTTATAGAAAGGATAGACTTTCACGGCGCAATATATTCAAATGAAATGAAATGCTTATTCTATATTTCGACTACGAACAAAAGAAGCTGTTGAACTTCAAATTGTTACACGTGATACAATTATAATTATATTTTTTATGAAATAATACTGAGTGAACGTGCAACAACTTCTAAAGTAACAATTAAATACAATAACAATATCATGATATTCGTGTTTCAGTTAATTACAGGTACAATGCAGCGATAAGCCCATACTGAAATATTACATATTGCTACACCGATGCGTACAAAGGGTCTATCTACTCGTACGAAGAGAGAGATGTCGAATAGAGTGTGGGCCGCGGAGGGACGCCTCAGGCGGCGCACACCGAGCCGCTGCCTCGCTAACTACCTATGTACAACCCCCACTATCCCTACCGCTACCTAACTATACTATATAAGGATAGACTCGCCTATCGCTATACACAGGTGTGTATTTACATACGCCTGTCTATGTTCACGTGCAGCAGCCATGAGCCGTTGTTTTCTCACAATCAATTGCTTCGCGACCTAACGAAGCTGTGAACAGGTTCCCACCTAAGCTTTGCGTACTTATCTATTCGTATTTACAATGTGTTTTTCCGACCTCACTTCGTGGTCACTCGTTTCTCTGGTATCGTTCACTTTACATTTGAAACATTGCGGAAGCGATAAAACTAAACGTTACACTTTATGTTATGTGAAACCGGCTGTTCGCGTATCTCGTGTCGCGCGCACAACTCGCCTTACTCAGTGAACAAGTTCTGGAGAGTTGCGAACCGCCTGCACAATCGGGTGGCGCTGATGCAGCCGGACACGGTGGTGGGTCTCGGAGCTCGTCAGCGGGAGGGGCTCCCCCGCCCACCAGCCCCCGTTACGTACAAGCTAAGCCTAATTACAACTAGATCGGTCGCTACGTAACGTTATGCCTAGAACTAACGTAATGTCTTTCTTTGCAGCGTTGCGGCTCGCGTCGGTCGCCGCCGTCTCAGAACCAGTACAGGTCCTTGGACGTGTCCTGCACCTGCGCCTCCAGACCTGCGGACAAACAAAGGTGGTCAAGAACGTGCCTTTACATATCCTACTGTCTAGTCTGTAGTTATGGACAATGGACATATTAGCTTAAAACAAACAATCACTTTAATTTCCAAAAGTTAAGTTTAATTAAATCAACGTTCTACTTAGACCTCTTTTGTTATAATATATATAGTTAACGACGTTTAATTACATGTCGTTAGCATTATAACTACTGTTAAGATTAAATACCTACATGCGTGTGTGGTATAAGAATAAGTACAACATCGGTTACTTTACAAACTTGCAATACGTAAGAATTTTAAAGGGTATGTGCTAATAAGTCGCTTTTTGAATAAACAACGCAGAAAACCATAACAGTGTGTAGCTACTGTCGTTAAGTATTGATTTTTAATATCTTTAAGTGTTTTTATTATTATCAATGGCAAATAAAAGTTTTAAGTTACATGCGATAACCGAATTCATTAGCCGCCGGATATATTGCGTATAAACACTGTTTGGAGAGGCGCGCGTTTTCGGGTACAAGCATATTACCATGTCAAATTGAGCGTCTACAAAAAGACCTTGGGTTTCGACCGTGTCAGCAGCTGTAACGAAAGTAAATATCATGCAAGAAGAGACTGTTCGTTCAAATTAAAAATGATGATAAATCTGTAGCGACTTTTGCGGAGCACCCACCAGGCAAGCAGAGGCTAGCAGCGAGAAGCGAGCACCCGTCAATCAATTCAAGAATTGACGCGAACTAAATCAATCAATGAAGTGTAATTGACGCGTGGGCATCGATCAAGTCCCCTCCCGCCGCTTCTCGTCGCGCCCCGTGCCCGACCGATCTCGCTCCGCGCTCTACGGACGAGAGAACGTTCTCCCACTTGCTGCCGTTTTTAATTATAACAAAACGACAATGAATAGGACAATGAGGCAGTCTACAGTCATAATTCAATTATTAGTAAATTAGTAAACGTAAAAACAGTTAAAAAATCACATTATTGCTTCATACTTGGATCATATATTGCAATGAAGGAAAAGCCATAAAATAGTGATCATAAAATAGGTTCTTTACCTAATCCCTGTCCCCACCTTTTCAGGCCAATTTCTTAACTCAAAATCTGCATTTGACTCTTTAATTTTATGCTACTCTAGTAACATTTTAACTTTGCAGTCGATGCGTGAATCCAAAGCGATGATTATGATAACACAATCAATAATTTCGTTTCACGTTTAACGAGGGCCCAACAACCCGTGTGGAGAGAAACACCGAGAATTTGCTAATTGAGCATGAACATCTCTTGCCACAATTATGTTCTGAGGTTATTTAATTTACGCAGTACAAAAATAATCAAGTTGTTGATAGCTAACAGACGTATAAAAATAAATATAAAAAAATTAGATATAAAAAAGGAGATATAAAATTAGATACGGTACTTGGAGGTGTACAACATTGGTAATATTCGTAATCGGTTACGGAATAATGTCAATGATTTGGACGAGCCAAACAATAGATAGATGTTAGATGAGCCGCGTCGATGGAGTGCGCGCTCTGGCAGCGAGCCAGGCATTGCGATCATTGCTCGTCGGCAAGCACACCTCGCGACGAATGAATGATATTGAGCGATATTTAAATACTGCGCCAGAAATATCCAAACACTTCAATACAACGCAAGAATGAGATGGTGTATTTTTTCGACGTGAGTAAATTGAGATATTTTTTGCATTAGAAAATAAGGCAGGGTTACGTTTAGACGTAAAACGAATATTCATATTAAAAACACAGTAACAAGTTATGGATGTTAAACAGATATCTTGATTGTAAAACTGTCTATAACCTCTATTAAGAGGGCCTCGATCCATCCATCCGTTAATCTGGAATGATGAACAAACACTATGCGGGGGATAAGTGAGTGCGAGTGCGGTACCGGGGCCGCAGCGCCCGTGAGCGGTAGAGGCAGTAATTAAATTGGCCGTGCGTGCGGAGCGAGCGGGAGGGGCGGTCGATGGTCGGACGGGGAGGGGGGAGGCGGTAATTGACAGGGCGCGTGATTTAGTGGCAGCGGGACGGGGCCGCCCGCGGGCGGGGCCACGCTGCGTCGCGATTGGACGAACGCTAAGTGGGCGCAAGAGCGCGGCCCACGCTGCGGCGGCCGGACACCGCCCGTCGCTTATGCGCGCCTGGTAGCGGCCGGCGGAGCGAATGCCGGACAGGACGACGGGAGCGCCGAGCCGCGGCTCCAGTGGGCCCCGGGCGGCCGCCGCTTAATGGACTTGCAAGGAAATCAAATAGACTGTTACGGGAAACTAACGGCTATTCGATGTTAAAGCGTCTATAGGTACTCCGCGGCCGCTCAAGTCTCTGTTGTCATAATGGTGCCGCTAGATGGCGCCCTCGTACAAATCTCTAATTAGTCCCGTTTGAAGTATCGTTCATGATATTGATTAGAACGGATACTTAATTTACTTTAATCAATGCGTATTTTTAGCATCTGACAATACGTAAAATATGGATGGTGCCCTTAATAGATGGGCATAAAATACCCCTAGCATGTCACAATTGGAAAAATTATTAATTTAACTAGTAAACACGGGGAGTTATATTTCAATATATGAACGGTTATAAAAATAGAAATTATCGAGCATAAGAAACACCAGTTTCATATGAATGGGACATGAAGGTTAGGTGTTACAAATCTTTAATATTGAACTTCATCATAAGCCTAATAATTAATGGTATCAAATAAAGTTACTATAGTGCACTATTTATATAAAGTTAACAAAATTCAATTATAATGAAATTGTCCATAATCAATAATATATAATAACAATCAATTATAATAGACCAAAAAATTTATGTAATTTCAAAATTGGTCTTATTAAAAAATCTTTGATGCCATAAAAATTATTACTTAATTACTTAATTAACTTTTTTTAATTGTTTGTCATTCAACATTTTCTTGTTATTATGTATTTTATTAAAAATCAGTAACTACACACATCTTAAAACAACTATTACTAAATTTTAACTTTCTGATCTAGGCATGTCTAGGCACGTGCTAAAGCCCAAGTCTATGCTGGTTCCTTTTTGACCTATTATCGACTTTGTTTCCTATTTAAACGTTTACTTATTTTTAAACTACTCCTTTTACAAAGCATTGGCATTTCACTATTCGCTTTGAATGAATATTCTCGTAGTTGTAGATACAATACAGGGCTCCGCTAGTGCCGAAAGTCCTACGGAGGCACCGCTTCGTATTGACCGACCACCTCCTCCCCCGACCCCGCAAACCGCCGCGGGGCGAGGGGCAAACCCCACATGTGCCACCCGACTATGTCGCCACGACCCTCGTAATTGGATGCCAACGCAAGGGCATCGATTGTCATAAGAAGAGGACATGTGCTCGAAAGTAAATTGAAGAAATTAGTCCAGGGCACGCCAGGGGTCACGGCTTGCGGAGATATACGTCACTGACGCTGAAACACTTTAATCTAATCCTATTTTTCAAACTTTATCAAAATAAAACCAAGTTGCGGTTGAGGAGCGGTTTTCTAACACACACAGACAATACTCACAGATAGATAATCAGATCGGGAACCATTATACACAGATGAAAGAACTTTTGTCAACCGCAATGCCTACATTTAAGCCAAACCATGCTAGTCATCATAACCAAGTAGTAATCACAATATGTTTATTTCAAATAATACAAAAGGCGATAAGCGAAAATATGTTTTTTTTATTTAACCTTCAAATAAATACTACTGTATTTTTTCATGAGCCGTGATAGCTCAGGAGCCGTGATAGCTCAGTGTCCGGGCGCTCGCCTTAATTCAATGTATACTCGAGCAACCTGAGTTCGATCCCCGGTGCCGGCACCAATGAAGTTTTTAACTTTAAGTGCTGATTTATCACGTGCTCCGCGGTGAAGGAAAACATCGTGAGGAAACCTGTATATTTTCGGAATAATAACAAAAAAAAAATGTATTTCGAAAATATGTGAAGTCCGCCAATCCGCAGTGGGGCCGCGTGGTGGACTATGCCCTGATACCCTCTGTATAGAGGAGGCCTTTGCCCAGCAGTGGGACATGTATAGGCTGTTACTTTACTTTTTCTTTACTTTTATTTTTTCCTGTACCTACTTGAATGATTAATTTATGTAGGTTACTATGAAATATTTACACACCTGTGCACCTCTAGTATGCTTAAGTCTTAAATGTACAATAAAAAACTTCTTTCATACGTTGAACACGCATTTTGGCATCTTTGTTCTTATTAGGGATATAGCGTTTCCCCTCACCCCCTCACCCCCACGCCACGATGTCACTACACGCGAGGGTATAGGGCGACATTACGCCCCGTCCATGTCGTCGGCTCCTCTATTTGCCCACAATATTATCCCAACTTATACATGCGTATCAATCACATTTATTATACGCACATGTAATGTACAATATACACATTGAAGACAGCCATTGAGATTAACAATAAGTTTCAAAAACGTATAGAAAAAGTTGTCAAGAAATGTATTGAAGAAAAGCAAAATTTAGACAAGTAAGTCTAGATTTTGCTCATTAAAACTTTCTTCTATGTAAAAAAATAAAACACCATATAAAATCTAAAATACTTTGGTTATAACAGATTTGAGATTCCATTAATGATCACAGTGGAAAGTATTAATTTTGCATTTGAAATGTTCCATAGGATTACACGTGCTAACTGCTTTAAAATTTGTCAACGTAACTATCACATATATACCATAAATTTACATGCCCCTGGGTGCCGATGATCGCTCAATATTTTTATGTGAACCTCTCGGGAAGCGAGACATAAACGTTAATTAGACTTTATGCCAGTTAAGGTCTTGTAGTAGTAAGTACCTATTGTGAATTCAACTCACGGTCAAATTCACGTACATACCATGATTGTTATATAATTTTGGAGAAAATTGTTTAAAAGTGTATGACTCGGGAAAATAAGGGTGCGTGATCATTGAAGTGGAGGATTGACACAAAGTGTTATTTATAATACAAGCACCACACATAGGGGGCGCTTGGTGGCACGAGGGGTGCGCTCCACGGAGAGCGATAAGGGCGGGTGGCAGAAAGTATTAGGTCATAAATAACACTGAACCACCCCCACTCCACCCCACTGTTTGGCGGACGAAATATTCAGAGCTGCCTTGGGCGGCCGCCATGCGTAAGCAGTAATGCGAGTATATCCCTATATAGGAGTATGCATTCATTATGCAACAGGAAATACACGGCGCGTTCATGCGATCAGTTGCTTTGACGTGAACTACAATATCAAAGGCGATGATGTAAACATTGCGTATTAATTCTTTAACATATTATGACATAGTGGACGTCTCTCATCTTTAACCTCAAACCAGTCCTAATCTTTAAAACGTTACGCGTATAATACAAATATGGGCGGCTGAATAGTATCGGCTATTGTGTAACTAGGATATTAAGCCACTGCTGCGTCTCCTGAGTCTGCAATATCAACTGGTTAACTCATAATGAATAACAGTAGTGGCCCGTAAAATGTTGAGGAGCTAAATAGGGAAGTGAAAAAGGAATGTTTAACGGGACTTCATAAATTTTTGTTGTATACTTGGTGTTTATAATTATGTCTGAGAAAATTATAGGCTTGAGGCTTAATTTCCATGCCTCCACTATGAAGTAATAGTACACCACATATCACGTTGGCTCGAGCGCGCATCTCCCGCGTGAGGGTTGCAACCGTCGAGGGGCGCGGGGGGAGCATGGTGGGTGGGTAGAGCGTGACGGGGTGTGGAGGTGGTGGGGGAGGGGGTGCTGACAGTTGGATGTCGAGTGGCGGCTAAAGAATTTAATTCGGCGGCGCGCCCCTCGCGGTGCAAATTAATTTTAATCACCGTCATTAGAGGCCGACGGCGGGCGCTTTCAAGTCGCCGCCGCGGTTTTTGCGCACATCTCCCGCTGCCCCTCCCGCACCCCGCGCCCCTCGCCCGCCGCAGCCGCGGGACGTCGCGTCGCCTCGGAGGGAACCTAGCAGGCCGGTCAGCGACTAATGCGCCACGAGGGGCCATCCCAATTGACTGGATTTTTCTATTGACCTAACAATAAGATATCTAACGCTAACACCGATATACCTTGTCATTATGTCTCTATTCTACATAGGGTTAGCTGGTAGAGAATGCAATATAGCATTAAGCTCGCCTTTGTACAATTTTTAGTGCAATAAAGATTAAATAAATAAATAAATACCTATACACGTGTGTAGCTATCCTGGCTAAAAGTGGTAAACGGTCATGAAACCCAAAATAAAATGTTTGCTTACATGCTTCAAAAGTCTTCATCAAAAAGTAGATCAAGTTTTCGTCATTGTTGTGTTCTCTTAAATGTAGTATGTAGTAAGATAATAAAGATGTTTCAGTATTTACACTTTTTAAAAGTATCTAACACAAATGAATGCTATATAGGTAATAAAATACTACATGCAGTGCTGAAATTGCATTGCTTGACATTGTGGATTGATTCAAAAAGTGACAAGAATTCACAATGTGATGCTGTGAGTCTTCCTGTATGCACATCGAACTTGTATAACTCTTCCAACGCAAGGCCCATCACGGCCCAATGGTGACGGATCGCTCCAGCGCACTCGGCAGCGACAGGCGCACGCTGACTCACTCGACGCGCATGAAATGATTGGAGCGGCGGATCACTTGCACGGGTGACGTGATGAATCTTCTCTCTCGGCTGATACACTTAATTTCCGAGCGGGCCGAGGGGGGGGGGGGGGGGTCGTGTGTGCGCGGGGGCACAAAGGGCACCGCCGCGGCGAAATCATCGGAATTGAAGCATCCGCGCCGCGCACGGATTCCCTTTGATGGCGCGCAAGTGCTCTCGTTGCGTGTGCGCGGGGCGTGCCTCTGCGCTCGCCCCTCGGAGGGCTTCGGGCGCTCCCCGGCGCTGGGCAGACGGACAGGAGGGCGATAATCGAGATTTACGATCGAGCGCTTCCCGCTACAAAGAGACACCGGGCCGGCAAGTAGAGAAGATATTTACGACTCGCGTGACCAAAAAACCACCGCCTAAGATTGGCGAGATAAGGTGGACGGACACCAATGAACCATATGAACAGAGTAGTTAAGGAATGAGGAGAGAACTGGCCGATGGGAGGTGGAGGGTGAGAGGAGGGGTGGGGGGGGGGGGGAGTTTCTGCGGAGGTCGGGCAAAAAGCGCGCGCGCGGGAACAATGCGAGGTCACGCGATGGCCGCTTTGATGCGCGCCGCCCCAACGGCTGGCCAGGGCCCAAATTGGCGCAAAAAACCATAGGGAACCATCGCGGCTCTATGCATTTAAAAAACAACAAAGAACTACGTTCGAAACTATTTCACGGCACGATGTTTGAACTTAGGTTGCTCGAGTATATTGAACTAGATGATCCGGCAAACGTTGTTTAATGGTATTTCATAAAATCCGAAGAATATTCCTACAAAAGTTCAAGTCTTATCTTTATCGGTGGAGCGAGCGCCCGGACACTGAGCTATCACAGTTTTATCATGGGAACAACAATTATTATGACGCATAAACTTTTTTTATATTCTGTTAGATGCGCAATAAAATCGTTGCAGTCAATGTTTTTTTTATTTACGTTGCAGAGAATCGAGGGAAGAATGATGGTAATGTACTTGTAAGTTCACCAAATGATCCAAATTGAGTTGTGTGAATCGATGAGATCGCGCCTTGCGCATCATTTGAAGTACCTCCGATGGGAATAAAATGGACAAAAAAATTACATAAAATGTAATCTATAAAGATAAATAAAATTGAAGTGTCTGTTTGTAATATTAAAATAAATGGTTTTTAGTAAATGCATATGCATATGCATATGCATATGCAGCGTGTCGTTACCATCGCGACAATAAATGAACACACGTCTAACACACGTCAATAATCATAAAAAAATATTAACGTTAAAAAAATCCATAATTAAAAAAAATATTTTTCAAACAAACTAATTAAGTAAAAAAGAAACAAAATTTGTAACAACTATACAACTACAACTGATTGATTCATACATTCAGAGACTTTCAATTGTTGCCACAGCGTCGCTTTAAAAGCCTCTCCTTCTAACAATATGTTTTGTCTCTTTTAAATTCATTCAACCCATTCACATGCGTGTTGCCAGTGATGACCTACGGAGCCGAGACGTGGTCCTTCACTGCTGGCCGTATGAGGAAGCTCAAAGTCGCTCAGCGAACTATGGAGCGGGCTATGCTCGGTATTTCTCTGCGTGGGTAGAGTTCGTAACGAAGACATCCGCAGTAGAACCAAGGTAGCCGACATAGCTCAGAGGATTAGCAAGCTGAAGTGGCGATGGGCCGGCCATATAGCTCGTAGAACCGATAACCGTTGGGGAAGAAAGGTTCTCGAGTGGCAGCCTCGTACTGGCCATCGCAGTGTAGGACGACCCCCCACTAGATGGAGTGACGACCTGTGCAAGTGTGCGGGAAGTCGATGGATGCAGGTGGCTCAGGATCGTACTTCATGGCAGTCTGTGGGGGAGGCCTATGTTCAGCAGTGGACTCAAACAGGCTGAAATGATGATGATGATGATGATTCACATACTTTGTGACCTTTACAAATGAACTTTACGTTATAGTTTTATACGTAAAGGTGTTCTAAAATTCTTTGTTTTGGAAAATTTAATAACTCTGTAAATATTGATGTTTAAAGAAAGTAAATGTTTAATACAATTTTAAAAAGTTGTCATCTTTATGTGTGTTCATTTATTGTCGCGATTGTAAAGACACGCTATATACACAGTATATGTACTGTGTATACGTGCATATGCATTATTTTGGTGTATGCACCAAAGTAATATTTTTTACAATATTTGTCTGTCTGTTTGTTCCAGCTAATCTCTGAAACGGCTGGACCGATTTTGACGGGACTTTCACTGGCGGATAGCTGATGTGATATATTTTATTTATTTTAAATTCCATGCGTACGAAGTCGCGGGCACAGCTATTGTTATATAAAATTAGGACACCAACACAAAAGGGTGCCTGCTTGCCTATATTCGTAAAAAAACAAGCGACATAATTTCAAATGACATAATTTAAAATTTGTTTTGTCTCTTTAGTCATTAACTTAGGTTAGAGTTCTTCTAGTTTTAAACTGTGCATGACTAAAACGTGTAGATTTCAATAATTAGTCTTAGCAGAGCCACGCACCAGATGTTGCTATCGCACGAATAGGCATCTTACCGGTCGGTCGATCAGGGTCGAAGGTTTGATGAAGACCCGTGTTAAGTTAAACTGTTTACACTTTTGCGTTTTATCTGACGTGAGTGGGGCCTACTATGTAGAAGGTTGCATTGCCACTGAGAACTCACGATTATTGTGGATGGCAAGGTGCAAAGGTAAGCCTCCTAACAATGAAGGTCTTTGATGAATGGGACGCTGACTGGTGTGTGTGCGCGTGTGTTTGTTTGTCCGCGTGGCGGCGGTGGTGGTGGCGTGGTACTGACCGGGCACCGCCGGGTAGGAGTAGGGCGCGCAGGCGGCGGGGTCGAGGTGGGTGTGGTGCGCGTGCTGTGCGCCCCACTCGACGGGCTTGTACTGGGCGTGGAGGCCGCCGCGGCCGAGCAGCAGGCCGCCGTAGCCCACGTGGCCGCCGTAGTCGCGCGCGTAGCCGTACGGCTGGTGGTGCCACGGGTCGTACTCGTAGAGCTCGAGGCCGCAGCCGCCGCCGCCCGCCCCGCCGCCCGCGCCGCCGCCGCCCGCCCCGCACGCCGCCGCGTTGAAGAACGACGCGGGCAGGTTGCGCGACGCCAGCGGCACGCTCTCTGCAACCGCGCACCACCTCAACATCGTGCCACTACTTCTAAGAAGCGAGCAAACAATCGCCAGTCCGCAATCCAGAGATAAGGCTGAGAGTTTCCCTGCACTTTTACAGTGGTTAGAAAAATTAGACGTAATCCAGAATTGGCATTAGATAAACAAAGAAAAGCGCGCTTGCTCATAGAATAATAAAAACTTTACTCTTTGATAAATTCGCCCTTAAAGATATTGTGTGTTTAAAGAACCCTCCAAAACTACAAACGGCATTTCCGTGTAGAATAAGAACAAAGAAATGACGGATACCTCGACCTTTCAGAATAGTTTATTCTCTGATTAGAAATAATTCAATAAGACAAAGCATTTATAATGAAAGGGTCTTCAAAGATCTTTATTGATATACAAATATACTTTAATACCTGTACAAACGATTACCTTCTTCAAGAGACATTTATTAAAAAAAAAAAACACGGGTTTAAGAGAACCTCGATATACCTTTAAAATAACTCGCATATTTTGAAGACATACCTATGGAGATTCTTAATTATTGTCACACGCATAAGGGCGCGCATAGGTATGTAGAAATTTATTTAAGCTTTTATTTCAATTTCTGTATTTTTTGTATGTTTTCCTGTCATTACTTTGTTCTCTTGAATGGTACAAGCTTTTGGTTTTGTATTAAAAGATTCCATAGGGTGGTGACCGGGTGACTGTGTCTTACCGGTATTTAATACCTAATACAGGCACCAGTGATCCACAACAAAGCATGTTTTAACATCTTTTTAGTATAAAATGTTATCGTTAACATTAAATATTTTAGTTGTGGTATTAAATAGATCATTTAGAAAAATACTTATTTTAAAGGGATAAAAAATTTATTAAAACTCATCAGCCATCACTTAATCGTATATCTAATCGTATAATCGTGTTCTTAAACAAATCATGGTTTATTTATAATTTGTAAATACATTTAATCCTTGTACATGTTGTAAAAAATAATTAAGAAATTTTCTTTGTAGCATGGACATGCAGCCTCTTCTGCTCTTAGCTTGGTCTCGTCTGGGGAAGCGCCCAGGCCGCATGAACACGGCACAGAAACGGGTGGCTTTTACGCACAGAAGTATACATTCGCGTACTGTCAGGAGAGTGAGGTAACCGGAAGCCCGTTATAGCCCGTTAAAGCCCGTTAACCCACAAAGTAACTTTACTGCAACCCCACGGGTGTTGAAGATATCAATGGGCAGGGGTAATCACTTAAAATAAATATATAACTGAAATTGTAAGTAGATACCTATTTCAATACAAACTCATATTCCGGGAATAACCAGTTGATAAATATCCATAGTACCAGTTGTATGATTGTTTATTGTTATTGCCGTTCTATGTAAACGAAAGCTTAGGAAACGTAAACGTAGCTTATAAAACGATAAAAAACACAAATCAAAAAGGCGATTCTAATGGCGCGTGAAATGTTAACCGTTTAGTAGAAAATATAAATAAGCAATGGGAAACAGTTTAAAGTTTACTGACAATGCTCTTGAATAAGATTAACTAATAATTACTCTATTATACAAAAAATGTAAGCAAGTGAATGATTTAATCAAAGAAATGAAATTAGAATTAAAACAAATGAGTTTGTTAGACTTGTTGAGATAAAAATGGACATTCGACACGTAATGAGAAACTTGGCCGAATGTTATTTACGTCCGGTATGACACAAATAAAAAGCCAGTACATTAATAATTGATTGGAATTTTTTCATAGCCTGATTATGTTTACTGAACAGTGAAATATCACGACATAAACTTTCTTATTTCGATAAGAATAAAGAAGAAAGTTGCACTTTTCTACCTGAAAACAATTCAATAATTCATTTTGTGCTAGATTATGCAAGTAAATTAAACACGTGGTATGTTTATGCTTACGTATTAAGTCATCGGAAAGTTTTCCACCGCATACCAAAGAGTCGTCAGTGCGTTGGAGTAACAAAAGTATTATGTAGGGTTGTTTATAACGAATGTGTCACCTTTGCCGCAGACGATCTCATTTGAACGGGGAAGTTTAATGTTGTTGTATACGCGAATCGTCTTAATGAATGTATGAAGGGAATTAAGAACAAATGTACCTAATAACGTAATATTGCTCTTCAAAAGTCATGAGTCTAAATTTCCTGAACTTCACGGTTTTAGTTAACTTCAAATTTAAACGAATTGATTTAGTATAGGAATGTAGAAATCTAGTTCTAATCATTACACGATGTACCAATGCAATCATTGGATCCAAAGATCATAGGTAAGGCCTTCAAAAATTGACTTTTGAAGGCCTTACCTATGATCTTTGTTAGTATGGTCACATGTATAGAGAGAATTACTTATGTATACTATTCACCAGAGTTTGCTCGTGCTAAAATGACGGATAAGTGTGCCCGCCGCTGTGTTGACGTCCGGTATGCATATTAATCACGTCCGAGAGTCGAACTAAGTCTTTGAATTAGATTTGCGCGGGCAATGGAGTCGTCAAGAGGCCGCCCACGCGCGATACGCGATACATATTCATAACAATATATTCCATAGCAGATAGCCGCTAGGAAAAACCGCTCGCTCCTCCGTCGGGAGCGTGCGCCGTCACGTCTCGATGCCGATCAACGATCGTCGATCGTCGATGTCGAACGTCCCACGCCACTGGCGCTGCCATCCCGAGGTGGCGCGAAAGTTGCCAATTGATTAAGGTCTTTTAAATGTCATTACTAAACTAGTGCATGTCTCGATTTACCCAAAAATTACATTTATTATTGTGACCACATAGGTTCCAATAAGAATCCGTTACTTTGTTACCATATTAAAATTTTCGATCCGTCTTTGAGAGGCGATGATCGAACATGGCGGAGTGTAGGTAGGTACAATAGAGAATAGCTTTGGCGATTATCGTCGACCACCCCCCCCCCCCCCCCCCCCCCCGTCCGTCCGTCCGTCCGCGGTGCTCGCGCCGCGCCGGTCCTGGCTACCGCGAAGCGAAAAAACACACGGCCGTTTCGCGGAACACGCGTCCGATAAATCAGCACTCGGCCCTTCCTTGCTGGCCGTTTCCCACCTGCCCTCCTTAAGCTCACTCCACTGCTGATTCCGTCGTAAATGAGTTTCTACCCTAAGAGGTCTATGCAGTTGAGAGTGCAGTGTTGAGAGGCCGAAACAAGCCTCGCAACGTGTCACTCCGGCAACCCTGCCAAACAAGCCGTTTTTATGCGTTCCGCATTCCGCCGCCGTGTACCAATGTCATATCGCGGACTATAACGATTGCTTGAAAACTCGTGAGGTCCAATTTATATTGCTTTTTGTTTATTACTAAGTATTTCACAATTACTCCTTTCTTTCCTTTTTTAACATAAAAAGGTACCGTCCTTTTATAAATGATTAAATCACAATAGTTAAATGTGAAGACCCTAGGTGCTCGATCAGGTGAAGAGTGTTAACATCACTTCTGCGCTGTAATACTCACGAAGCGGAGACTCCTCCCTTCACATGGCTTGGATTCCAAAACGTGAGCTCGGATCGCGAATCGTCTCGGCTACTAGGCCACCACGGGCAGCAACACATAGCTTTTCGCCATAATAATTCCTTCGGCGTCCAAGTGCGACCGTAAAAAGGGGGCCAAGCGTGGTGGGGGGAGGGGGGGGGGAGGTGCAGCGAGGGGCGGCGGCAATTAGCGCGGAACAATGGAGCAGTGATATACCAGCGGCCGCGGCCCAGATTCCTTGCGGCCCGGGCGAAAAACGCGCCCGCCCCAAACGCGGCGGCGGCTGCGGTCCTGCAAAAACGCCGCCGGCCAGCGCTTTGAACGGCCGCCCAGGGCCGTGGCAAAAACACCGATAAAAGTCACATTGCTCGCCCCCGGACCTAAGGCCAGCTCGGCTCCGATCCTTAGCGGATTGTTACTAGAGATTTTGATAGCGCAACGTTTTTAGAAACAAGCCTTTGAGTTTGCAGACGATCACTATAAAAGCGCACACACTGTGCACACACTGCAATCCAGCAGGAAGGGAGATGTAATAGATTGGACATTAATTTACAAAAGTCAACTTTATGTATCGGATAATAAACTCGAGGGTGAGTTCTTAAGCTATTGGCTGCGGCGTATCGATTGTTCCAGTCATAAAAGCCTAGCTAATACCATTAACAATATTATTCACATGTTGTCATCTGACCTGGGTGGGATAAGGGTAAGTGAATGATGATGATTTATCTTTATAACCTTTAGTCCACTGAACAGTTGTTGGGATAACAGTGAATTTTATTTATGTACGACAATAACGTAAATAAAATTTATAAAAAAAAAATAGCTGCCCGGACAGACTTCGTTCTTTTTTTATAGTTTAAAAACGTTCCGTGGACCTTAAGGCACATATAATAAATAAATTAGCTGAATTGGTCCAGCCGTTCTTGACTTATGCGCTTACTAACATTCATTTTTATTTATTAATTAAAAAAGTGTACGGAACTCTTCGTGGGCAAGTCCGACTTGCTCTTGGCCGGTTTTTATTATAATTCATTGGCCACAATACTGATCTTAGGTGGTAAACGTTCTAATTTCAGATTTTATTCTG
The DNA here is from genome assembly GCA_933534255.1 of Iphiclides podalirius. Taxonomy (NCBI): domain Eukaryota; kingdom Metazoa; phylum Arthropoda; class Insecta; order Lepidoptera; family Papilionidae; genus Iphiclides; species Iphiclides podalirius. The sequence goes on along the minus strand of OW152820.1, from coordinate 17,005,859 downwards.
AAATTAGAACGTTCGTTATACTTCCAGCTTTAGTATAATTTATTTTTGCCCTATTTATGAAGACTGATCTGCTAGGCAAATCTCACTTGCACAGTTAATTTTATAATGTACAGTTAAATTGCTATTTCTTTTCCTTTTTCCCTCGAATAAATCGTGTTGTTTGCTTCTGATTCCCATGTTTCTAGTTAAGTAAACCCTTAAAAATGGGGAGCGCGCGCCGTGGGCATCGCAGCAGGTTGCAGGAACGCGGCCGCGCGCCCTGTACGCGTCTTCCCACGGGCACATTCCGACGATTCGACTGTCGCTTGTCTTATTGGCTTCCGAGGAGAGGGTTCACCGCTTTGATGTGCGCCGGTGCCAAGTGACGTGGTTCGCCACAGACCTTGGCCCGCGGCTTAAATAGCTGTCTACATGAGTGTCTATTATGACACCACTATCATCTTTCAGCGTGAAATTTAAAAAAAAATAGGTAATTTAACCTACTAAATAAAGCGGCAAGTACACCAGTAAAAATAGACGTATTTTCGTTCATTTTTCGAACTAAGTTACCGATTCAGATTTTATTTTCCATAAGATTTATGATCACTTACTGATTATAGAACCAAAATGCTGTCAGAATGCTTCAAACGCCATCTTGAAAAAACGTTTTTGGCTGTTATCTTGCAAACTATGCCCTTAATTTTTACTGGCCTAAAGGATGACCTAATCTAAAAGTACAGAGAATAACCAAAAATGGTTTAATTTGTGCCACAGGCTGTTTAAATTTTGGTCATCATAGCGATTGCATTTACTTCATTCTATTTCGGAAAGAAAAGGAAATGTTAAAAATAAAGCTGTACCGCAAGTCGTATCCTTAAAAGACTTTTTTTTATGTGAGAAAGTGGCAAACGTGAAAATTGATAACCGCCGCCCATTGACATTTACAAATCCCGTAGGGGTGTGTTGCCACCTATAAATAAAATGGGCCCCCGCTACCTCACTCACCAGACGAAACGCGAAAGTGTAACACTTCGACTTTACGTTGGTCTTCTGTGAGGTCGCGGTACTTACCCGGACGGACCTGCCCATTCATGCAACAGTGAACATTGTTGCGTGGTTCTACCACAGTACAAAACTTTATTATTTATTTAATTTTTTTACTACTACTACTATTTTTTTACTAATTCCTAGCGACCAGCCTGGCTTCGTACAGGTGCAATGTATACATGTATAATTACCTTTTTTCGTATTTCTGTCGGAATTTTTATCATCAAGTGTTTGAGATTCTATAACCTGAAACATCCACTATCTATCTCTATGCTGGTAGGATAAAAACTAGTAGAACCTTTTATTAATTTTATTACAATAAATTGTAAATTTTGTAGATAAATGAACTACACATAAACTTTCGGCGCTGTGGGATTCGAACCCGCGTGTTCTGGTTTCGCGCCCAGGCGTTCTACCCACCTGCAGAGACTAGCACTAAAAATAAAAACAAATCCTAAACAATTTTATTACAACGACAAAATTCTAAACAGTCGATTGTGATCCATTACTGATCACTGATTTCTTGACATTGTTACCAGAAGGATTATATGATCCACACACAGTAATTTATTATATAATCAATTACTGTTAGAACCGCCGCGTGACTGTCCCATGCAAAGGTACCACGGCCTTAAAGGGCACCGGCGCCGGAGTAAAGAATTTGTACTTTTGCATTTGCATTGCAAAACGGGACCTTTTTATATATATAGGGGATAACTTTTTAAAGTTGTATTAAACATTTAAATTCTTTAAAAATCAATATTTAAAGAGTTATTAAATTTTCCAAAACAAAGAATTTTAGAACACCCTTACCTATAAAAGCGTAACGTAAAGTTCATTTGTAAAGGTCACAAAGCATATGAATGGGTTGAATGAATTAAAAAGAGACAAAACATACTGTTAGAAGGAGAGACTTGTAATGCGACGCTGTGGCGCGAGTTGTATAGAATGTTACAAATTTTGTTTCTTTTTTACTTAATTAGTTTGTTTGAAAAATATTTTCTTTTAATTATGGATTTTGTTAAACGTTTATATTTTATTATAATTATTGGCAAGTAGCGTTAGACGTGTGTTCATTTATTGTCGCGATGGTAACACGCTGTATATATAATCGGAATCTCGGAAACGGCTCCAGCGATTTTCATGAAATTTAGTATGTGCGTAGATTCGGGGGCGAAATATCGATCTAGCTAGTTTCATTTTAAAAGTAGTAGTAAATTTCGCCGCAAAAAATATAATATAATAGCTGGATCGGTAATGGGGCGGCCCCAAAACAGACGGCCGCGGTTCGTCTTACGATCATTTACACACTTATTTTTTAAAACTTTTTTTTACTCTTTTTTCTATACCAGATCATTTCTTTAGTTTTTATTTCCAAAATAAATGATTTACCAAAAAAAATTCTCCTGTACTCGTCTCTTTTGCCTCTGTGTATGTACTCGTAGGTCGTATTATCGATGCCATTCGCTGAAATTGTGTCCACTCACTCTTGCACTGTTGGTTTGTAAATTACTCAACTTTATTCAGTCTTAATTCAGCCATTTTTATACACATTTCGGCCACCGGAAAAGACGAGAAGTAATGTATACAAAATTTTGACATAATATCTAAACCACTCACCCATTTGTTGCCCTGTGCCTAGTAAAGTATGGTGCAAGTGGTCCGTTGCGGATGTATTTAGGAGAAAGATAGAGCGCCATTGCAATGAGAGGCGTCGCAGCGCTTTGCGAATACTCGCGTTGAGCCGGTTTTTGCGTCTGTCAATGAAACTGATGAATATACGCGGCGAGGCGAGTCATTACACCCGGCGGCCGCTAACTAAATGTGCATACGTTAACATAATGGCAGAGCCCGCAGCGGGGCAGCGCTCCGTCCGTTGCTAAACGCGTATGCTTTCGAGCGCGAACCGAGTGTGCGTATCTGCAATACGAGCGTGGCGTACAATTAGCGCTTAAATCCGAATTACCTAAACATGGAACAGGCTTTAAGCGAGACGTTGGCCGGGAGGGAGAATTGGATTTGTCAACATTGTTTTTGAGACGCTTTATCTAGAGATGAATTAAATAGAGACAAGTTGCGTGCATATCTTAGTAACTACTACTAATTTTAATAGTCTGGTTAAATCGGACCTACCGTCGGGGGTAACACTACACACTCAGTTAATGCATCAACAAACACCATAGTTCGTCCTCGCCTTCGAGCACGGCGAAACCAACACAACGCGTACACTACGTACAGCCGCGTACCAGGGCGGTTCTCATCGCCCCCAGCCACCGACTAACCAAGCACAGTCAACGGCCATCGGGGTCACGGTCCGCGCCGAACCTCGATAGCCGATGATGAGTACATGCGCGGCCCTAGTTGTAACATGTCGCCTACGAGCCCTTCTGGCTAGTCCACCGGTTCGGCGTTAGATGAAGCTTTAATAGTCTTAGGACTGAAAGCGTAACATCAGTTATATAAAAAACAAAAACAAAAAAGGTCTGGTTAATTGTGTGCACATTAGAGTAAGACGACTCATTAATCTCCGTATTGGAGAATTTACCAATAAAAGGCACAAAAATGTATAAAGCTTTGAATCAGTCTGCGAATGTACATCAAAAGGCAGATCTGGAGCAACACGATCATTGGAGTGAAGCCAATTCACTCGCGGCGTGGCTTCCTGCTTGACCCTGCGGTTACATCGAGAAGGTCGACTTTCTCGTCTCTCGCTTCCAGTTTTGTTTTTGATGTTGTGGGTTTGTTGGATAGCTTCTCACCTGCTCAAGTCTGGTGGCAAATCTTCAGGAACAAACGTGCGTCATGGGCGCGTAAGGTCATAACAGTCCATTGCTAGTATTATGCTTTTCTTGAGGCTTTTGGTGGCGACAGTTGAAACGGTACTAAGCGTTCAACCTTATCTTTTGCTGGTATTTGGATACTAAATAATACATAAAACTATCGATCGTGGATTTGTGTAACTTCAAGTCAAGTTGTTATTAACGTTCTCGATGCGATTTGCCATTATAAATTAAAAGCCTTTATACCCTTATCCACTAATAATGGCAAACGGAAAACACGTGAAGCACCAAGACACGCTCATACGCCGGCGTCCGTCTGTGCCGATGCTAAGGACATGGCGACGAGTAACGCAACGTCCATTCAACCGTCGGGGCTCGCAGCGCTCTCGCCGCTGCCCGTTTTTCTCCGCGGGAATCGCTAATTAGCCGCCGCCGTTTGATCTCTCGGCTCGAGCCCATCGGGACATTAACATTCCCCCCCTCCTCCTCCTACTCTCCGACACCCGCTCCCCTCCACCCCCGGCACGGAGATTTCCCTATTGAACGTTATAAAATTCCCATTTGACAGCAGCCACCTAACCATTTAATTCTGCGAATCGCCGGCTGATTTATATGGAGGACTCGTGTGACTCCTCGGAAATCGGAAACTATGCGCAGCCGCGTCCTTCCCTCGCAGGCGGAGTGGCCTGATCGAAACTCCCGAGTCCCTACTGAGCTCCTTTCATTTTGTTATTTTTATATTTGTTATAAAAAAACACTAGATACTAAAGTAAAGTATGCTAATACCCTTTAGCATAATCCACCACTGTGGATTGATGGACTTCACATATTTTAGAAATATATTTTTGTTATTATTTCGAAAATATGCAGGTTTTCTCTTAATGTTTTTCTTCAACGCTGAGCACGTGATAAGTCAGCACTTAAAATTAACAATTTCATTGATGCCGCTATCGGGAACCGAACTCAGGTTGTTCGAGTATATTGAATTAAAAGTGAGCACCCGGACAGTGAGCTATCACGGCTATTTTTGTCATTATTTGTTATTATTAACTTATCTTTTCCTTTTATAGAGTTCTATTCTGAAACGGATACATTCTATTTTTACATTTACGACATTTTTAATCATAAAACTGTACAGTTTATTTTCGTTTAGAATGTTGTTACTAGTATAAACAGAAAAATAATAAAAATGACGGAGTAATTCATAAGATTTCAATACAAAGATGTAATGATAATTACAATTATTAAAAAGTCAAATTAAACTGCTTCTGATCAAAATAAACGTTCATAAAAACTTGTACATAAAATGTAATTTCAACTGTGACTAAACTGTTAACGATATTACAATACTTAAATACCGAAACGTCTTAATTTAAGTGAATTTAAATTTACTCTATCTTCAAATTCAAATTTAAAATATCTTTATCCACATAGGTTCTTATGAAACGTCAAAATTTTACATAAAAATTAATACGTTCGTAAGTAAGCTACCTGTGTTACTGGAAGTAAATGTCAAAAGTGGAAAAGCAATTATATGCCCTAAGCATGGTTAAGTTGGCATAACTGTTGAGTTTCTTGCCGGTCTCTTCTCAATAGAAACTGCTTTCCGAGCCGGTGGTACCTTACGAATCTATATGTATAATTTTTGATGTAAAATTTTGACGATTCATAAGAACGCGCAAGCGTCTATTTGAATAAAGATTTTTGATTGATTGATTGATTGATTGATTGGTAACATTTTTCTAAGCTCCAATGAACGTAAATATTGGCGTTCGAACAAATTGAAGTGAACGGAACGCGTATTCGACCACTTCGACTATAAATCGTCGTGAACATTGGATGTTGATAATCTACGGCTCTTGTCACCAACGTTTTACAGACGATTTCAAAATAACGAGGAAATAAAAGCAAATAATATTCAAGATAATAATAATTAAGAAAAGGATGTATTTAATTAAATGTATTTAATTTAATTTAATTAATTTTTATTTTATATTGCACAAATTAAAAATTTGAAAAATCCAAAAGTGCACACCTCGTGCCACTCATTTAAATTATAAGAAAAGAAAAATCAACTATACCAATGACATTGTATATTTTAAATATGTAAAAAAAGTGTAAATGGGGAACTTTATGTCTTCTATATTATAAAGAAGAAAGATTTGATTGTTTGTATGTATCGAATAGGCTCCGAAACTACTGAGCCGATTTGAAAAATTCTTTCACTGTTGGGAAGCTACATTATCCCCGGTTGGTATAGGCTATATTATAATAGGGATCCTTACTAAAACTTCAATAATGTAACCCAAAGTGTACAAAAATTACCTAAAATATTCTTTACATCGTGTGCGCTGCGAAAACTATTGATGATAGAATAAAATAATGTACTACGACTTTGCAGAACACATCATTATTTACAAAAAGTGTCGCGACAGCATATGTCTAACTATTATGGTTATGCCACAATAAGTGTTCATTTATTTTAAAATTTTGATTGAAATGCCGCCGCTAGAAAAGGCTCTTAATTTGTATCTTGGTATTAATCCTTATAAAAATAAATTACTTCATATTTAAGACTGTTTCAATATCTTTATATAACTTTTTGAATTATAAAATTCGGACATTCCATTCGAGAGATATCACAAGTATAAAAATGTTAGTATATTTAATTTAACTATTATTATAATTTTTCAGTCACATTTATACTGGTAATTCCTGTTCGACAGTTAGCAAATTATCAAATACAAAGGCAGTTTAATTTTTTTTATCATTTTAAAGATCTCATCTTTCTAGAAATAGTTCCCAGGCGAGGGCATCAAAAATAAGTCGTAATCAGGAATCTTTACCGGAACCTGAAAATAGTCTTACAAGTCGGAGAGACTCAAGTAGTGTTTGCAGCGGCTTGAAGAGCATAATAATATAAATATACAAATTCACACTAGGGAGTCGAGTTCTGAGCGTTCCGAACGCCTACGAGATTAGAGGGAAAAACAACAAACGTCAACGATTAGAGTTCGTAATAGAGTTTTAGCTCACAGTAACCGATCAGCTTTAATGCATTAAGCTCAACAGTCTTTTGTCCAATTCGGAGCCATGAATAAGATCTGCTTTAAGTGCTCTGCCAAAAAATGGATTGATGAACGAAATGGTATGTGCTGTGCTTCTGAAAAAGTTAGTCTCCCCAATATTGAGGAGCCGCCACAGCCTATAAAAAATCTTCTAACGAATAATCATTCACCATCTAGACATTTTTAACCAACATTCGAAAGTGCAATAGCCTCTTTCAAATGATTTCGTTTAGCGTGAACTTTTAAAATAGAGGGACAAGTATACAAGTTATCATCATCCTCCTGCCGCTCTCCCACCTAGGTGGGATCGATACAACATGAATTATGTTGTAAGCATTTTTGGCTATATTTTTACAACCAGCCGCCTGCCTGACGTCAACCCTCCTTCGGAAACAAATACCCAGATCAAATTTCAACGGTGTAACTATCACGGTTCGTGAGATACAGCCTGTTGACAGAGGGACAAACGTCTGTTTGTCCCTCTGTCAACAGCGGAGTCTTAGTAATGGGGTCCCGTTTTACCCTTTGGGTACAGAACCCTAAAAAGGCCCTAGAGATATACTGTTGCACGGTAGATATGGCCAACTTAAAAGGGTCTCTGAGTTACACCGATTGTATGATCCACGAAAATATCTCTTAATAGTCGTAATAGGAGAAGACGGTTAATATTTGACTATTCCTCAGCAAGGTACTGTGTGTAACAAAACTGTGACATGCATGCAATTTTATGCATTTAGGTCGATGGTTAGAGCTACCTGTTTTAATCCATTACATTATTACTGGGACTTATTAGGGTTCCGTACCCAAAGGGTAAAACGGGACCCCATTACTAAGACTCCGCTGTCTGTTTGTATGTCCGTATGTCTGTCCATATGTCACCAGGCCGTATCTCATGAACCGTGATAGTTAGAGAGTTGAAATTTTCACAAACGATGTATTTCTTTGTCATTTGTTGCCGCTATAACAACAAAGACTAAAAAACAAAAAAAAAATATAAATAAGAGGGCCTCCCAAAAAACAGACATGATTTTTTTGCCGGTTTTATAGATAATATTGACAGTAGTAGTGTTTTTGTCAATATGTAAGTCTAATACTTCTATATTGAATAAAGATATTAAAACATGATTTTTTTAATGGGATAGAGTGGCAAATGATCTGGCGGTTCACCTGATGTTAAGTAATAAGCGCCGCCCTGTAGGGTTGCAAATGAGTTGCCATCTTTAAATAAAGTGGGCCCCGGCAATCTCTCTCACCAGACGAAAAGTAGAAGTATAACACTTCTATTTTACCCTGGTCTTCTGTGAGGTCGGTACGGAACCCTTCGTGTGCGAATCCGACTCGCACTTGGCCGGTTTTTATTCATTACATTGTCGATACGATGGCAAAAAGATATCAGAAAGATTGAATTACATATTACGTCGTAATCATCAGAGACTGAGGGCTGGTGAAAAATTCATCTTAGAGACGCTTTAAATCAAGACATTGGCCCATCAAATATCGGTCAACGCGTAATCTAACACGTCATATTCATTTACAGGTTCTCCGAATTATCTGCATTGAAAAACCAAAGATGCGATGATTTATGTCTGAAGCTATGGGAGACCAGACTTATTTGTCACTTTTACGTGTAACCCCGAATGTCCCGTAATTAAAGCGGAACCATTATCTGGTCAGCGATCTTTCGATCTCCATGACGTAATTTCAAGGGTATTTTATTAAAAGATTAAGAAATTCATAAAATTATTCACCACAGACGAAACATTCGGTAGGTTTTATGTATGATAATTTTTAAATTTTTTGTTAAACTTATTGTTACCCGTGCGAAGCCGGGGCGGGCCGCTAGTCTTATTATATATAAAAATGGATTGCTGTTCGTTAGTCTCGCTAAAACTCGAGAACGGCTGGACCGATTTGGCTAATTTTGGTTTTGAAATATTTGTGGCAGTCCTGGGAAGGTTTAAACTATGAGAAATTATGGAAAGATTGCATGGAAAATCGAAATAGCAACAATTTTATTTTCCCATACAAACTGTACCTGACAACTATGTCTGTGTAACCTGTCAAACGATGTTGGAACGCGATCCGATTCCTCTAGAAACAATTTATATGGCAAAACAACGTTTGCCGGGTCAGCTAGTTTTCTATAAAAAAACCATATTAATAAAAAAACGGGTATTAGGCTATTAATATTAAATAGGTAAGTAGTTGTTGTTATTCATTTATTTATTTAGCCTTTATCCTTATTATATATATATATATATATCGGTATAGGCGGTTTAAGAGCACTTAGCACTTTAACGTATCGAGCGAGAGCAGAGCACAACCTCAACCGCTTCGCGGTATGAGGCATAGAACAATAAAAGAATGTCATGAGACATTTATGGTAGTCATGATAGTTCATTTGTGATAGTTTTTGTGAACCTATGTGGAGATTCATAGCTGGGAAATGCAAGCGTCATAGTTAGGAAGATAGATGTGTTTTGTTTATAGAGTTGATTTACTGTTGTTACTGGAATAAAGGCAAGGGGCTTGCTTACCTTTGGGCTTGTCGACGGCGAGTGCCCGCGCAAAGTGTTCGTCCACCACGGCGGCCACGTCGCCCGCGTAGTGCGTGAACACCACGCAGTTGGCGCTGACGTACTGGGCCCGCCCCCGCGCCCCGCCGCACTCGCCCTCCGACTCGGAGGAACCGCCGCCTGAACAATTTCATTTGCCAAATGTTACAGTGCGGATATAACATCTTGTATACGCAACTGTAGGTTCCATCTTTACGCTGATGATGTGCAATTATATCATTCTTTCTATCCTGGAGATACATTGTCAGCCATAGATAACATAAACAATGATCTCAAGCGTATAGCTACATGGTCATTCAATAACTGTCCAGTTTTGAATCCCGTGAAGTCCAAGTATCTGTTATTTGGTTTTAGGAAATAGATTGCAGAAGTTTCCAATTTTAGGTTTAATGTGAATATAAACGGTGTGCCTATAGAACAGGTTTCGGAAGCACGTAACTTAGGTGTGATACTGGATAGTAACTTACGTTTTGAAAATCACATAACTGAAGCAGTGCGAAACTGCTTTTACCTTCTCAAGCTCTTATACCAAGTTCGTAATTACTTAAGTGTAGATGTTCGTATGAACTTATGTGAATCTGTGATACTATCTAAACTGAATTATGGAGATGCAGTATATGGCCCGTGCTTGTTCTCAAAAACAGAACGTCTGATACAAAGAGTCCAAAATGCATGCATTCGGTTCTGTTTCCCAGTGCCACCTCGGTCACACATAACGCCCTATCTCAATCAGGCTAACAGACTTAAAATGTCTGAGAGAAGAAAACTTCATTTTGCGTCATTGCTTTTTGGCGTTGTTAAAAATCAATCCCCTCCATACCTTTGGAATAAGTTGAGTTGGTCAAAGGATCATAACCAGCATAGCACGCGAGCGTCACAGTACTTACTTTGTACACAACTTCACCGTACTGCTGCATTTCGGGGAAGTTTCAGATATGCGTCCACAAAATGCTGGAACAACCTTCCACCACCATTACGGATTACCAAATCGTGGGCTGCTTTCAAGTTTAAGCTAAAAAACTATCTTTTACTGACACAAAAAATGACATGAACTGGACGACACACTTTCTCTTGAACCTTCCCCTGTGACAGCAAAAATGGCTCAATACAATTTAAAATTAAACTCCGACACATAAATTGGCAAAGCACTGGTCCTTATACAACATTGGTGAAATACATATATATGTGTGTGTATATATATGTGCATATATGTGTGTGTATGTATATATATCTAATGTATATGTATATCATGTATTATATATTTCTTATATGTGTATATATTTTTCTTTAATTTCTACTAGGCATCCAGATTGTCCGTGACTGACTCACTTTCGTAGGCGTCAGCTGAAAATCAGTGCTACCTCAACCGTAGCATTATGCTGAGCTGACTACCTTTTGGTCGTCGCATACACCGACTTTGTATTTATTATTCGATATTAAGAAAATTATTAATTGTATTTATATGTAAATTAGTTATTTTATTCTCTTTTTTTTTGTAAACGGTGTTTGTTTACGATCAATAAAGATTTTCTATTCTATTCTATTCTATTCCAAATGTTTTCAGACTGTGGATTAGGCGAACAAAACGTTCAGGTGATCTTCCTTAAAAGCGAACGCATGCCAACAACACTAATAACAACTTGTTTTAATAGAATAGTTTCCTATACTTAAGGTACGTAAGGTACTTCCTGTATACTTAAGTGGCACACGGACACTCACCGTCAGCGCTGGCGCGGCCGTGAGCGGACAAGTCCTCCTCCTTGGCGCGGAGCCTCGGCGACTGGTGCGCAGTGTGAGCGTGGGGCGCGTGCGCATGCGCGTGGGCGTGTGCATGCGCGTGGGCGTGCGCGTGGGCGTGGGCATGCGCATGTGGCGCGAGGGGCAGGTGCGCGTGTGGAGGCGATGCCGGCGACTGTGCGCCCGAAGATGCTGAGCCCGAGCTGAGCGCCGCCGCCCCGGCGCCGTATTCGCTGCCATTGCCACCTTGCACGTTCAGCTGAAACACGGCCACGTGTCACACCGTTGCTCGATAGCACGACAGATACTCGATAGCCGCCCTTCACGACAGGACCGAGTGACCACGCACTATGGATCAACGGAGTCTTCTAACAAAACTAACGGGTTTCATCGTGCTCGTAAAATGCCAAAAAAAAAAACATCAGAAATTGAACAAATTTAGTCAAAGATAATTTAAAAATTGTAAATAAGTTGAATACATTTTTAGGACACCAATAGGTAAAAATATCCACTGCCTTCTCTGCAGAGATTAAGTAGGTAAACGAATCAATCTAATAAAACAAATTAACTGTGATGAGATCATGCAATACTATTCGCTGTTGCACGGGCAGGTCCCTCCGGGTAAGTACCACGACCTCATAGAAGACCGGGGGAACGTAGAAGCACGAACGAACACTTCTGCGTTTGGTCTGGTGAGGGGGTTAGCCCGCTTTATTAAAAGGTCGCAACGCAGGCAACGCGAGTTGCAAATGCGATGCCACTTTTTAATAGAAGTAAAAGAAAGAATAGTAGGATCAACGGGCGGCGGTTATCGTTTAATGTCAAGTAAACCGCCACCTCGTTTGCCACTTTCTCACATAAAAAAAATGTAAACTGTCCTCATAACTAGTAGTTTTTATTCTGGCGATAAGTAGCAAAGTGAAGGGTTTCGGCCATGGGTTGTATGGCCGAATAGTCTTACCACGTTAGAGGATATTTGATTTCTGACGCCAGATAAGCGTTAAGTTATATCGATACCAAAAGCGGTGCTACTGGTGAGGACGCGGTCAAAATAGTGTCGATACGCATCGCCCTGTTCATAGACGTCGAAAGTTTTATGCATGGGGACGTATAAGTGTTAGATGACATAACATTTCACGACAGATAATATCGACCTCTATTGCTGGCAGAGCAAGTCGAAACTCAACGCCTACAATTTATTTTCCTGCATTTACTAATAGTAGGCTTTCGTATTTCAATTTAAAACTGAGACCTTTATGCCCAGCGTTTGTGAGTTCTAAAATTCGGATTAGGTAAATAGTAGCGAATAAGTTTTGATTCGATTCAAATTGGTACTGTGCGGAAAGCAGAGATGGCCTGAGAGTGTGATAGTAAGCTGACATCGGGCATTTTTCTTACTAAACGTATGGAACCAGTGTTGAATAGTGAAGATAACTCTGGACTTTTTAGAAGAAAAAAATTAGTTGGATACTATCAAACATGTTTCAGTTGTTTAAAATAATCATCATCGGATGATGATGATTATTATTATATATACCCAGGAGGGATAAGGGCAGTAATCCTCCTGCCCTTATTCCTCCTGGGTCGGCACGTGAATCATGTTGTAAATGGTTTTGGCTTGGTTTTTTACGACGGGCCGCCTGCCTAACGTCAACCCTTCTTGGGAATCAAACAAACAATTATCTGTAGATCACACAAAATTCTTATCCCGTGTAGGAATCGACCACGACCCCTGAGCCGAAGCCAAAAGCTTAGCAATTGCGCCACCGAGGCATTTTTACTAGTAGTGTCTACTTAAAATGATAAAAATTATAAATGCAATTTAAAATTTTTGTAGTTTACAATCGACAGAAAAAAAGAAATTATAGAAGTAATTTGTACTATACCTACTGAAATAGCAATCCTTATTTCTCATCGATAGAATTAAATACCAAAACAACGCGCAGAATTTTCGTGCCGTACCTCGTTACGATCATCACGAGACAAACAATATCTTTTAAGTTTTCAGCATAACATCCTTCTGAATTTTATTTTAGATTTATTAGTGTAAATAAGACATTATCATCAATGAGAAAGGTCCACGTGAAAAATTCCCAATTACGAAACTCTAATAGCACGGCAAGCACTGACTGCCATTGTTTTAGTGTCCTGAGTAGCCCTATAAGGTGTGGAATTTGGAAACGCACGCGACCATAGTCCTTCGGTATAACTTAATTCTAAGGAGTGTTTTAATCTTTTCTTATTGTAAAAGAGAAATGAAAAAGCCGACAGCTGGATGATGCATTCTTGATACTTGCAAATATTTATGACTATTTTTATTTATCAGTATTTTATTTTCTGAATTTAATTTGTGTTGGTGGTCTCACCAGTGTCTCATTCTTATTTTTAAACTGATCCAATATTATTTGGATATATAGAATAATGACCGACGATCTGGGACAAATTTGATGGTTCCAAACTCAATAAATCAAATCATCAAAATACAAATTTCATCCAGTCAAAAGAAAAACTGATAAGAAGCAGAATTAATTTTAAATTTAGCAAATGACTCGAAAATATTAAAACGTTTCTCTGGCAACATTTTACAACTGCTTTCGTAAATTAGGGGACAGATGTATTAGGAGAAACATTAGCACCTAGTTTACATATAGCGTATTATGTTACGCGTCTAATCAGAATTTTATATTAAATCGTTGTTTGTTTATTAATGAACGTTTTCGTATAATACGGAACAGCTGAATCGATAAGAATCAAGAATTATCATTATCTCGCAACTGAAAGACTTGTTATCCATTTTACTTTAACATTCCTAAATACTCGTAGGTACATATTGTTTACGAATTGTGTTGCGTATGAAAATTGTCTCTACTTACAAGTTCTTTTGTAAGTTGGTAGCATTAAATAATACGTGAGTTAAAGACGTTTGAGCTATTATATATGTTTTATAAGTATGTAGGCAAATGGCACAATTGCAAGAACATAGGGCATTTTTACGTCTTAACAGATAATCAAAGTTCATTACTTGATTTATATTTAAGCGAAGGGATCTATAAAAGAAGAGATGAGATCCGGCGGGACGGTAGGGGCCTGTTTGACGTATCCAAATGAGTGACGAGAGCGATAAAGAAGTGTGAGGAGCGCGCGAAGCAATTTGTCTGACACGCGCTCCTCATCGGACCAAACGCATGCGAGATAGCGAGAGTGATCGAACGGAGGAGAAGGCCGCCGCTGGGCGCGGCTGCGTCGCCTTAGATTGCCTCGTAGGGTACAACGGCGGCGTTATCGGATCCGATGAGACGCTATCGCTGCGTCGATCTGTCCATCGCATAAAAATGCAAAGTGGCCGGCGGAGCACCTGCCGCCCTCGCGGCCGCCAGTCACCGCGCATTTCCTTCCAAATTTTCTTTAATATTCAATTATTCCATGTCGAAACGGCGATAAAGAAGAATTAGGGCCCATTCCCCGTTTAAATTACACGTAGCAATCCGTCGAACAAAGACGCATTCATTAAGCCCCATCGACGTGTGGAGATAACCGCGTTACGTCGCCTTTTCCACTTGTTAGGAAACCTCAAATAGTGCCCGGTATCTGATCGACCGGTGTATAATGTTACACTCGTGTCATGGAACACATTTATGAGTGGATTAGAATAAGTGGTGGCTTAAAGTGCTTACGAGTAAGCTGCCACTATTACATGCGGCGTCCGATATTCATAAACATAAGTCATTGGCTTTTGTCCAAATAAATACTTACCAATCGAGGGAATGCCTCTAAACTTAAATTGTCTCTTCAGCGGAATGTGAGCCTGCGACGATCGTTCATCTCTGTCGAATATCTAAATGATAATCATTTCCAACGCGAGAATGCACCTGTGGTTTACGGTCTCCGTCGTTAATTCTCTATTTCGTGAGGCAATTACTTCAAACGTCGCCCGCAATGAAATAAAATGTGGA
Organism: Iphiclides podalirius; assembly: GCA_933534255.1. Classification (NCBI taxonomy): domain Eukaryota; kingdom Metazoa; phylum Arthropoda; class Insecta; order Lepidoptera; family Papilionidae; genus Iphiclides; species Iphiclides podalirius. Next base: position 16,990,719 of record OW152820.1, on the reverse strand, counting down.
GTGCGATATTGTTCAATGCAATAAGATGCAATATTATGTCAAAAGTTGAAAATTGTTTGGCGTCTCAATTCGTCGCATTTCTCGCGAGCATACTGCGCCCCACGGCGTCGCCCGCTCCGCTCTGCCATCGCTCGATCGCGATATTAATTCTTTATTACATCGGAACACCTTCGACACCGGGGAAATGTCGCTTTGTCCGGGGGCACGTGACGCAATAAAATTGAAACCGCCACTAAAAATAGCCTTTATAGCGGCACGAGCATACCGCAGGGAGCTGATAAATATGCCGCCGGGCGACACACGATGGTAAATCCAAGCGGCCTAACAATAAACAATCCGCTTCGGAAACGCTTAGAGGCGGTGCTCCGTTCGGTCGTTAAAATAACGCGTAAAGCTTAATTAAATTTAAAACTCTGTTTCGGGTAAAGTTCTACTACATTCCGATTTGGGCCGAGTCGTAGCAGCACGGCATCGAACTACGTTAATAAATCACGGTACAGCTCTCCGATTGTTGAGAATATTTAATGAAATTTAAAATATATGTAGTTCTAGACGTAAGGGAACGCTAGAAAAAAAAAACGACGATAGCAAAAAGTCTCGTGCTTATAAAGTGCAACCAGGTGGGTTTTTAGTGTTGGGGCAATTTACGTGTCGGCAATTACAGTAGCCGTCTCCCATTTATCCAACGATCAAAGCCGAACGCCGCCGTGGGAGGATTCCCATCTCTCAGGATCTTTTGAGAACGGGAGTGCCTCGCATGTAGCGCCCTCTAATGCTCTACAGTGAAACGGATGATTCGAACGAAAGGAAAGGAAAACTGAGCTAATGAGATTCAGCAGCTTAGGAATAAATCAACCAAGGTAACATAATTACGGTCACTCTTACCCTACCTTAAGTTCAAGTACGTGCCTACAGCCTACTTTTAGGTGTTTAATAATTATAAAAAAGTGGATAAGCCAAGAGTTATTTTTATAATAACATAATAAAATAAGTAGATGTCGTGAAGTAACCGAGGTTCACTATATTGAAAGGTGACAACACATTTGTACCTCTTGTTATTACTTAACATCAGGTAAACCGCCGGCTCACTTGCCACCATTTCACAGAAAAAAGATAAGAAACTAAATAATTTTCTTACTTACACTACCGAGTTATTTAACGGACTATACGCAGGAAAACAAATAGACAGAGTCTGTAATGACTTTTATAGGATCATTTTGGTTTTATTACCAATCAACCTCAGAACGGAGTTATTAAGGGTTATAAATCTACGATTATCAACACTTTGATATTCATTTTGAAAATATTATATCCAATGCCTATAAAATATATGGCTTAGTAAACGGGTCTTCAACATGTCGCACTACATACTATATATATATATATATATATATATATATATATATATATATATATATATATATATATATAATATTATAAACGAGTTGCCAATAAATCACGAATTTTTTGAGATAAGTTCAAATGAATGTATTAAATTATTTACGAGTGTTTGTCAATATTTATCATTTTTAAATAATATTTTATAATAATGATAATCTTAGTAATCATTATAAAATATTGTATAAATTGTAAACTTGTTTGTGGTTCTAGAAATAAATTTAAATAAAATTCAAGCAGTCAATTATTAATAATGAAATAAGTTTAATCAATTAAGCTTTAACTCACGACGAGCGTGGCATTTAACGCGTTCAGTGTTCAATTAATTTTATCTCAGACGATATTAAAACTTGTAGGGTGGAGGCGTTAAAAGTGTGGAAGCGGTCAAAACATTTGTGTGTCAGCGAGTTGGTAGTGATCGGACGTGGTCATGTGTCGCCAGAGGGCGCGGCCGAGAGACGGCCGGCGGGCGGAATGCACCCCGCGTTGGTATCAGTGCGCTAAATGTTTACAAATCCGCTTAATGGGCAATTAAAAATGTATATAAAGCTCTAATTATGAGAAAAAATTGTCGAGGCGGCTAAAACGGACAGGAAAGTTGCGCCTGACAGGTTCCCGAGCTAGACAAGTTAATAACGACTTATCTACCGCCACCGACCACCTCCCCCCCCCCCCCCCCCGCCCCTCACCGTCCCCTCTAAATGGCCGACGCTCTTTAAAGCGGCTCGCACATTGTACTCGCGCGATAAGGATCGAAGCGCAGAGCCCCCTACCGATAAGCAGCAACGGAGAGCAGAGGCAACGACACGCTGCTAATACTTAATCCAAATATGCCAGCGTAAATTATGTAAATATTTCAAAAATAACCAGGTCGCATGATTAAACGTTTTGGCAAACACACATCGTCGTGGAAAACAATGCGAGGAATATAAAAATTACCCCGACATGATTTATCATGACATTTCACAGCGCGTGGGGCGAACAAGAGAAAAAGACACGCTCTTGCACATTTGGAAAAGACAACAGATTTTCATATACTCCTGTATTATTAGTGTGCGCCAAGAATTAATTTATTTTTTATTCTAGGTACATCCACTCAGTAAAAGCACACTGATCGCATGTGGCACTTTCAAAACTACTTGAAAATCACGCGAAAATTTATTTAGAGTTTTTGAAAAATATTCAATGAAAGTGTGGAAATTTTGTGTATCATAAACTTAGAAGCTTGCAGGAGTACACAAGTATTTTTATGTTCTACGAACTCGATAGAAAATAATGGTGCATTAATTTTATAGTTCGTAGCTATCTAGCTCATTGAGAAGGGCAGCGTGTGCCCACGGCGTCTCACATTAAAAGCAGAACGACGTGCGCCTTAGGAGGAAGGCCGCCATTGAGGGCAAAAAGCGGGGAGCCGCCCGGCCAGCCTTCCGCTAGCTCGCAAACTCTACGTACTACGGCCAAAGGAACTCGCCACTCTTCTTACCTTCTGTCAGGGCACTTGTCGTTACATCCATGTCGAATTACGGCATCACCCAAGTTGTCCTTGCCGGTATAAGTATTAAGTCTTTTAGTGTTCGAGAGATAATTATTATAAGAAACCGATCGTTGTGAAAGAAATTCTATTCTATTCTACCTGAGATCCGATTCACATAGAACAAGGATGAGCAACGCGCGGCCCACGGGCCGCTTGCGGCGCGTTAAACATGTTTATGCGGCCCGCCAAGCATTTTTAAAATTGAATTTATTTTATCGAATTTCTCCCATCAGTATAGTGTTATAAAATTAATTATAATAAAATGGTAGTACATACTGAACCGAAATATTTTTTGATCGTTTTTCTATTCTTTTCTTGTTTGTTTTTACCTTGCATTAAAATTTGTATATGAAATTTTTACATTTTTTATTTTATATTTTTTTATTTAAATATTTATTATAAATAAAGTTTCGTAAATTATTAAGTACGGCCCGCCAAAAAAATTTTAATTTAAATTGGCCCATTGATTAAAAAGGTTGCTCACCCCTGACATAGAACGTTTTCGTCTTTACGTCTTCCCTTGTATCAAAAGTTATAAGTATATTCATCGCTGTAATTCCTGATGGCTTTAATCAAAATGATTGACCAAGATGAACAGCGACGCAGTCAGTCATCTGTCAAATCATTTTTTTTTCTAGCGTAATATGTGTTTAAGTTGCAACGGATTTGGAGAAGTGGATAATCGAATAGGATAAGCATACATTTTTGTAGAAGGACAGTAAACCCAAAGAAATTGATAAAACTCATAAATTTTCAGGGGTATTTACATAATATAGTAATAAGCTACGATATGTATGTACTGTACTGACTGCTCCCGAAGCGGCGGTGCGGGCGAGGCGCTGCCGGGCCGGCGACGCGGGAGCGGCGAGTGGCGCTCGGCCGCTTTTTGCCCTCTCCGCACAAGGCCTGATGCCGCGTAATGCTTCGAAACTAAAGCAGGAGGGGCCGCTTAATACGATCACTTAATACGATTTTCCGCACAGGACGCGTCGCCTCGTCGCCGCCGTCCATTTAACACATTCCTATTCCAAACAAACGCCGACGCCCGCTTCGTTTCGCACTCGATAGTGAAACTACAATCATGCAATTATCCGATGGCCGCATATACATAAAACAACGCCTGACCGTGCGTTGGAGCCAATTGAATTGTTTTCCTCGTTTGCTTTAAACCACCAGTGTAACATTCCTGCGGCATATTTTGAATAATTCATTCGCAACGTCGTTTTGTGTTGGAACACAGAGCTTCGTATTTGTTGACTATTAGCGAGTGGCAAAAGCGATGCGGCGACCCAGGGCCGGTCGGCAGGTGCGCGCATCGTCGATGGCGGCTCCGCTGGGCGCATGAGCAGTGCCCGAACGGCAAAAAGCCGATGAAAGTGTAAAGTGTCAATCGGCGGGGCGCTGCGGTCGCTAACAGGGGTCCCATTTGCACGAGCAAGAGGTCCGACGCGGACGCGGCACACACACGTGGGTGCCGTTCACGGAGCGGCACGCACACGCGCGCGCGCATACACTGGTTCGCGCTTTGATGCCCATAAACGTAACAGATTAAAATTCTCATTTGTGTCATGCTCACGGATTGCCGCGCAACCTCCGCCGGGGGCACAATTCAACTTGCACTCGGCCGCCAACAGAAGCGCTCTCCTTACATTCATTACGCTCACGTCGGATCTTCCAGCGGCGATCATTCATCGCTTCATATGGCGCTTGCAACGTCTCTCTAATTGTGGACAATTGTCGTGGTATGCACTTGCATTGTAAAAAAACTTTTTCGAACACTTAAGAGACGCACATAGATAACGGCCTATACGAATATAATTGCGTTTACTGTAACGGTTTTTCAGTTTAGCCCGTACACAATAAGTCACCCGAATCATTACGTCCATACAATGTGACAGAATACAAATCCTTGCAAAATAACACTGATCTCTACCAACGATGATCTGAAAATATCTTCAGAGCGAAGGGATTTTGACTGGAGATCCTATTACAATTATCTCCAAGAAAAAGAAATCACTACATTAAGAATACCTATATAACACGCAAACAAGGTACACCCGGGTTTTAGGTCCAGGGCGGCTGTCACCGCCCGCACCGGATCTCATCTCTGAGTTCTGCGTACCTACATTTTCAATAATATATTTATAATTAGTAATTAAACAAAACTTGGAAAATAATGCACCGCAGATTATTCTGATTGATTTTAAGTTTTTAATCAAATTGATGCACCTCAGCGGCTAAAGTGTTGAAAATAAACTTTTCAATTATGTAAAATTTTAGACATATTTTATACAGATTCCGAGGGTATGCTATAGCGATGACGGACCAAGGACCATGTGCCGGATTCAGTTCGTCTTCAAAGTGAAAAGACGATACTGCTTTTGATTCGTTGACTAGGCACAGAAGTGACGTGATTCTTAATAAGATTTTCACTTGTGATGAAAGTAGATCCTGTATGACCATTGCGAAAGTCCGTTGCTCTGTTTGGGCTCTTGGGATTGTGTCAAAATAAGCAGGGCAATAATTACGGAGAACAAATGAAAATGATAATGGGTGTCAAGCCGCGGAGGATTGTCACTTGCTCTAATCTACTTGACGACGGCACGCGGTCACAAACCGCACAATGGCCCTCCATAAAATTACAAGAGTGACTTTTCCCAGAATACTAAGTATAGTCTTACACTTACTCAAATACGTTACGGCCACGCAGCAGCCTCGACTGTTGCACAGCTGATGGGCAAGCTCGTCCGGGTAATTACCACGACCTCACAGAAGACCGGCGTAAAGTGGAAGTATAATACTCTCGCGTTTCGTCTGGTGAGTGAGGTGGCCGGAGCCCAATTTTCAAAAGGTTGTCAACGCATCTGGAACCCTCGAGTGTGGCAGATGTCAATGGGCGGTGGTACTCACTTAACATCAGATAAAATGTCATCTCGCTTGGCAACTTTTCACATAAAAAAAATAAACCATTGAGACGGTAAAAGAGGGTTATCAAATTATTCATTTACAATGGATATGTATTTCATTCTATTCTCTCGGTGTAATTAAAATTTCACGATTATTGTGAAATTGCGCAATATGCGCGCTTTTCCGCAAATGCAGAAAAACGAATAGGTATCAAATGTCAATGATTTATTAGAAGGGACATGTATTCAATAGTATTGATTGATCTTTTAATGTTGACTTTTACAAATGTGACGGTAATGCTTGATGTGATACAATGTATTCGCCTGAACATGTCGACACGACGGCGTACATATCTGACAGCAACTTGCAATAGATTAACAGCATTCCAGCTTAACCTCAGGACTATTTAATTAATGACCATTAGGAATTGACGTTGGAGTTGAAATATTATAGCATACGAACATTCAGAGCGGCTAGGCAATTGTCGCCATTCCGCGTTCACAGAATCACCAATGAATACTGTTTGTGTGATATATGCGATCGCTTTAACCACACACCTAAGATTGATTTTGCTTTAACTATAATGTAACGTTGCATATCGCCTTTGGTGCAATTACAAAATAAATCGAAGAAGGAAGTACGCTCGACGCTTCCTGGTTGTCCGGCGCGCTGTCCCGCGGCGGCAACTCACCCGATCGTACTGGAAGTGCGGCGCGTGGTGGAAGGAGCGCGCGGCGCCGCGGCCGTACAGGTAGGGGTAGTAGGCGCCGTACATCCCGCGCCTCAGCGCCGCGCAGAAGAGCGCGCCCGCCCCATGCCGCCACGCCGCGCCCTAGCCGCCCCCACCGCACCCGCCGGCGGCACACGGCAACCGGCAACCCTGCAACCACACCCACGCTGTAGCCCTTCCGCTCACCCCTGAGCGAGGGCTCATCACCAGACACGACCACCTCTGTACCTATGTGGCAGCTCCGGGATGAGCCGACACACAAGCGCAGAACAGAGGCTGCTAGAAGTTGTGATAATTTCAAAGGGTTTATACTATTCCTTCCCAAGGAGCGGGAACTACCAACAATCGTGCAAATTATCTTTATCTATGTAGCAAATTGAGCGGCGGCAATAAATAAATTTGAACAGATTCCAATTCTCATTCTCGAGAGTATTTATGACTTAAATCGATGCTCACGACATCAGAACTGGGCAGAATGATGAATATATTATTACAGAATGCAAATGATACGTGAAACGTAAATTTAACTTTTACATTATAACACTGTGGACGGATCCGAGTAAAAACGAGTTGCTGCTTTAGGTATGCATTATATGAGAAATTACATAAATTACACATTTAGATATAACCGTCGATGAATGTCACCTCATAATTAATAAAAGCATCAAATATATATGTTCTAAATGAATACCATAACATATTACGTTGTGTGAGTTCGCAATGCATTACACCGAAGAAAGAGTAGCAAATTAAGGTTAGTTGGAGCTCCACCCACTCAGTCAGTCCAAGTAATCGCTCTTACAGTGAGCAATTGCCAATTGACCGATCTCAGAGTGGTGGCGGTGAAGTTGTGTATCGCACAGGCGGGAGGGGAATTCGCCAAGAGTGGCGTGAGTGACTCTAGAGGCGACGTAACTTTTTGCGTCCGCTGCCCACCGCATAATATTCTCATAAATGTTGTTATGGCCGGCGCAAGGTCACCACATATATTTCCTTAACGAGCTCTTACGCGTTCACACTGCGACCGCCCCGCGCTGCATCGCTGTACGGTTTTTCTAAGCCGCTCATAATTGAATTAGATTCATTGAATGCGGAAGCGGCCAAGGCCTCCGTCGCACCGATGACTCTTAGCCGCCAATGAATGCCACCACTATTGCAAACGACAACGATTAACATTACAATTCTATAGATCAACTCGGACAAAGACGTCGAACCTTGTCGGATGATACGCACAACAAAGCATTCTTGGAAGCTTATTTTCATGTGAAAATTTTGGCAAGCGGGTAGGCGGTTCTCCTGATGATATGTGATTATCGCTGCCCGTGGACACCGACAACGAGCATGCTGCTTTCTTTTAAAACAGTGGGCCCCGAACACTTCTACCCAATTGTGCAAGTGCGGAAACTGTTTAGTGAGCCCACCACAGGGAACATTGATCTCACGGTAACACTGAGCGAATCAGTAGACATTACTGATTCTCAGGTGTCTGATGGATTATTCATTTTATCGAAAGGCGGCAAAGGTAGCCAAGGCATCCCTGCAATTTGATCGATGTCGCGAAGCAATTAATCAAGCTAACGTTTTTTGGACGCAGGCAGATCAGACTGAGGCGAGATGTAGATCCGTAAGTAAAATTGCATATGGGAAAACGTGTACTTGTGCCTGTTTTTGCCGCATTTGCCCGATGGTTCTTTTTCAACAAAGCTCTAAATAGTTGTACACGTGCTGTCATTTTACAGCATGCGTCAACCTAAGATATTTGCATTTGATTCGCTTGCCGTGGAATAATGTCTAACAAAATTAATCGCAAATTACATACAGCACTCAATTTATTAACTGGAAGAATGAAATCCGAATAGCTCCGTTTGAATCGCACAAAAAGTGCGAAGGGAGGCAAAAAGCGTGCTCCTGCAGTCGTCGTCCGCACAATTGGATGGACTTATTGCTACGCGATACAATGTTGCGCCTCAGGGGACAGCTCCACGATGGAGATGTCACGTCCCCGCACTTTATATATAGAGTGGGGAGTAGATATAGTGAGAGTAATAGATAGTTTACGATAACGTTGCGCTTTGTTAAAAGGTAAAGCTCGTAGAGTCACAGAGGCCAAGGTACAATCTAAGGAAACTGTTATAACTTTAGTTCAACACGTCCCTTGGCTTCATATGAGATTCGCGCGTTCGCGGTCGGCGAGCAGACGCGCGGACCTTAGCAAAAAGCAACACGTCCATCCATAAGGCCCAACTGAAAGGTTGGAATCGCGAGTCGTGATCAGAACGCTGAGGGCGACGCGTTCACAGAACTCATGGAAATTGTAAAAACTTGCTACACTTAGCTCCTTACTTAAGCGAGATCGTGCCGTCGCTAGGCTGGCCACCCGCGATGCCTCCACGGGACATTTCAACTGTGGGATACCGTACTGATGCGAAAATTGTACACAAACCTTTGTAAATAACTTTGTAAAAACACGGACTGTTTCACAAAACTTATTTTTGGAATCGGAAAACTTGATTTTATTGTTAATGACAAAAATAATTATAAAAATATCAAAATAAGTAAATCTGTTAAATAAGAATTATTTAAGAACAAATCGTTATGAACATTGGCACTTGATTTAAGCCATTGTTTCTGTTACCATACGTTGCCCTGATCGGTGGTAGCTGTGGAGTAGCAAGTGGTAAGCGAAACGGCTAGAAAGGTAGATTGCAGGGCAACGGTTACTTCGTGCTCAGCGCTGGTGCCATAGATGGTGGGTGGTCACCCTCGCCGCTGCGGCCGGTTCCCGCGGCCGTCCGTCAAGCGTCCGCGCACTTTTTAATTCCGCTTTAATTGCACTTTTTCGTGCCATATCCTTTGTTATGCTCATTAAAAACTTTATTCGCACTAACTGCGGTCGACGGACTGAGAGGCGGGCCGTGTAGTCTAGTAGTTCTCGAGACTGGATATTTATAATTCTCAGTTTTGTTCCGATGGTAATAAATGAAGACGCAAGAGCAACATTGTAAGTTTACCATACACGCTCTATTAATCATTTTAAGATATAATAAAAAAGAAACTTCCCACAGAAAAAAAAGTTTGAAAAAAGTGTATTGAAAAGTGGGTGACTGTGCGAAATAAAGGACGTGAATAAAGACTCCATTATGGGTTATTTCTCATTTGCGAAAAGCCAAGACTCGCTTAACTTAAACGCATTAATAATTTCGATGCCACCTCATAAAGGGCCAGAAATGAAATTCTCCGAATATGACACAAACAGCTATTCCCATCGAGACCATGTAATGGCGAATAGTCAAATGGCGTTGATGTGTTCTGTCCTTAATTTAATTAACCCCTTTGGATACGCGCGCCGAGCACGTTAACTAGGGAAGGTTGTGCTCCATTAATATGGTATTGAGCAACGGTACCGCGCGGAGCACCTTCATGACCCTCATCGCCAAATAAGAGCGGTTTGTGTCAGGGCGACACAAACCTCACCCTGACACCACATCCGAGTGCATAGGAGACTGGACCGTTTCCAAACGAAATGTTTATTTCGCCGAACGCTTCGATTTTACGTAATTTCCCGTACACCGTGTGTCGTTCAGAGCAATAAAGTAAAGCACCGGCTAAGGGAATCTGTATGTGTAAGAAATATTTTTTTCAGCCAAGGAACAATGAACATGCAATTTAAAATCGCGCGTTTTAACTGATCGCGTCTTGAAAGGGGCGGTCCTCTCGTACTGGCAGCAGCAAGGGCGTAGTTTTCACGCATTGTTGAACCTAAAACAATCAAAGCCTCATAGATTTTGCGTCCAAAAGCTTGGCATTGAAAGGAAGTGCCAAGAACGCGGGTGCCATTCAGAGCTATATTACGCATGACATTTAAGATAAAACGGATCTCGATCAATTAATTCGCTCTCTCATTTTCGCCTGATTCTAGTAGTATTTACAAAATATGAGATGATTAATATAAAACATTGAATTGGTAATGGGAGTAAATTGAGTGTAAAATATCTATTTTACTAATTTTATAACTAAAAGTTATGAACCTCCATCTCAATAAACAATTCTATCATTATAAAAACTAAAACAAAACCCAACTACGATTTTGAAAACATATATTTTGGCAAACTTTATAATTTTGGTAAAGGTACCAGTAGCAGTGATACCCGCACAATAAAGACGAATCCAACGACTTATCATTCATCAAAATGAGTTCAGCCGTTTGTTAATTATGTCTCCGTCCCTGCACACATACAGGTTAAACACATAACCTTCCTTTTTCGGCCTCGCCGCAATCGGGTCAAAATATATAGCGTTAATACAACCTCCATGAATCAAGTTAATCAGAAATAATACCACGCCTAATAGACGGCCTATCGGTTACAAATATAGTATATGGGTAACTATCGTTGTATTCTTTATCAATCCATACTCATATTATAAATGCGAAAGTAACTCTTGTCTGTCTGTGTCGCTTTCACACCAAAACTACTGAGCCGATTTAAATGAAATTTGGTACACAGATAGTCTAAAGCCTGAAGGACTGAAGGCTGAGAAAGGACAGGCAATTTTTTATCAGAAAATTTTATTGGCCCTGGTCACGCCCCCGCCCGCGAACCCATACTCGGCTGCCTCACTCCGACCAACTGGCGATTCGCCCTCGGAGACAGAACAACCGATCGCCATCACACCTAACGACCTCTCTACACAGGTACAAACCAAAAAGGCGGTTACTACAAAAGCCAAATTTTATTGTTAGATTAATCTAGTTTATCGTATTTTTGGCTCTTTACTTTGATTTTTATGTCAATGTCAATGTTTAAAAGCTGATGGAATGCTGCTTAGAATTGGACACGGTAAATTATTAATGGTTTTTCATAATATAAGATCACAAATGTTGTACACAGGTTGTGTATCATATGCACAACCTGTGTACAACATAATTAATCAATAGGAACATGTGATTTGGTCGTCCTACGACATTTTCAATGCGTCAAGTGGTCTTATGGAGTTGAGAGCGCGTGTCGAACGTCTGCCCACAAAACGCGAGGCGTAAGGTAATTGTGTCAGCGCGGACGGCGCGTCTGGCCACGAGTCGCAGTAGCCCCCGCGGAAAACATTCCAAGTGCCTGCATCTAACTTTAATCCTACATTCAGGGTATTCTTGATGCACAAGGACGCGAGCCGAGAATAACGCTGGACTTCTGGAGTCGACGCGATATCACATTGAACTCTAATTAAAACGTAGATTGAAAGACAAAGAGATAAACTGACCAAAATCAGACAGTTTCTAAATGATGACGTAAAAACATTATAGCCGAAGTCCTAGGGCTCTAGAGGACCTCGGGTTTGTCTTTCTTACCGGTGGCCCCGTGGCAGTCCCAATCCAAACGCGTGGCGATTCGGCGATTCGAATACTACGTTAGCATACATCTCGATTTCGAGCGAACGCGCCGCCGCCGCCACCGGTCCACTATCGCACCCAACTAATCGCTTCGCTCATTGATTTTTAACGATGTCCTAATTATAATACACGCGCGCCGGCATTTTGACCGTTCCAACGGTTCGCGCAGCTCGATAACGAGATGCGTCTCACTAGGAAATGTCACTTCATACTACTTAAAGAAGTTTCCAAATTAATGAAATACTTATCATTTGAAGACGAATTTTACCTTCTCTAGCACATCTATATATATTCATTTAAAGTTATATCTTCCGATCTTCGTTAATTTGTAACCTGACACGTGTAAAATAAATGTTTCTACGAAACAACGATACCACCTTTGATAAGAAGATTTAAGAGAGAATTGTTCGTGGAGAAAATTAAATTTATCGAGGGAAATTTTTAAAAACACGTTTAGGATAAAAACCCACTGAACGTTGATAAAAAAAACGTACGTAACTATTTTATCGGCGTCCATTTTAAGGGACACACGTAGCATACCCAATGCATGAATCAGCCGAAGCGACCGCGGAGTTCGCACGCTGTGTCCGCATTATAAGAACTGCTCAAAATAGACCAAAACAATGTGGCGGTCGGGCTCAGGAGGCTTCCGAGCGGCGAGGGGCGCATTCCTCAATATGATTAGCGTCACAGTCGCACCTGAACGTTTTCGGCGCTGTTCAAGGCATTGGCAAAAACCTCCCATACCTCCGCTCTGCGGCGACGGCCTACTCTACTTCATTACTAATGGCGTCATTTCATCATACATACATGACCTCCTTTTTTGAGGGCTAGTAACGCATCCGTAACACCTTCGGTGCAACGAAAGGTGAGCTATTCTTACTATAAAAGGACAATCCGAATGCGGAGGTCGCTGCCGGAAAGGGGGCGATCGAAATAGGGCGTCGAGTGTCGCAGGGCAGATTTATGCGCACGGGAATAGGTTCCCCGCCGCGGCACAAACACTATTGTCCGCTCATTTGAGTTGTCGTTTGTCAGTTACCGACACGAGCACCTTGTGCCCGAATGGACGGCTGCTACAAATGGACGGACGGTCGTGTCGACGGACGACGCAGGTGCCGCGCCCGTCATATTCAATGCTGTTTTGCATCTCTCGTGGGACATCTGTTAAATTTTGGTGAATTCCACTCAATCGAACCTATTTGACAATTTATTGGATAATGTTTTACTCCGCTCACTGTGTTAATATTTATCAGGCACAGGGCACAAGCAAATTTAAAGTTAATAAAACCTATGTCACAATTGTCGTTTAGATACTCGAGCTCCGCGACTAATCATATCAAGTAACAGCTATTGTTGAAGACATTAATAAACTCCAACGTTATGTATATATTGTCTGTTCTGTATATTTGAACTTGGTTATAGGTAGAATCAGCGTGTGCCGCATCGAAGCGGTGCGCTGAGCTCTCCCGGCGGGACGCGGCCGCTGTTCGGACTTACGGGTGCTACGGCATTTTATTATCATGCAAGAGCAATTCACAACCGCAAATATGGGCGGTAATGATTTCGATAACGCCAAATCATGAGTCGCATCTTGATGCGGAATTTACAAGGTTTTATTCTTTTAGAGAAGGAACTTAATGCGTAAAGTTTTAAAAAAATACTCAATTAAAAATCTAATATTGCATTTGCATATTGATAGATCTATTAGTTGATCACTTTTGCTTGGTGTTTTACTAGACTAAACTAGGTACTGATCAAATCAAATCAATTATCTAACTAAGAAATATACATTTCATCTATCGATAATCTTTTTTTTAAATGTACCAATGTTTCGTACTGAGGTTGGCTGCCTTAATTAGAAAACCATATAACAATTTTATTTTGTTAAAATACCGTAAAATAGGTTGCATAATAGTAGAATTCCTTAATTGCAAAGTAAATTAGCTGATCCTGAAGAAATCCAGAAGACTAGAAGTTACATATATGTACAATACAAACACATGAGTCTTTTACGTTTAAATAAAAAAAAAATCGAATATACCATAAGTTGCGTTATAAAATATGTTCAGTTATAAATATAATTGATTTTATGAATGCTTCTCTGTATACATAGGTAGGTATCACACCCTTAAACTTTTCTTCTAATCCCTTAAAGCTCTGAAAAGCTGAACTAAGTTACCTCAAATATAACAGTCCAATACGCAAAATGGTGGAAACTATGTGCCTTAGAAATAAGCTTCAACATATCACTCTTACATGAGAAAAATACTGCTGGATCAATGACGTTAAAAATAAGCCACATTATTGTTATTTCACAAGTAATTTTTGTGTCTCTGATTGGAATGGTGAACACAGTCAAAGATGCTGGCCATTATTTTTACCACGGTTTCCAGGTCTTGCATCGATCAAGCAAAATCATCAAAATAAATGAGAACAAGCAAATTAGTCGCAAAGTTAAAACTGTTTCAAATCATTACTTATCGTCATTTCAAAGGTCAGCCAGTGGCGGCGGTAGATACTAGTGACACATTGTAGAAAAATGTGGGATGGTAACGGAGGCACGCCGGGAACTTGGTCGTGCCAAAAGGGCAAGCGGCTTCGGTGCAGGCCTTGAGTTGCCAGATTGTCCGGTGGATTGCTTCATTTTGAAGTGAGCGGGAAACTTCTTGCTTGTGGCACGCCATTGGCAACAGTTCAATCTCAATTAGAAACAAACTAAATAAATGTAACATTAAAAATTTTATGTAATAAAACTGAAGATTTTTAAAATACCCATAGATGCTGTCACATCAGAAATTAAAAGAAAGATAGTATCAAAGTCATAAAATATAATAAGAAATATAATTAGGTATTATATCTTAACGTATATTGCTATGATATCTATCTTTGTTATACTCTTAAAATTGATACAACTATTTTTTTAGAAGTAGATAAATCTGTGCTTCGTTAAACAAACAAAAAGGGAATTGAGATGGTTACGGAGAAGTAGGACGCAAAAGAACTCCGGGGTTCGTTTTCCAAATGAGAAAGCAATCCAGATACAGATGAGCGCATAATTTTAATTAAAATGATTAGATGTTTGTGAATCGCATTTAAGGTACATTAGACTTTAATTGAAATGCTTATATAAAATATACTAATGAGTGAAACTTGTAAGATTAAATTTCAATGACTTATTCATTATTTTAGTTATTGTTAAATAAAAGGACAATGTTTTAATTGAATCATAACTAAAATAATTAACTGTGGTAGGGCCACGCAACAGTCTTCGGTGTTGCACGAATGGGCAGGTCCGGCGAAAAAGCAGACCGGCGTGAAGTAGAAGTAGTCGGTAGGCCGGGGCCCACTTTATTAAAAGGTGGCAATGCATCTTCAACCCTAGCTTAACACCAGGTTAATCCTGGCGGTTGGCTCGTTTGCCACATTTACATACAAAAATAAGTTTGAAAATTGTGTTGTTTTTGCTAAGTTACCGCAGTTTTAGTTAAATAAAGTTTACATTGTTAAACTGAAAGAACACTTGAAAACGGAGGTGACACAAATTGAGTGATACTTTTGAAAGTATTCTCCGGCACTTTGTACCGTTTCCCTTGATGAGGTGTTATAATGATGCAAAGAGAGAGAGGGGCGGAGTTCCCTTAAGACCGAGGCTTATCTTCATGACTGCCGCTCCTCTCAACCCCTCAATAACTCGACATCATGATCACTCATCGTAAATCTGATTTCATCACTACTCTTTATCATGACCGCGTATTCATCAATAAAACTATTTAGAATATTTATAGTTTTGAATATCCAGCATCTGAACAAACGCCTAAATTCCGCTTATTATTTTAAATGCGTCTGAAGTAGGGAATATGTGTAGACCAGTATATATGTATTACTCATATCTATGCTGTTTAATATTTTATCTCTGTGACCTTGAATTGCACACAGAAACATGCTAAACACTAGGCCTAATTATTATACTAGCAGGCCGATTTTAAAGTAAGCTTTTAAAGTACTCTAATCAAATTTGATTCTTTAAGTCTGATGTTTTTAGATATTATCTAAAAACATCAGACATATTTCAATATTGTATGACGATCATTGATTAACTTTTGTTTCATTGCTTTCTGTCTTTACAAATTTTCGATAATTTGCAAATGATTATGAAAAAGATATCTCGCATATAATCAAGGCCCTGGCAATTAATTGTTCTGGTGTGCTGCTCCACAAAAACCTAAAAACTAAATCAGCATTTTCATTGGTAACTCTCGCCAGTTTCAATCTATTTTCGATTT
This sequence comes from Iphiclides podalirius, assembly GCA_933534255.1. NCBI lineage: Eukaryota > Metazoa > Arthropoda > Insecta > Lepidoptera > Papilionidae > Iphiclides > Iphiclides podalirius. The sequence continues at coordinate 16,974,478 of OW152820.1, read as the reverse complement.
TTAAATAATGATTTATAGAAGACAATTTAAAATTTGGCGAAGCGGTGAAAAAGACCTTTTGAGACTATCTAATCTCAACATGGCAGTAAGTACTTATCTAGTATCAAATGCATGGATGAATTTTTATTAAAAAAGGTAAACACAAATGATGTGTACGTAATTTTGATTCGAATAATTGTTTGATATTTAGGTACTATGCAAAACGAAAGTTTCACAGGAATACGTTGCCTTGTTTGAAGCCTCCATTTCTTTATTCACGGCGATTCGTTGAATTTCTGCGAAGGCACAACTGCATCCCCGCCTTTGCACAACGAAGTGTTCAATATTTATTGGAGCTTAAGCGATTTCTACACCTGCAGGGTGGCAGGGTGGCTCGAACGAGGCTCACCCCTGGACGCACACCACTCCCTCGCCGCAACCTTTGCTCCACTGCATCAGCGCTTAATCGGCGGAAACCGATATTGTGTAACGAATCGCAAACGTTTGCACTAAATGATTGGTTCATTTTGCATACTTGATAACTATTTAAGTTGGTGTCGTTTACTCTTTAGAAAAATTAATTGAATGCAATACTTTAAACATTTATCATAATCATTTGTTGCGTACATTTACTGTGCCAATTAAATAAATTGAATCATAACTTTAAGAAATTACCTACGTCTGCCTATTTAATACATATATTAAAATTGATTAATCCGTTAGTACCTCCATATCCAAATGTGCCCAATGGTGGCAGGATCCATTGAGGCTCGTCCGGTGTCTCTACTTTGATTTTAATGTGAATGTGAAGTCAGTAACTCAGTGCATACCTATAGTGAACTACGAATAATGCACCATTCGCGTATGATGATGCAACTACGATACAATTTCACCAAGAAAGGGCGCCATGTGATCTTTGTTCTCGGAAATCCCACAAACAAACTTTTATTAGATTCATGAAAAATGTACTATTTTCTTTTTCTGGATTTTATTTACACCAAATTTTTATATTTGATTACTAAAACATTACATAGTTTTCAAAGAGCCCGGGTAGAGAATTTTTGCTAAAATGGAAAGTACTAAAAAATAACAACGAAAATGATGGACCAAATACTGGTTAAGTATAAATTAATATGCTGTAAATAACCTAAAGACGTTGCAGTTTCGTCAAATGATACTTAATTATAATTAATTATTCTGCTTACTGAATAAACACTCCCGCATACTTAATTATTTATTTACAGGTGTCGTAATTAGTAGCCAGCAGAGGTACCTATTATGTTTAAATCACATTGCGCCTTTTCATGAATTGATATTTCTTAATTTAAGCGTTTATTAAGAAGTAGACACCAAAGCGGTCACTGCGTGTGTGTTTAATTTATATCCTAAGCATAAATGATATTTTCTTTAGGTATATTTCGTTAATTTTAACCAATCTAATTTATCATTGAAAATATTTAAGCTACGCTAAAAGTTAAGGAATATAATTTCATCGCTTTACACGATCATATAAATACTTTATTTAATAAGACTTTTTTTTTAATATTTAAAGCACTTTTGATACAAATTAATAGGTACAAGATTATCTAAAGCGGTGGCGACAAGTCGCGCCGCCGGAGAATTGTAGAAACTTGGGTGCTACTCTTGATTACTCGCCTCGTTCATGGTCATAAATATTTTATAAATTTCGGTAGGTATTAAAATTACTTCACCTCTGATTATTGTGTAGCGCTGTGCGACAATTTAACAATTTCGACAACTTTTCCACAAAAATTGACATAATTAATCAGTAATTTAATTATTCATTAATTTGTCAACATTAATTGAATTCACTAGTGTTATTTGGACAGTACCTACTTAATAGCATTCGTGTGGTTAATAGTTTGTTTAATGTTTTTGCGGCAACAGGCTCCATGGTAATCGCTCCTATTATCTGTTAATTTGTCAATGAGTGGCGAATGATTCCATAATGCTTGTAAGTATCTGCCGACTGGTTAATAGCTTCTACCTATGTTATTTGTACTAGACTTGATTCTGATTAAATTTACTAAGTGTGCTCATTTAAGAGGGATTGGTATCTTTGGAATATTTAGCGTGAACCTAATAAATTGAAAGTTTTATACTTATTACAAATTACATGAAAAGCTTGCCTATACTGACCAAAAAATTTCATTCGCTTAGTATCATGAGGTAAAAGTTTTATGTATGTACATTTTATTTTCATTCCTATTGGAATCTTTTAAAATTCCCCATCTGGTATTTGTTTTATTACTTATATGAAAAAAACTTTTTCGAATGTTAAATTCTATTGGTGAAATGGCCGAAGGGCGGCGTTTTTCGCCGCGGTGCCGTCCGTTTCCCACCTTATCCGGAGGTCGGTGGTGTCGGGTGCACAGCGGGTGTGGCGCGAGTTGAGCCTTCGCTTCGGCGGCGTTGTTCCGCGCGGGCACTCCGGCTCGGCGCACAATAAGTATGTAGATATCACAGCACTGGGCACTCGCGGAGGCGCGCGGTCGCGGCGCGCGCCTTCTCACTCGGGGAGCGTTGCGCGTGAGGAATGCGTCCTGTGCGGCGCGCCGCGCGAGACTGGCGCGCCGGGCGCACCAGGCCGCCCGCCGCCGCCATTGGCCGGCGCCGCCCCTCCGCCCCCTCCGCCCCCTCCGCCCCACCGCGTCCCCTGCCGCCCGCGCAAAACCTCCCGGAGGCCCCGCCACGGCCCCGCCGGCCACCAGGCCCCAATGGGCCCTCCATTGGGCCGCGGCGGAACGGTCGCCGCGTCACGGCGCCGCTGCCCGTCCGTGGCGACCCGCCCCCTGGACGCGACGCCACCGCGGCCTAAGGCGCCCATACGGCACACGCCACAGCTCGTGTAGGTATCCGCTACTCGCCTACTGCTAGGTACTAGCTCCCAACAGGTACCTACAGCCATTGTTCAACACTTAACCTAAATAGGTATTTTTACCATAACAGGGTTGTCCTAACGCACCCAAGGACAAAGAAATTATCTCAAAGGTACTCGAGTAACATAAATATAACTCAAAGTCAAATATCTTTATTCAATATAGAAGCATACACTTACTTATTGATAGTCAAAAAACTCTACCACCGGTTCGGAAGGAGAGCCACTTACCTGAAAAGAACCGGCGTAAGAAACTCAGCGTTACATTTTGTTTTAACTTGATAAAAAAATTGCAAATATGTGTACAATTTATTAAATTCCACATGAAAGAGCCTGGAGCGATCAATTCATTTCCAGAGTGTGTTATCATTCAAATAATCACTAATACTATAATAGCCATTAACACACAAACGTTCCTTTACAAGTTTTGAATTTAGCGGATTCAATTTATTACCTCCAGCCTGGGCGTCTACGGAATTATTTACGATTGAAAAATGTCTGTTAATCACCTACGCGCTATCAGTTGTGCATTCCGCATTACATGGTTACAACCTAAGATAATAAAAATAACATTCATTAAACAACTTCATGTATGCTTGTACGATAGGCTTAAAAATTACCAAGAGGTTTAGGTGTGGGTAAATACCGAACACTTCCAGCAACAAATGCATGAACTCATTGAAATACTTAAATTATTACATTGCAAAATATATTGTTATTTCATATCTTAAGAGATATGGTAAGGCTTTATTATTATTTACAGTTAAAAATGACAGAGTTATCAGTTCTCACATGTACTTAGCTAAATATAGGTACCCATACCGTGCGCGGTGCCAATGCTGAAATCACTTTAGGCGTCAATAATAAAAGCATCTTCGCCCGTTATTCTATTTCTGTTGCTACTCAATTATGCCCGTGTCGAATGGTCTCATTTAATTTATATCTTTGTACAGACAACTCTATTTTATAGGAAAACTCAAAACAAAAGCAATACTAAGTATATAAATTTATTAAAATAATAAGGTGTATACCATAAGTACAATTTACTGTAAGTTTCATCTTTGAAATAGATCCTTTTAGGTTTTCGTACCCAAAGGGTAAAACGGGACCCTACTACAAATACTCCGCTGTCTTTTTGTCTGTCAGACTGTCACCAGGCTGTTTCTCATGAACCGTGATAGTTAGACAGATGAAGTATTTCTGTTGCCGCTATACCAACAAATACTAAAAACAGAATTAAAAATATTTAAGTGGGGCTCTCATACAACAGACATGATTTTTTTTGCTGTTTTTATAGATAATGGTAAAAATATACGCCCTTTAACTCCAGATAACAATTAACAAAATAACAAGTAAATTAATTAAAAAGATATACAAATAGTAAGTATTGATTAGATCCGATGAATTGTTTTAAATGAATAATACACTGGTCAATTGCACCCCCGGAATCTTAGATATCGTATACGTCGTGATATATAAATAATGAAGGGCTTCGTGTTTCGAAGGGGTACTAGAGTAATAAAAGCACAAATGTTCTAGTAAAATATGTACTTCACACCGTAGAGGAATCAAAGGACCCGTTTGACACAATTACCCCATAAAGAATTTTAGGAGACCCCTTGATGAAACATTATAACTTTAATACCCACAAGAAAAACGCGAAAGCGCTAAAAGAACAGAATGTGATTAATGATACAAGTCAGTCCGGTCCGATCACATGAGCGCTTCGTCCACGAGTAAGAAGTACCTTGCGAGATTCTCGCTCCATTTATTTATTTTATTTACCATTCCAGTGTAGTGACTAATAGTCACTTGGTGTTGCCAGTGTTGTCGGGCGGCGGTGGCAGTGCCCGTCTGCCAAATTCGCCATAAAAAGGCGCGAAGGTACTTATAATAAATATTGATGTTTTGACTAGATAATTGGTGAACTACATTTTAATATCAATAGCAAAATAGTTTGTAAGCATATGTAGGTAGGTACATAATTATATCTGACAGAGATATACCTACGTTGATTATTCCGCTCAGCAGCGTGGCGACGAAAGCTGAGGAAGCTGCGGCTACAGGAATTTGTTTTTTCGTTTCTTACTTGCGCCAGCAAAAGATTTAACAAAAATGTTTTTTCCGTACTTCTGGAAGCATCTTGCAGAAGTAGAGTGAACCTTTTCCTGACTCTACATGGTGTAACCTGTTCAAACACTCGTTCTAATTCTGGTATTAAGCGAGGTGCCAGTTCGGACAGTTGTTGCTGAAAAACTATGACGTCATAGTTTAATTTCTGCCTGATTTCTTCTCCAATTTAATTATTGTTTGTTCATCGAGGGCTGACCATATCTACTCGCTTAACCTGTTATCCACCGCTGCCAGTCTTCAAGTTTCGAAAGCGTTCGTTACAAATGTGTTTGTTGTACGTAATGTCCGCCTATGGCTGCTGCAGGCTTCCTTAAAAATATCCCACTATATAGGTATATAACATTTATATTTATACTCATAAAAGTCTTGATATTGCAACTTTTGCAACAATTGATTGCAAATGTGTTGCCACCTTTTAATAGAATGGCTCCGGCTATCTCACTCACCTGACTAAACGCAGAAGTATTCAGGCCGGCTTTCTGTGAGGTCGTGGAAGTTACACTGATGGATCAGCCCACTGGATTTAATTGTATCGATAATGGAATCTAACCTAACCCAACCATCTTTTCTATTGAACGTTGAATGTCTTTATTTCAATAAACTCCTGAATCAGTCTCGGTAGGTAAAGTGTACTTTTGCGAGCGATTTTAAAAATGCATCTCTCTGCTTTATCGGATTGTAAAGGCTAATAAGTAACATTTCAAGCAGTGGCAAAATAGCACCTATTGATATACAACAAAGGTACGTTCACTATCAGAACTCTGCAAAAATTTAACTGACTTTTATGTTATACATAAAAGATTTTTCGACTACCATGCCGGTCGTCAGTAGTTACTACCGCCAATTGACTCGCTTGATTCTTTACCCGACCCAACTTTTTATTACGAAAGTAATACTAAAATGTCATTTTGTTGCTCAGAGCAGCTACTCCTAGAGAAGATCCCAAGATCCCAAGATCTACAAGATCCCAATCGACCTAATAATATAAAAGTAACGTTCGCTACTAATCTGTGTACAGAATAATTCACAAATGACATTTGACGTTTCATGATGTTTCCCTAACCTAAAGTTCTATGGGTGTCACTTGCGACCTGATGACCCAAAATAATTACGGCACTGCCAAGAACGACGTCGGGAGAGTTTGTGACTTTACCGCCTTGAGCACTACAATCGATATATAAAGCGCGATCGCATTAACATGAAATTGGTCAGTTTTTCAAAAAACATATCCTAGCAAGGGACTACAAAGTGATAGAGGGGGACATACTCGTATAATGTGGAATTAACGCAATAGATTTGTATGTTTGATACGTAATCATAACCGCGTGAGACCCGCCTGATACTGCTTTTTAAAATTCGTACTTGCAACCGCCCACCCTTGTTTCGGTTAACCCTGTGTTTTGAGCGTTTGTCAAATCACACGGTAAATGGAAACAAAAACATCTCAAAATTTTTTCACATACAGTAAAAGTAAGCTGGTAGAGTACAAAACACAGAGTACATTTCAAGTGACTAATAGCTCTATTTTTAGTCAATGTAAGTAGTTATAAAACAAAAAAACTGTAACCATTTTGTAAATACCTACATAGAGTTGCAATTATTTATTACGTATTGTACATTGTCTAATAAAGAATACATTTAATAAATCGATATACATATTTATAAATTATAGAAAAACACGTAATGTTTGAGGGGTTTGATATAATATCAAAACATTCCTTTAGAAAATGCTTGTAGTTTTTTATCACTCGCTTCGGGCCTATTAGTCCTTAATTATTCAAACTCTTTAGGCATGTAAAAGAAAAAAAATACTCGCTGAACCTTCATATAATCGATATAGCTAAGATAATTATACATAAAAAAAGGTTTGTCCTTTTTAAGCTTATATTACGAATAAAACTATTTAAAAAAATGTAAACATTAGAAATAAGAAAAAGTGTAATTTAAAAGAGTTAGAATTCCTTCCGAGAGCCACAGTAGCATTTCTGCGTGTTATGTGAATCTTAATTCACAGTAGGCGGTTGTTTGAACATAACATTGATACGATTATATACCTGAGCGTTATAGTACTATTGTAAGTAAAAAGTATTTAAATTATGCTATTATGAAAGTAATCGTAATGAATTCCTATGCTCGATATATTCTATCATCTATTTAAATACTAATTGTCTCACGGCAACACTAACAATCAGTAGATTTGAGCGAGCATACTGCATTAAAACAAGAGACCAGGAGATTATGAAGTAAGAACAGAGGAAGACTTATCAATAGACTTGCGAAACAATGGAAACGGCCGCAGGTAAATCAGGCCCTTAGCTCGGCGTAAAGCGGGGGAGTTCACTTGTTATCCAATTATGCTGAAATTCATATTCCATTTCCTCTTTGTACAATCGGAACAAAGATAATGGCTAAAAGATTTTACTGACATGTACACAATCTATCTACAACCCTTGTTCAACAATGACATGAATTTATGTCCCGAAAATATTGTATTTATAAATAACTTTGAGTTGATTGTTCTTTCACGGATGCTTTATAGGACGTCCACAACTTGAATAGGTAAAGTTCCCTCTCGACTTTGTCGCTATTCCTACGCGGAATAAATTCGATACCATTGTCTATTTCATGTGCGTATTTTGGTAAGTCAACAACGTTGCGTACAAAACATGGTCCTAGACGTTGTTTTTCCATTTTATGACCATCAAACGTTGTAATAAAACGATACATAATTATCTGCGTACTCACCATATTATTTCGTCGTATTTTTGATATGGAGTTGAGTTTTGAGATCTCTCAGTCTGGCGCCAATTGTTAAATTGTTACTAAGCTCCGCCTCAAACAAAGAGTTCTCATGACCAACTTAAAGCAGCCGGAAGGGGCCGCCGCTCCCGTATGGGCTAGGACGTCGTCTTCGTTATGCACTTATAGGTCGATGCGCGCCAACTGGCAGAATTCGAAAAACGAACGGCTCGTGCCCAACTCTATATTAGTAATGCACCGCGGCCACAATATAACGGGGTGGATAGCTAACGACGAGGAATTCTTTAGGTAAAGCCATGAATAAACATGAAAGTACGCTGCTGGAAGTGGGCGACTAGGCCAATAAACGCTTATTGCTTACTAATTTTATTGGACGAGTTCAAATGCTACCCGCTTCAAATGCATTTTCCTGGCCGTTTTTAGCCAGAGCGGAGTCTTGCTGACATTGATGCAAACGACAGTTAGAGGCTAATTGCAAAGTTGCAGCAAACACGGTAGCAATGTGAATTTAACTAAGCAAGGCTGAGAGATTTGTAAAACGATTCAATACAGACATATTTAACAACAAAGTAGTTTCTTCTGGCCTTAAGATCTTATTCATATGTAATGTAATTATTTGTCTCTCTGTCCGTCTGTTTGATAAACTTCTACTTTGCTATGAAATTATTTATTATTAAATTAAGTATGAATTCCATAACACAGTATTAAATGTATTTAAAAATTTAAAAATTTGGAGTATAATATTATTATTTTGTCGTGCTAATAATAAAAAAAAAACGCAAAGAAATGGTCAAATTTCATTAATCACTAACGCCATCTATTACAAAAAAATGGAAATATATTTATTGCAGTCGCCGATAGAGAACATTTGTATATTTTGTATGAATGTCTGTTATTACTGACATCCGTAAATTACATTTTAATTTACGCTAAATATTAGTGACAACTAAATTAGACGAACTAAATTAAAACACCAACAGAGTATCTGAAGAGAAATCTTTTACCTTGTCAAAAACAATTTTGAAGTGAAAACTTCTGTAGCCAAACTTATATAAAAATTTGTTACTTAAAATTATTGTTTATCGTTTATAATTGTGAGAAATAAAATAATAGATTATGTTAAAATTGTTGGAAGGAGAAATATTTAAATAGTTGGTGAAATGAAACTATCACTGCTTTAACGTGCCAGTACCTTAAAAAGCAACGTAATGGGCATGGGCCAATAATGGGCCAATTTCATTAACCGCTAGCGCTATCTGTTGGCTAAAAGATGGAAATATATTTATTGCAGTCGTCCACTTCCGATAGAGTACGTTGTTATATTATAATGTTTTATGTTAAATGTTTGGTCCAAAAACAATTCTGAAGTGAAAACTTCTGTAGGCAAACGTATATAAAAATAGTTACTCAAAATTATTGTTCATACAAGAATTGAGACTAATAAACACAGTTATTCTTGTTTCAAGTTATCACTTCTGTCGGTCTCCATAACTGCTGAAGTGATTATTTGTTGTATAATATTTTTAATACTAGAAAAGTATCCTTGTCTTTTTATATTTTATTTGATTAAGAAAATGGTTAAGCAAGAAATATAAATTTATTATACATTCAGACTTTTGTATTTAGACGAATTTTTTAAAGCTTATGAAAAATGATAGAGAAAACTTTTTTTAAAACCATACCTATTGGTTCATTTTATTAAAAATTTTCAAAAAGAAATTGTAGTCCAGTATAAATTAAGAGATAAATAGCTTAAATATAACAAAAGGTTCGGTTTAACTGTAATATTACCATGCAGCAGCTCCTGTCGCACGAATGGGCAGGGAAGCATCATGGCTTCGCAAAAGACTGACGTGCAGTGGAAGTACTATTTCTTCCACATTTCGCCTGGTAAGTGAGGTACCGGGGTTCGCTTTTTTTAAAAGTTGACAATGCGCTGTAGACGTCCAAGGGCGTTCGTAATCACTAAACATCACCGCTTAAAAGAACCTCGTGCGCCGTCTGTTCGGTTTTTAATTTAATATAAAAAAATTAAAAAAAGACGTTTAAATTACCACGCCACACGCGCCAAAAACTTACTCGCCATTCTCTCAATAATATTTATTTTATATTGTTGAAATTTGCACAAATTACAATTCAAAGTTTAGTCTAGATAAGATATCCCTATTAATTTTTTACCATTTAAATTTTGGCCCATTTAAATTAGTTTTCTTTCCAAATTCGTTTTTCACTTACAAATATTTTTAAAACTATACAGTAACATAACCTTTTCTGACTTGTATTGTGCTGTTTACATTTTACATTAAAAATAACATTGTCTTGATTTTTCTTTAATCTGTTTTCTAGTTTTGCGATATTATTTATACTCTATAGCATTTACGTGACAGTAGTGACAATAAACATCGGTGCAGATTCGTCGGCTCGGTTGATTATATTTTGTTATACAACTTGTTTTATTATTAAAATGCGCTGTGATAGAAATAAAAGTAAATATTCACGATAGTCAAAATGGGAAGCCTAAATATTGCGGAGTGGTCTCCAGACCAGGTGGCAGAGTGGCTGTCTGGTTTGTAAATGAAATACTGTTTTGATTCAGTTGTTTTTCCGTGGTGACTCACAATCTATCTTTGCAGGTTTGGGGCCGACGGTGGCGAGCTACGCGCCAGCACTGAGGCAACGCGGCCTCAATGGCTCGAAATTACTTACGCTTCGTTGTGATGATCTTGAGTACCTCGGTATTCACATAATTGGTCACCAGGAACTGCTTCTCGAAGCAGTGGAACATTTACGAAACTTTGTACGTAACTCGTGATTTAGTCCAGTAAACACACTTTCACACTTATGTTCGATTTAATTAAGTAAAACCTAGCAATTTTGTTTAAAAATTTCACAAATGAATTTTAAGATCGACTTTAATTTTGATATAACGAAGTTTTCGGATTTTAATGGCTTCTACTTTGTTCTAACATTACTTATGACTAATTTAAACTCTAAAATATGCAAGCTGTTGAGAATTTTCTTCTGAATTTATTGTTTCGAATGTCAGTTATTTCTTTTCTCAAATATATCAACCGAATAGAAAAAAGGAGGACTTTAGTTGTATATATTTTTTATATTTGTTACTTCACAACTTTGTTAAATATGAAGCAGTTTTAAAAAGTTTTTTTGCATTGCATTCAGTTTCACAGCTATGTGTTCCTATATTAATTTCATTGGCTTTGGGCCTTGAATTCCGGAGATATGACAATGAACTGTTCAAAATGAAATGAAAGTTGTATAGTGACTGATTTAATGTCATATTTGTTTTTTTTTGTTATTAATAGTAAGAAAACCTTCAATTTATAGATTATGGTACTTAAACATTTATGATACACAGTATTTCACTACTGTGAAAGTTGATTTGCTTCATGGTTGCTAATGGGTATAAAAAGATGTATGTAAAAAACATAACCAGTCTATTTGAGATAAATACATGTTTGAACTGGACTTATTTTAGTTTACGATAATAAAGTTTAATACTTATTTGTGATATTAAGCAAATGATGCCATTCATGGATGATGGGCTGATATGATTTCCTTGACATTCCACACAATCTTAAAATGCAACATCGGTGGCAAGCGGCGAGGTGTCGGTACGAGCGTACGATTGGCGGTTGCAGGTGTACGAGGTGTCGCGCGAGTGCGTGCAGCAGCTGGCGCTGCGCGTGTCGAGCGCCGCCACGTGCGTGGCGCGCGCGCTGCGCCACCACAGCGACGCACGCCTCGAGACGCACTCGCTGGCCGACGTGGCGCGTGCCGTGCACGCCGTCAAGCCGCTCGTGTGCTGGCTGGACAGGTGCCTTGCCCCTCCGCCCCTCGGCCCCTGCGCCCCTGCGCCCCTGCGCCCCTGCGACCCGCGTGACCTCCGCTGCCCGGCAGGTGGGCGGGCCCCGGCGCGCCGCTGGCCGAGCGCAGGGCGGCGCTGCTCAAGCTGGCGCTGGAGGCGGCCACGTGCGCGCAGCGCGACCGCTTCGCCGAGCAGCCGGCGCGGGCCGTGGCAGCCGCCGCCGCCGCCGCCGCGCAGCTGGCCGACTACATCATACAGGTGCCCCGGCGCTCGGTGGACCGGCTTCGGCCCGCGAGCGGCCTAGCATTACGAGGTGGTGCGTCGCCGCAGGACGTGTCGGACCCCACCATCCTGCAGCCGGCGTGCGTGGAGGCGGTGACGCTGCGCCAGGGCGCGCGGCCGCTGGGCTTCGAGGTGCTGCCCTCCCTCTGCGGCCACCACCAGCTGGCGCACGTGCGCTTCGGCTCGCCGGCCCACGCCTCGGGCGCGGTGCACGACGGCGACGAGATCGTGCAGGTAGCCCTTACTGCCGCTTACTGCCGCTTACTGCACCTGCCTCCGACGACCTCCTACCGTGGCTATATGGAACGGTGTATTCCACTATGCTAATCAGGCTGTCAACTTTATTTCCTTTTTGGAACATTCAAGATTGGTTTTAATGTTCTTTTTTGTTAAAGAAATTTATTTTACATCGAAAATAAAAAATAAGACATTCAGGAAAAAAGAATGCACATTGAAATTATAAATATTAGGCTATCCTTACTGTCAAATCAAATCAATCAAAATCATTTATTCGAAGTAAGATTTTTTCAAACCGTTTTTCGACGTCTTACAATATGTCTTATAATATGTGTCTCTCATGCCGTGCTGGAGTATCGGAACACCAAGCCTCTTTGTCATTTAAATAATCATCTAACTTATAATAAGCTTTTTTAAACAGTGTCTGCTTTACAATAAATTTGAACTTTTTGTCCGGTAGATTTAAAATATCATCAGGAATTTTGTTGTAGTAGCACACACAGAGCCCCACGAATGAAGTCCTAACCTTAGCTAGTCTACAGCGAGAAAGAACTAAATTATTCTTGTTTCTTGTATTACGGTCATGAATATCAGAATATTTACTAAAGTCATGGATATTCTTCCTAACATACATAATATTTGCAAAAATATATTGACATGGAACTGTGAAAATCTGTATCCTCTTAAATATTTTTTTAAGCGAGTCCCTACAGCGAAGTTGATAAATTGCTCTAACAGCTCTCTTCTGCAAAATGAAGATGGATTCAATATCAGCCGCTCGGCCCCATAGCAGGATACCATAAGACATAACGCTATGAAAGTAGCTAAAATAAACTAATCTGGCCGTTGCTTCGTCAGTTAACTGTCGAATCTTTCTAACTGCATATGCAGCCGAGCTAAGCCTTCCAGACAGAGAAGAATATATGGGGACCCCATTGGAGTTTTGCATCAATAGTTATCCCTAAGAATACTGTACTGTCAACCAAATCAAGCCGTTCATTATTCAATACAATTCCTAAACCATCATTACTTTTCACGTTTGGCAAAGTAAATTTAATACATTTAGTCTCTTTAGCATTCAGTACTAGGTTGTTTACAGTGAACCAATTGTGAATTAGTTGAAGAGTGTTATTTATGTCATCGTAGTTACTAGTTTTTCTACAAATTTTAAAAATAAGAGAAGTATCGTCTGCAAATAATACTATGTTTGTCAGATCCTGCACCACATGTGGTAAGTCATTTATATAAACTAAAAATAGAAAAGGCCCCAAAATAGATCCTTGTGGTACTCCCATTTTAAGCAGGGATCCCTGTGAATATGAGCCATTTACGTGTTTCTTCTGAATTCTCTGTTCTAAATATGATTTGATAAGTTTAAGTGCACTATTTTTGACACCGTAATGATATAGTTTAAGTAATAAGGTTTAGTGTTGTACACAATCGAACGCCTTTGAAAGATCACAAAAAACCCCTATAGCGTCATAAGAATCTTCCCATGCACTAAAAATATGCTTTACAAGCGCAACACTGGCGTCAGTAGTAGAGCGCCCTTTGGTGAAGCCGAACTGCTTATTATGTAAAAGAAAATTTTTATTGAAATGTGATAGAAGTTGATTCAATATAATTTTCTCAAAAACTACTTAATACGGGTAAAATAGATACAGGTCTAAAATTACTAGGATCGCCTCTATCACCTGTCTTAAATAATGGTATTACTTTACTGTATTTCATCAAGTCAGGGAAAATTCCTTCATCTATACATGTATTAAAAATGAGGGCAAGATATGGCGCCAGAGTGTCAATTATCGAACTACAAACTTTGACTGACATTCCAAATAAATCCTCTGTAACCTTTACTTTAATTTCCCTACGAGCTTTAATTACTGTTTTTTTCATTTACATGTTCAAATTTAAAATCAGCGTTACAGGGTTTAACATGATTTTTGAGTGTTGTCGCAGAAAGAATTGGTGAGGAATTCAGCGATGCAGTGGTTTTAATAGGACTATTAACAAAAAAGTTTTCAAATTCTTGAGCTACCTCTAAATTAGAACTTACAGGCCCCTTGTCTAAATTTAGTTTGTAATCACTATCGCGCTGTTTTGTTTTGCCAGTTTCATTATTTATAATATTCCAAACTGCTTTTATTTTATTGTCGGCCATCTTAATTTTATTACTAATGTAAAGGGCTTTAGCAGTAATGCAAATTTTTTTTAAAGTTTTCGAATAACATTTGACGTAGTCATTAAATTTATCGCTAATTTTATAATTCCTTAATTCGTAAATTTCAAAAAGTTTCTCTCTGCTTTTCCTTATACCTGGTGTCGCCCAGTCACTAAACTTAAATGACATACCAATGCTTTTATTTTTAATTTGAAAAATTTTGTTATATTCTGCAGATATAATAGAAAAAAAATTTGCATAAAAAATATTTGGATTACTTAAATTAAATTGAATGGAAGGCAATTTATCAACCAAAACATTGTTAAATTTCTCCAATCGACCAGATGTGATTGGCCTAGTTTGTATTTCCAGTTTTAAGTTTGATTGAGTGGCAGGAAAAATAACTTCTTGTCCACTGTGATCAGATGGTAACGCATTGATTATTGATTTACTTGAGTAAATACAACTACAAAAGAAATTGTCGACACAAGTGGACGAAGATGACGTCACTCTAGTCGGTCCGTGAAACACGTGACTCAAATTAAATGACTGAAATAAGTGTAATAATCTATTTGTAAGGTTTTCTATTTTTAAAATATCTACATTGAAATCACCGCTTACAATGACTTGTTTCTTTGTGCTGCAAGCTATTTTTAGGACATCTCCCATAACATTCTCGAAAGTAGGAAAATTGTGATAATATGGTGGCCTGTATACGCACACTACAACTTGATTTTCCAGCTCGATACAAGATACCTCAACACTTCGTTCAACCGAAAGTCCTACTATATCAAGGATATTTTTTTTAGGAGCTTTAAACTTAATATTTTTACGCAATAATATTAAAGATCCACCGCCTATATTTAAGTGATGATTTGGCTTGCGGTTGAAGGAACTGGCTATAAAATAATTTTCATAGTTAATTAACATTTCGTAGTCTGCAAGCCAGTGTTCAGTCAGACAAACAATATCATATTTATTTTTTTCTAAAAATAATTCTACCAGTAACGTTTTGCTGGACGATGCTTCTCCGTTGTTTGATTTTTACCTAATTTATTGCAAGAAAATCTCTGTTTGACTTTATTTGTTGAAATAGTTTGACAGAGATTTTCTTTTGTCGAAGTCAACAGTTTAAAGAAACATTCTCTATACTAATTGCGATTTCGCTATACATTTTGACAGGCAGTGCAATGTTAAATAGGTATTCACTCGGCTTCTGCTGTGGCGTTAACCACAGAAAGAACCGAGCAATTAGTTGTTTTGTGTGGGAATTGGAAATTTAAATTAATGGAGTCAATATTTTTAAATATTTATTAGTAGTTATTAATAGTTATTTGTAAGTTTAAAGAAAAATAACAGTAATGAAGTAAGGGAATATTTTGTCAAAATGTCTATAGTTGTAGAAGTATTTGTTTGTAGAGTATGTTTGGGCACAGGGAAAGTTGGTGATGTTTTTGTATGAATATATGAATGGGGCCATGACGCCGTGAAGCATGCCGTAACTAACGTGTGCGGGTGGCGCTTAGGTGGGCGGGCGCTGCGTGATCGGGTGGGGCGGCGAGGCGGTGGAGCGGCTGTGCGCGCGCACGGCGGCCGAGGCGGGCGGCGGCGAGCTGGCGCTGCGGCTGCGGCGGCGCGGCGGCGGCGGCGGGCCCGCGCGCGCCCCGCCCCTGCTGGCGCCGCGCCGCCCGCGCGCCCCCGCGCCGCCCCGCCCCCGCCCCCGCCCCCACCGCCGCCCCTCGCCGCCGCCCGCCCCCGCCCCGGCCCCGGCGCCGCCCCCGCCCCTCGCCGCCGACGAGCCGCACGCCTCCTCCTCCGAGGACAGCGAGCCGCTCTCGCCGCCCGCCTCGCCCACGCAGCTGCACCTCGACAGCGCCAGGTACTTCGGCTTGGCACACATCTTTTTCTATTTCAAAGTGACCACATGGTAATTCAGCACTTCCGTCACTAATCAACCGTAGGTCAGGGGTCCGGCGACCACTTTTAATGAACAACCCGAGATTAATATCCACCAATGAAATTGCAATATGACAGTTCTTACCGATATGGAACAAAAAGTAATAGTAAAAGGCATATTGTCATCCTGATCAATAGTATAAATGGGTGTTCCTCAGGGATTTATCTTGGGTCCATTTCTATATTTTAGTTTATATAAATGATTCGTGTCTTGACAAACTTGTGAATGACAAAAAAGTTTGTAGAGTTAAATGGACACTTGTTTAAAGTTAATAAGAAAAATGAAACGTTGGATCAACCAAATAACCTCCCGGCACAAAATACTAGATGTTCTGCCGGGCTGGTTTGTGACTCATAATTTACTTTTAAATGACTAAAACTAAATGTTTCAGATTACTCTATTCAAGTTGTCTCACATACTTTCAATTGGTATTGATGATAAAATTGTTAATTATTGAACATGGTACAGTAGTAGATCATAGCTTTTAAAAAGTTAGTTATGGTTTTCTTTTTTTTGTTATTATGATAATATTAGAAACCAATTTAATTTATATTGGTTGTATTGTTAACCTTACCTGGTAATTCAAAGCTCAATAGATGTTAAATATTTGGAGATCGATTTGGTTCATGATTTATAATATTAAATATATTTTTGTTATAATCAAGTAGAAGGAAAGATAATTTTTATTTACCAAGCTTTTTCATTGTGAATGTTGTTGAGAAGTGCATAAAAAAAATTTTAGACTTCTGTTTATAGAATAGCAACAAACATACTTTTTGAACTGAAACTTCAAATGCAACTTCCAACAAGATTGCGTTAAACGTTTAACGCTACCATGGAGGGGGAATGAAAGCATTGTTGTGTTGAACGTTGAACGCTCCCGGGGAACAGACAGAGGCAGAGCGAGAGTTAATGCGTGGCATTCGAAGTTGCAGTTGTTATGTGCATACCTTACAGTATGAATCGAATGTTGCCCGCGCAGGACGTGCCCGGTGCGGCGGCGGCGCCACAGCGTCAGCGGCGCCAGCCCGCCCGCCGCGCGCCGCTCGCCGCTGCTGCAGGTGCGCGCCGCGCCACACCCGCCCGCCTCACTCCCGCCTCACTCCCACCTCACTCCCACCTCACTCCCGCCTCACTCCCGCCTCACTCCCACCTCACTCGCCACGCGGAACGCGAAAGTGACATACTTACACTTCGCAACGGTATCTTGTATCTTGTATTAACTGATGTTTTTGCTTTCAGTCCCGAGACTATTAAAGCTTCATCGGACGCAGAACCGGTGGGCTAGCTAGAACCCACGGGTTTGGGCCCCCCGCTGTGGGTAGGGCCACGCATGTGCTCATGCGTGCGTTTAACTACTATGGTGTGTCATCTAAGGGCCATCGAAGTTGCGGTGCGGACCGAGACCCCGATGGCCGTCGACTGTGTTTTTAGCTAATCGGTGGCTGGGGGCGGTGAGAACCGCCCCGGAACGCGGGTGTACCTTGTGTACGCGTTGTGTTGGTCTCGCCGTGCTCGGAGGTGAGGGCGAACTAGCGTGTTTGTTGTTGCACTAACTGTGGGTGTAGTGTTGTCCGGCGGGACCCCCGGCGGTGGGTCCGGCGTATCTAAGTCCCCTTCGCAACGGTGGGCTACTGATCTCTCTCAGTGGAACGAAAAGGAATCGAAATGGGCCTTAAACACTCGATCGATCCGTCCCCACCGTGCGTTCGCAGTTCTGGCAGGAGCTGCAGCAGCAGCGCTGGGTGCGGGGGCGGGAGCCGCAGCCGGAGGACGGCGCCCTCTACCGCAGGGACAAGGTATTTAGGCGCACATCTAAATTATTACAATCTATCTGCACAAACTGATTATTTTAAGTTTGACAACAATCACTCTCAAAGAAAATCTTCATTACATATTTCAGAAGAGTGAAATGACTATAGAATTTTTTTTTTATTTCTTTCAAATTTTGGATTAAAAAAAGATTGAAAATATAAAATTTTGAAGTTAGATGTAGTACTTTAAAGTGGTAATGAAACTGTACAAATTATTAAGCAACGGTATGATGTGTGTGAGGAGTGTAGATATGACATTCCATTAATTCCACGAAAATTTATTTAATAATATTGACATGTCTCCTCATCACTTTGCATCTCTTAAATACCAAAAGAACAATGCCCACTTCCCATACATTTAAAAACCTGATAATGAAAGTGTATGTATAGTTACAAGGTATAGCAGAAAGACCTTTAAGTTAGTAAATTAATATCATATAGTCAGTTTTACGATTGCTGGTCTACGAAGTCCAAAAATTATTAAAAAATGTTACTTTTTAGGTTAGGATTTGCAGTTACCTAATATAACGAAATAAATGTGCTGGAAGTATCAAGCTATTTTAAAAAGCTATTTACGCTCAAGTTTATTCTAAAATAATAATATTAGCCTGTCTAAGGTCAAAAACGTCTTTTTTACTTGTGAATTCCTAGAAACCGACTGCCCTTACGTCACTGCTTAGACTTGATTATTGTCACTATAAATTGAGTGAAGAGCATTATCCGCTGTTTCAACAGCCCACATAAGTACCTATACTAAAAAAACGTAAGATAAAAGTGATCATTTATCTGCCCCACACATTTCATTGGCCTGCACTGCAATACATAATAATCGATAATTATAATACTTGATTAATAAAACGGGGGAAAAAATAAAACACTATGTTACAGTGGAATGCTTTATTAATTATCATCATCTTCACTTAAATGTCATAACTATGTTATCCAGAAATTCTGCTATAACAGAGATATTTTCTTGATAGTTCATCCGAAGCACAACACTAGTCATAACATGAGTGCAACATCCTATGGTTCGCCAACCAACTAAACAATTACAACAGTATTCGACTATACTAGCTCTGCCAGACAAATTATTTTCTATTAAAATGTAGACATAATATTGTTTTCTTTAAATGTGCCAGGACTTAATTTTTCCTCTTATTAGTGTTATGTCACCACTTTCTCTCAGATTATTCCTAGAAAACTCCGGTGTCCCTACATATTTCTATTCTATGTGATACATGAAAGCGAATATGTTCGCCATAACAGGATTTGGCTTGCCTTATTTGGTACCTAATGCAAATAGTATAAGTTCACTAATAACTTAATCTCTAAGAAACATAAAAAATAAATTATCTTCAGTAGTAGAAACACCACAAACTTCAGCAACATTCCTGATATGTGTGGCAGCACTCTTACAACTCATCCTGCATGAATGGCATATTCTATCAGATGATGATATCTACAAAAGAAAACTATCTACAAAACAAGTAATAAAGCAATAATTATTATTCATCTTAATAATATATTTTTTAAAAACTCAATTATGTATTTATTTGTGGTTAAAATTATTACAGCATCAGTCAATTAATAACAGATATAATAATTTACATCTAAAATACAAAAGAGAAATAATCTAGAGTAATAATATCAAGTTTTATACTGGCAAATGATTAACAATGTAGAAACATGAGTATGTGATGTTGTTAACTTGTTTGTATAATAGAATTTATGTCTTTGCTTTTCTGAAGGATTATCAAAAACTGTGTTCTTCGACCTGGTTGAGATAATCCTGAAGCTTGAACAACATTACAGCATGTTAATTCCTGGTTTATTCTTCTCATAAAGAGTTCATTACAAAATTTACAAATGTAATCTTCCTCAGTAATCTGAAATAAAAAAATATATTTTGAGTTTATAATACATATTTTGGATATATAGATCTTTTGCACAGTTGTTTGTGTTATGTCACAGGTATAATTTATAGGAGCTTTTATTAGTTTGATTAGGACATGATTGACATTTTTAGATTAAAAATAATAAACATAAATACTCACAATCACTGGCGAATACCGATGAGTATGAGTCACTCGCAGAACTGTCAAATGTCAAAAAAATCCATTTATGTCAGCCGTGCGAACTTTATTACATGCTGCATTAATAATTTATTATTTTATTTTTAATAAATCTGTACTACTAATAAGATTGATCTTAATTTTTATACAAACACTGTTAAATAGGTGCTTACTCACTTCTCTAAAGCGTAATATCACGTACAAAACTCAGAAAAAGTTGAATACAGTCAAGTAGGTAGTGTGAAAAATGGAACGTCCTATGCAAAGGAGTGTTAAGGTGCGTTCAAAACATGGTAATATGTTTACCCTTGAAGTAAAATAAGCGTAAAGAAATATCAAAAAATATTTTTTTTTCCCGACCTTCTTTTAACATTGTGATTAGTGTAATTACTATAAAATGAAATTAGCTAAATTTTAATATTTATTTCACTTCTATACACAATCAGGTCAAAAATGGGCATTGTTCTTTCTCATCCAGTTTTCGATTAGTGTAGAAAGTACCCAACAAGGGTAAAAACCACTCCTGCAAGCGCCACTCCTGCAATAGCCACTCCTGCAAGCGGCACTTGCCTGCGAGTACAATTTGCATTACTTTGGAGCGTGATTCCCTCGGAGAGAGCGAGAGGGCAAGAGAGCGAGAGAGCGAGCGAGAGGCGTCTGTGACAGGCGGTGTCGTGCAGCACGGGGCTGCAGCTGTCGGCGCGGGGGCGCACGGCGCGCGGCCGCCTCGACAAGAGCCTCTCCACGCCCGCCTATGGGCCCGAGCCCCCGCCCGCCCCTGCCCCCGCCGCCGCCCCCGCCCCGCCCATCCCCGAGTCGCCGCCGCCCGCCCCCGACGAGGGGCGGGCGGGGCGCGCGCCCTCGCCGCCGCCGCGGGAGCCGCGCATGACGGGTACGAACGTGTCGGCAAACTATCTACGAACTCTAAAGACACCCTTGGTTACCTCACTTACCAAATTTCAAAAACTTAATATATCTGCTTTAAACAAGTGTGGTGGTACTTCCCTAAATAGCCGTGAGAACTTGCCGC
This sequence comes from Iphiclides podalirius, assembly GCA_933534255.1. Classification (NCBI taxonomy): domain Eukaryota; kingdom Metazoa; phylum Arthropoda; class Insecta; order Lepidoptera; family Papilionidae; genus Iphiclides; species Iphiclides podalirius. The sequence goes on along the minus strand of OW152820.1, from coordinate 16,953,328 downwards.
GTAGCTTTTGCATTTTGTTCTGACACAATTAAAGTTTGTGACATAAAGTTTTTCTGACAAAAAAAAAGTTTCTCCATATTTACCCATGCAAATTAGTCTTAAGTGATTGCTTTAGTGGAAATCTCCGCCTTGCTGAGGAACGGCTCAGATTGCGTAATAGATTTACACTGCACGACAATCAGCTCTAAATTTTAGCCTAAGTATTCGAAAATTTTATCGGATTGCGCGTGTTTCGTCCCACCAGGAGGGCCCGTGTCTTCGCCGGAGTCGAACGCCCCCTCCGCGCCCTCCGCCCCCTGCGCCCCCTGCGCCCCCTGCGCCCCCTGCGCCCCCTGCGCCCCCTGCGCCCCCTCCGCCCCGTCCGCCCCGTCCGCACCCCTCCGCGCCCCACGGGACTCGCAGGTGCGTCACTCGCTGCTTTTATACTTATATGTACTACGCGACTTTTATACTATATACAGCGTGTCGTTACAACCGCGAAAATAAATGAACACACATATAGATGATAACTTTTTAAAATTATATTAAAAATTTACATTCTTTAAACATCTATATTTACAGAGTTATTAAATTTTTCAAAACAAACAATTTAAGAACATCCTTACGCATAATCCGCTATACTAGCGGATCCGAAAAACGTTGTCCTGTATACGCCCCTTAAATCTGGCAACAACTTATAAATAAAGAAAAAATAAAAAACAAAAATTGGACCCAATCACAGGGACGGACAGAATTTATATTGAACAGGAGCCAGCCCGTCCCGAGCAAGACAAAATGATGCTAATTCTATGGGATTTGCTTAATAGAAACAAAACTACTAGCTGTACAGTCTTCGAATTTATTAATTAATACAATAGATGTAACATCATTCATATATGGCTGTCAGTTAAACTATATTAAAAGTTACTAAAATTAAATAAAGCTCCACAGCACTTAAACAATTGTGTTATGTATGATTATTATACATGCTATTATTATTAACTACACTTCCTTAGGTATCTATATTAAACACATAAACATGTAATTTACAAGAGTAGTAGCTGACATTTTGGCCTAAAGGTCCTTGATACCGGGCCATGAAATCCAAAAAAAAAAAAGTTGCTGACATTGAGTACAGATCAAAAAAACAATACCAGAAGAAGTATATCATCAGCTTGCCGGAATAAAAACTTACTTAATAGGAAACCAACAAAATTAAAATTATATTCTTATATTTTGAGACAATAAAATGACAAGTACCTAAATAATAATCTAAGCAAAAAATGGAAGGCAAAACAACAAATTTAACATAACGCTATCCATCCGTAGAATATATGAACCCAAAATGAAACATAGATATTCTATAGATTCCTAGAGCTAAATTGTATTGTCCTCAAGAGATGTCGCCATATTTTTTACAAGTAACATTTTTATTAACAACAACAATGGACCATCGGTCCAATGGTCCAATGGAAGCTGGCCCTGGCTGATAGATTTACTTTCGGTGTCAAGAGAAATAAATGATAGTGATATGATGTTATTACATCGCAAATATCATCCCTTTTAAAAATAATATCTAATTAGCAGAGGTATTTTAATAATACAAAAAATCTTGTTGGAGGTCCATAAATAGGTTGTTTCAATTACTATTTATTTCTTACGCCCGGTTTCTGAAACACTGATCATCGTAGATGTCAACTAATCATTTTGATGACTCCGTGGCGCAGTTGCCAAGGTATTGGCTTCGGCGTCGGGGGTCGTGGGTTCGATTCCCAGGGACAACTATTTGTGTGACCCACAGATAGTTGTTTCGCATCTAGGTGTTTGTCCGCGTGAAATTTATGTTTGTAAAACGTCCTTTACAACACAGGATAATATTATCCTAAAGTAAGGGCAGTGTTAAAAAAAGAAGAAAAAAAAATCAGCCGTCAAACGTCTTTTCAAATTTCATTTTAGTTGCCAAAAGGACGGTTATACTCTCTAAATTGACCAGAATGATCTCCTAATGATCAGAACGATCAATCATAAGAGTTTAACCATCCTTTTGGCAATTGAAATGAAAATTGAAAGCCATTTGACAGCTGGTTAGTTGACATCTACGTTGATCAGTGTTTCAGAAACCGGGCGGCAGTATGGTAAAAAATGTAGAAGCCATTTACCATTTTTGTTTATGTAGCAAACTTAAATAAAATGATGTTTTTAAATTATATTTATACACATTTACATATGGTCATAGTAACTTTTTAACTAGATTTTTATTTGAGTGTAAATGTTCAATTCTTTTTTTTTTTTTTTTTTTTTTTTTTTTTTTAATCTTTGAAAAGACAATCTTTATTGATCTAATATTTACAAGATTAAATCTATCTAAAATTACATATTATCTAATAAACCTAATCCACGCGGCATGGTGCCAAGAACGCTAGCTGCATTTCCTCGCTGAATAGTTATGCTTAATCGTAACTTAACTAGATTTAAAACAAAATCACTAATTGTACATAACTGATATTATCAACACTTTTTCATGCCGTGATCTGGTCGATCGTCCTTTACAATTTAGGTCATGACTTCAGTTCAGCTTAGTGGCTTGGGCAATTGACTCAAAGGTATTCCTCAATACCTAAAATAAAATCAACTCATAATATAATTGTAGTTGAAATTAAAAAATTTGTTTATTTATTTATGTATAAACCATTTTTGTGGGGACTTAATGTGCACAATTGTACATAATGTGTGTGGCTCTGGCTTAGGCTTGGCCCTGGTTCTGGCTCTGGCTGTGGCTCTGTTTGCCGATGAATATATTGCTGGATAGTATGCATTGCAGCTCTATTGAGTTATTAGGGACATCTGATAAATGTTGTGATGAATTTACCTAAAACAACCATAGAACATCTTGTATTAATAGAAATGTTTCACATCATTATTATTATGACCAAAAAAAAAAATCATTTAAAAAAAATTGTATTCATTTGTAGCAATGAATTTAATTAGAATAGTAATGGTGCCTTTAATACTGATGACAATATAAAAATATACAATGAAATCAAAATAATTATTACATCATAAACATAACCATTGCACGCCTTAGGGCATTTCTATTTCAATTTCAATCTGTATTGCTTGTCACAGCTCATATGAATTCTCTCTCATAATAAGGTGGCGTCTATGGTTCAGTAGAAGACTTTTACAAAGTAAATAAACATGTCTGTGGTTCATGATCAGGTTCATTAGCTAATCCATTGTTTATAATATGCTGCATTGACAATTTGTTAAAAGCATCACATATATAACCTTCTTCAGTGTTTTAAAATAAGAATTGATTGTATTATGATGTATTTTTGTGTATGATGGTTTATGCCAGTGTACTAAAATAAGATTATTGAAGATTTGCAAGGCTCATGCAAATAAGTCTCAAAAATGAGAACAGAGAGAGGTGGATCCGTTGAAGACTTTCTATGGTAAATAATTTTACACCAGTTGATAGATATAGACATGTTAGTCATATATATATTAGACATGTTAGCAGTTAGATGATGTAACTTATCTGTTGGACTTTTTGTTAATGAGTTATCCCGATAGATATGAGTTTATGCCGATGCCTCGTCCGACCACCGTTCGGTCAGGAGCGAGGAGGCCATCGGACATGGCCAATATCGCTTTGTGATTCGCAAGAAGCAGGGGTCGCTGGTGCGGCCCATCGCGAAGCACGAGATCCGGCTGGTGTCGAACGAGCGGCGCGCGCTGCCGCCCATCAACGGCGAGGCGGAGGCGCCGCAGTCGCCGCCCACGCCCACGTCCACGCCCACGCCCACGCCCACTGCCACGCCGCAGCCCACCGCCGGCCGCGCCGGCCTCTTCCCCTCCGCCAAGACGCGCAGCCTCAAGAAGAAGAATTCCATCCTGGCCAGTGAGTGTGCCGTCTTTCTCCCTCCGTGTATGTCCGCTTCTCCAACACCCGGTGGAGAAGTGGGCGAGAATAACCCTGCACTTTTTTGTCCGTTTGTAACGACACCGAAGAGGATCCGACCGAAAATCAGTTCTAAGGTCTTAGGACCTCAGTTTTCACATAACGCATGAACCCATGTTTATGTATACGTGCACAAATAATTATTAAAATGTTAGTATTTTGTGTCAGAGCGGCGCGAGGTGGGCGCGCGCGCGGTGGTGGCGCGGGGCGCGGGCGCGGCGGGCGGAGTGTGGCAGCGCGTCAGGGCGCGCCACGCGCAGCAGCCGCGCTGGGCGCGCCGCCACCTGCTGCTGGCGCACAACCTGCTCTACGCGTACCGCTCGCCCGACGTGCGTGCCCTCTCGCTCTCACTTAGCTCGCCCCGTCGCCCCCTCTCACTCCCCCGCTGCGCCCTCAGTGCGCGCGCGCCGACTGCATGATCTACCTGGAGGGCTTCACGGCCAGCGCGGCGGCGGAGGTGAAGTCGCGCGCTCACGCCTTCAAAGTGTACCACACCGGCACCGCCTTCTACTTCGCGTGCGACTCGCGCGACGCCATGCTGGCCTGGGTGCAGCTCATCCACCGCGCCACGCTGCTGCCCTCGCTGCTGCCGCCGCCCAGCGCCAACGTGAGCGTTTATATACTTACTCTGCATTACTCTGCGCGATATGTACGTAACCTGCTTCTGTAATGCCGCAAGGCTTATATTTAGGACCACTACTCTTTGAAAGAGTTTTCCTGAATAATATTTTTAGTAGCATTATTAACTCAGCTATAATCAAGTTTTAGACTTTATATAGCTTTATATATTAAAAAAGCATATTTTACTTAATAACAAAAATTTGCGTTAACTTTAACAATATGTTAATGTATGGGAGCGTACATAATATATGGGTCAACTTTATTATAAAGTAGAAACGCATCTGCAACCCTACGAGTGTTGCAAATATCCATGGGAGCGATTATCACTTAATATAAGGTGAATCGTCATCTCTCTTGCCAACTTTTCACATAAAAATGTATAGGAGATTAAATGTTCATTTTGTTATTCAAATTTTCTTTATTCTTATTCTGTATATTATAACGTACATCTTTTCAGCGTTTCGAAATCATCGACGATTTAAGTAGATTCGTTTGAGGACAATATTCATGTTGTTTTGTGCGTAGATGGAGTTGTATAAGCAGTTTTCGGAAACTGACTACTCGGACACAGAGTCCGATTCCGAGAACCTCGAGAAGCGTAGCGAGCCGAGAGAGAGGGAGAGGGAGAGGGAGAGGGAGAGGGAGAAAGAGAAGGACAAGGAGAAGGATAAGTCCAAGTTCGGCTCTTTGAAGAAGCTCACGCACCGAATGCAGCGGAGCGAATCCCAAGAGAACGTCGGCCACGCGTCCACCAGCCTCGACAGGAAGTACCTGAGGTTTTTCTCCAGGAACAGGAACAAAGAGCAGGAATCGAAACAGAGCAAGGTATGTACGTGTGTACGTATGTACGTATGTATGTATTAAGTCGGTTTAGTCCTCTACACGGCGCTTGAGTCTGCAGGCGAGCCCTTCCCGCGCCCCGCCGGAGCAGGCGCGCCTCGCCGCGGCGAACAAGCTGCCGAAGCCGATCAACTACATCCACGCGTCGAACCCGAACCTGGTGGACTTCGAGAAGAGCGACTTCGTGACGAGGCCGGCGATACAGGTGAGGGGCGGGGCGGGGCGGGGCGGGGCGGGGCGGGGCGGGGGGCGGTGGCGGCGGGACTGACCGGCCGCGTGGGGCAGGTGCCGCGGCGCAAGGCGCACAAGCCGGACAGCCTGGTGGGGCTGGTGACGCTGGAGCAGTTCATGCTGCAGCGCCAGGCGGAGGAGCGGCAACAGCGCAGCAGCGGCCGCGCGCTGCTGGGCCGCGAGCGCGAGCAGCTGCAGCGGCACCAGCTGCAGCAGCAGCACCTGCAGGCGCAGCTGCTGCAGCGCGTCGTGCCCGACGTCGTCTACGGTGAGCTGCGCCTTAAGGAGCCGCGCCGCGACAGGGACGGGTGAGCGAGACTTATTTATTTATTTGTTCATATATAAAGATGAAACTTAAGTCATAGCCAATTGCATATGTGACGAAACGAAAACACCAAAGACAAAGAAAATATATTTTACATGACGATGAAAATAAACTTAAAGTATGGTATAATGAACCAAAAAAATAAAATGACAAAAAAAATGTAAATAAAAGATTATACTAATTGAGAAAGTAATGCCTCGGTAACACAATGTGTTATTAAATTTAATGTTCCTCTGCAATCACCAGACTAAAAAGGAGAGTAATCAATAATAAGTTAACCGTCTTGTGGCCGATAGTACACACCAGTTTAACCTAGGCTTTACTGGTTCGACCTAATATAAATAAGTACACTTAAGGATAAATTAATTTGACCAAGTCTATACTAATAGAGAATAATTAAACTTAAAATAGGAAATGAAATGAAAATAATAAAAATGATAAGACATGAAAATAAGAGATTTCTCAGTCCGAATCCAAACCGGCTGATCCTGATGTAGACTTATTTATATTGGTTTAACCAGTTCAGCCTTTTTTTTTTTTTTTTTTTTTTTTTTTTATGCGAAAAGTTGCCAAACGAGCAGACGGGTCACCTGATGTTAAGTGAATACCACCGCCCATGGACACCTGCCACACCCGAGGGTTACAGATGCGTTAACAACCTTTTTAAAATTGGGCTCCGGCAACCTCACTCACCAGACGAAACGCGAAAGTATTTGTCATACTTCCACTTTACGCTGGTCTTCTGTGAGGTCGTGGTACTTACCCGGACGGGCCTGCCCATTCGTGCAACAGCCGAGGCTGCTGCGTGGCCCTACCACCGTTATATAAAACCGAGCCTACATAAAACTAGTCTCTTCATCCTTAGGGCAGACCTCTTTAGCCTCTCGAGACCCTGCGTCGCATCGTATTCCTCCGCGACTCTCACTATTCTCGAAGTTTCAGAGTTCATTTTGTAAAGCATATGCCAGTTTTAGTTCTTTGTTGATGTGAATAAAGTAGTTCGCAAATTGCATCAGTGCCTTATATGCTTCGTTTTTTTTTTTTTTCAACGATTTGTCCTTAGAGTAAGGATCTGTATTGAAATAATTTAATTACAGATATGAGAAGATCGCGTACCCGGACGGACGCGGCGAGAGCTGGCGCGATTCTCTGCGCAGAAATGACAAGGTGCTGAGGTCGATTTGCTCTCTTTCCCAAATTGTGTTGCAAACAATGTGGGCCTGGTTCGGTACTGGCTAGAATTTGAATAAAAATCCCATCTTGATATGATCATAAATGCTGCAAAATGCATAGGTCAATTATGCATTTTTTTATAGCTCTACAATAGTTAAAGATTCATTACTTGTTACATGCTGTCCGAAAAGAAAGACGGAATGAGGCAAATTATTTTGATTATATCAGATAATATCTTACATGTTATGTTTCATTCTTACATGTTGGAGATGGAGAGGCCACACAGGATAATTCGTAGTCAGATCCCTCGTCGGACATGTTGTAGGCGCAAATTAAAAGTTGTTGACGTTTCCGAGAACTTATAATAGATGGTGCTGTAATCAAATTATGGCGCCATATCTTGATTTCTGCGACATATATATTATATATAGTTATTTTTTATCTTGGTGCCAGTCTGCACTCAATATGAAATTTAAATGTATGTTGAATAGATAGTGCCGAAAAATATTCGATTCTGCGAGAATTCGAAGCTGCATCTTCCGGGTAACGTGGGCAGATGGCGCAGGTTCAAGTTTCGGAAGACGTGGTTTCAAATACTGGCGCACCAAAAACTTTTTCGACAATTTACCTACGGAACCACACTTATTAATATCCAATCTATTTCAGGTGCACTCAGGTGGCCGACAAGCACCCGACAGGTGAGGTTAAGTTTTATAACATAGTTTCGAACAATCCTAAATTTAAATATGTATGTTAAAAAAAGGCATAAAAATACATAAACGTTAAAGTGATAAAAACCACTTACGCTTCTTACGATGAGTTCTAGCCAAAGTTTTGTCACTTAGAGGGTAAATGTGCGTTTTGTACGCCATCTCAAAGGACCTAGCAGTGTTATCTGGTTCTGTCAAGAGAAGGCTGTTTCTGGAAGAAAATCATGCGTCGAATTCTAACGGGTCAAGCGTAGAGAAATCGCAGGTTATTGCACGCGAGCTCAAAATAACCTCGAAGGAATAAAAATATATTAATAATAATAATAATAAATAATAATAATAATAATCCCCCCCCCCCCAATAATAATAATAAATAATTTATTTTGAAAAGAAACATTGTTTGCTGCGACATATGTTCATAATGCTTATAACATTTAGGATAACTTAGCTTAGTTTGATCTAGTAAAGAAAAGATTTGCACTAATAAACACAAGATTACATTCGATATTATGTATTGTATTATATATTGTGTGTAGTGTATTCGATAGTAGTAAGTGGCAACAGCAGAAAAATTACAACTACCCTCCGCGCTAGTAAGAACTGTTTTGCGGCAGAGCAGTATCACCGTTCCGTATTGTCCAACTTAAGTAAGACGTGATTAACATAAAGAAGTTGTGGTTTGACAGGTCAATGTCGTATGGTTACTGTTATTAAGTGCAAAAATAAAAATGAATGACACTATACCCAAAACAAATAGAACGTTATACTTATTACTAAAAAATTTTTTAAACAATTTTGAACTAAAGTAATTAATGTGTCAATATGAGTGTTAAACTATATTATTTGTTAATATATGTACATATAAATACATATAACTTTGAATGAGACTGTAATATTTATTAAAATATATTTTAAAACATACATAAACATACATGAGTATTATATTACATATATTTATTAACAATTATACGGAGTTTGTATTACATTCTTATTTAATTACAATTAGGACTAAAATATACATAAATATATTTAATAAATATGTATTATATATGCCTCATATTTTAAGTAACTCTTCAGTAGCTGAGTAATTTAAGGTTAATAAGTACTCGGTAACAATTTTTTTTTGCAATTGAAATAAGTTTCACCCGGCAAAGATTCAATAATTCGACAGACTCGATTGTACACCCGGGGACCCAAAATATAGATAAAACTGCAAACAAACATAGTTCTACACAATGGAATATAAACAGTCGGCGATCGTCGTTGGTCAGATGTTTTTGGCGTTGTAATACGATGTTGCCTTAGTATTAATGATCTTAAAAATAACTGTCGAACTGTGAGTACTGAGAATTCTCGATACAAATCATCTGTAGGATAACACAATTCCTTGAAATTTGCAACTTTGATGATAGCTCTTTGCGCTCGCTCTAATTTAATGAGATACGTTTTTTTTAGCACCGCCCCAAGCTATTATGCTATATGTTAATAAGGACTGACACAAAGTATAATAAACTATTTTAATTAAACTAGTGTCTTTAATATGTCTTATTTTCTTAAATATGCAGATAAGCTTTCTAATTCGACTACAAAGTAAATCTATATGGCACTTCCAGTTAAAGTTTTGGTCAAGAGTAACGCCTAAATACTTAATAGATGTAACGGATTCCAGTACATGACATTGACACAAAGAAAATTTGTCACAAGTATGGTGTTTTATGTTGAAGTCTAATGGTTGAGTATTGTTGTATATACTAAATGTCATTATTTTGTTTTCGAAAAATTAAGCGTTAAAACATGTTTGTTAAGCCAGTTTGAAACCTTTGTTAATCCGTCTTCACTTAGTCTCCGTACTTCGTCCCAGGCGCCTAGCATCAAAAACAAGCACAGTATCATCAGCAAAAGATAAAATTTTTGTGTTATTCATATTGATTTTATTCAAATCATTTAAATAAACCAAAAATAAAGTTGGGCCAAGAACCGAACCTTGTGGAATACCAAAATTGATAAAAATCTGTTCACTTTTTTATATTCAAGGTGTATGGTTGGTCACGAGGACACACGTGTCTCCCCCTCCGCGGTCCTTTATTATTTTGTGTGACTCCTTGTAAAACCAGATTGTATTGTGGTGTAATAATTTGTTTAAATTATAATGTTTTAACAACTGATCGAGAAGGTTTTCGAAAATTTTACTAAATGTTGGTACTGGTAGTATATAAATAGGTCTAAAGTTAGTGGGATCCGAAGTACTACCGGATTTAAATAAAGGTATGACTTTACTGTGAAACAAAATCTTGAAAATATAAGTATAAAGTTTTTGAAACAAAGTTCGTTACCTGTCCTTGTTTTCCTTACTAAATTCACAAACCACAGACATGAGTAACGAGTTGTTCTACAATATTAATTTTTAATTATAATTTGAAAAAGATATGAAATTGAGGTGGATGTAAAAAATTTACATTTACTATTTAACTTATCATTAAGAAAAATTTAGTACAAGCTATAGTTACCACGTGAAAACGCGGGATGACAGCGCTCGCTCCCACTGGTCTAGTGGTGTGGAAGAGTACATAATTATGCATATACTAGCTGGCCTGTCAACTTCGTCTGCGCCAATTCTACCCGGTCCATACGGTTTCTACTTTTAGCATAGCGCCATCTATTATCGGATACTTACTCAATCCAGCCGATAAATTTATCTAACACCGCCATCTGTTAGAATCTTATGGGACTCACAGATAGCTCTTTGTCATCTAATAAACAAATAATTTGCAATAACAAATATTTGAACCAATAATTGAGATAAAAACTACCCTATCGACCAAGTTAGACCAAATTACAAATGCTTAGAAAATTTAATAAAAATTGGTTCAGTAGTTTCGGAGTTTATCGCTAACATACATTGTAACACGAAATTTGTATATAACGTGTCGTTACAACCGCGACAATAAATGAACGCACATATAAAGGATAACTTTTTAAAATTGTATTAAACATTTACATTATTAAAACATCAATATTTACCGAGTTATTAAATTTTACAAAACAAACAATTTTTGAACACCCTTAAATGCCCCGTATAAAACACGTATAAAACTTTAACGTACAGTTTATTTGTAAAGGTCACAAAGCATATAAATGGGTTTAATGAATTTAAAACAGATAAAACATATTGTTGGAAGGAGACATTTGTAATGCGACGCTGTGGCAACGAATGAAAAAGTCGCTGAATCAGTCAGTTGTTGTTGTATAGGATGTTGCATATTTTGTTTCTTTTTTATTTAATTAATTTGTTTGAAAAATATATTTTTTAGTTATGGATTTTTTAACGTCTATATTTTTTATGATTATTGGCAAGTAGTGTTAGACGTGACGATGAAGTGAGCGTTAGATTTTACGAGTCCATGTACGAGCACTAGTATGACCTCGTTTATGTACATATGCTATAGCATAATTATGTACTTATGTAGTTAGGAATTCGTCGTTTGGGTTGGTCCGTACAGGAAGACCGTTACGGACTGAAAGCAAAACACCAGTAAAAAAGTAAAAAAAATCAAACTGAAATGATAAACCTACACCTTACTGCTTAATTTATTAAGTCCTTAGGATAAGAGTACTTTTAATTATTAATAGTTTGGTAGTTTGCTTGCGTGCCCCGTTTTCTTGCGAAAGAGTTTACAAGCTGTGAATGTAATTGAATTGATATTGTGTATTTCTGACGTACTTTTCTTGACGTTTGCGATTAGCAGTTGGGTGGCGGGCGGAGGCGGGTCGGCCACAGCGCGGGGCGGGGCGGGTGACGTGGCGGGGGCGGGAACGGTAGTGGGGGCGGGGGCGGGTGCGGCGGCGGCGAGCGGAGCGGGAGCGGGGGCGGGAGCGGGGGCGGGGGCGGGAGCGGGGGCGGGCGGCGGGCCCGGCGTGTCGCGGCTGCGGCTCATGTTCGGCGGCGCTCGGCAGGTATGAGCATTTATCTCAAGAGATTCTTCTTCGAATCGTTTTCCCCTGGATAGTAAACAATTTTCAATCAGAATTGTATTTTCGAAGTAATTTTAGTACAAATAATTTAGGTCAATTGAAATCGATCGGCTCAAAGAAGATTGATCCATGTAACAATTGAGGCGTGCTAAGCTAAGAATGCGCTTAGCCGAAGAGTTTTGTTGAGCAGGAGAGCGGGCGCGGCGCCTACCCGCACCTGCAGTGCCCGCCCACCTTCCAGCCCGAGAGCTACTCGGTGGCGCACGCGGCCGCGAGGCGCCCGCAGCGCCCCCCGCACGCCCCCCACGCCCCTCACGCCCCCCACGCCCCCGACGCCCCCCACGCCCCCCGAGTCCCTCTCGCCCCCGACGCCCCCCAAGCCCCCCACGCCCCCCAAGCCCCCCGCGGCCCGCGCGACTGACGCTCGCGTGCGCGCTTCCTCGGCTCCAAGTGACTCGAAAGCCACGGGACTCGTTGCGCCAAAAGGCTGACGACTATATAAGTGTTTTGCGAGATCACGACGACGGCGACTGGGTAAAGTTCGAATTATTTACATGTTATATACGTGATTCCGTGTAATAGTGCAACAGAAGTAAATAGAACAATCGTCGCCACGAGACAGAGAGCTTTCGTCCGAAAAGTTGAAGCCATCCTAAAACCATGTTTATAGCGACATCGATACATAAAAAACTTACATATAAACTTACTTATTTCATAATTTAATACCTCTGTATATAATATAACATACGATTAAAATATATATGATCAGCAAGAATCTTGCAAAATGATAATTCTTCTGTTCATGCAAGTTGATACTTACTTTTTAACAACGTATTGAATTCCGACGAAAATCATGCAAAGAGTAAGAGCATTAATTAAATTTCAACCGCAACAGATCATTATTTAAAGTAATATACTATAATATTTTCTTCTTTTTAGTAGAGCTAAATAGTAAAAAATGTTGTTCAAATATTAAATTGCTCAACCGGGATATTTGCTAGAGCTCGGCGAGGGAAATCCATGTAAATTTTGTCCATGTTGATGTAATTTGTTGAACGAACGCGAGTATCGATTGTGATTGTGCGATTTGAATAAAGCCGATGTATTGGCCGTAAATGATGGTCGGGCCGTCGGTGCATGCGAATACTAAACGTCCAGTATTACGTACAATAAATATACAAGTAGTGTGCATTTAGCGTCCAAGCCGCGGTCGTACTTTGCTCGGCGGCTCCCAATCCGATCCCGGACCGCGAAGATGAAATCTTGACGTAATCACGCGCAATGAATGAAGTGTATTCTTTGGAAAAAAATATTAGTAAGGTCTTAGACTATAAGATGTATTTACAATAAAGTGCTTGTAGTTAGCGATCGGCCATTATGCGTAAGCGATTTAATGTTTTCATTGACGTTCCTTTATACCTCGACCTAGCCGCCGGTGCGTCGCGATGTTTTATTATTAAATTGTTGCCGTTGAGGCGCACCGGCACGAGTAAGACGCGCTCAATTTTATACATAGCATATTTATTATTAAAGTAAGCTGCTTATACATGGCGAGTGTATGATAGTTGTTTGCTCAAATTGTATCATTGCAAATAATTAAATCTTTTCGCCGCGGTTACTATTTCTTTACTAGATATAATCAAAAGTTCTTTCCCTTTGCATTTCGTTACGGCCTTCAAATACATTATCTATTGTTCAACGGTGTCAAACGCGCACAAAATTAAGTAGTTCACCTTTTGTCTTCTAATACAAGTTTTTCTTAAAATTAACAAATAAAGCAAAATTATGGCGCTGCAGTATTTAAAACTACATTTATTCGATAAGTATTCTTGTTTAGGTCTGATCATATAAATTGTGATTTGAATAGTTGATTCTGAAGCTTTAATATTGCATACAAATATTTCTTAACTTTAATTTTGGCTCGTGTTTTTTCCTACTATCGTCCGATTGTCTTTAATAATGATTGTCTACATCTTCCTTTACACATATCATTTTAAGTTTTAGTCAAATGTACATTTATAAAGTCACTAAATATGGTAAAGATGTTTTTTATTTGTCGTTAGGTAAATGTCAAAGTATTGCAAAGGAAAATATTGTGCGTCCAGATGTAATGACTTGTATATGTATGTGTTTTACTTTTGACTTGACTTTTTATTTGAATATTATACCGTTATTTTCAATATGTTTTATACTTTTTCCGTATATTTGACTTTAAACTAAAAATAATTTTAAATAAGCACTTGTCCCTAAAGAAACAAATGCCTGTTGTAAATAAGTACATGACTGTGAAATTCGTGAAAAAGGACAATGCAGGCTGCATCTTCTACGCGCTTTGACACTAATCGAATAATTCTAATTCTACATAAGTAATTTTATCAAGTTAATGAATGGATTTATACCTAATGTTTTTATGAAAATATGAATATTAAAAATTGTAAATTGAGTATATTAATTATGAATTAAAAGATATTTTAAATTTTATTAATCTAAAGCGCGCCTCACACGAGCAAGGCAAGTTTACTGCCATGCCTGTATGCCTGTTATGTTTCAAACAGCCACAGGATGTCTGAAATATAACATGCAAATTTCCTATATTCAGTAATATTTTCTATAGGGTTAGCTTCACATTGTGTGAATTTTAAAGCTAACAGTTGTCGATGTCACTCATCTCACTCTCACGCTGTATGCGCATGTTAAAACAAGCGATGAAATACTGCTTTCCGATTGGCTCTTATTCGCATCCAGCAGAAAGTCTAACGCTACAAATTGTACATGTCCATTAGTTATGCTTTCAAGCTTGAAAACTGAGGTGTCAGCTAGCTTGTCCTAACAAACACTCCAGCTAGTAAACTCGCCTCGTGTGACGCGGCCATTAAGGCTCAACAATGTTTTAAATTCATGAAAAAACTTTTACTTTATCTGAATAAGCTGCGTTTAATTATTATTGCCATAATTAAGAATGCCAAACGAGAAAGTTATCAGAACATATACCTAAGTCCAATTGTTATTGTAACCAGATATATGTTTTAATTAATATAGATAGAATTTAATGTAATAAGAGGCTCAATGTAGTTGTTCGATATATAGCTCAAGTTTGGGCATCGTTTTCTTTACAATATGGACGTTTCTAACAAGTGGCAACTCGATACACCGACGAAATGCGTTGTGATCGTTTGTCTTGTTACAAACACCTTTCGCTGGGCGTCATGTTGGCGACCACGACGAAGCGGACTCTTCCGCTATTATTGTTGGGGAAAAGGTTGAATTTATATTTTTATAAATAGAGAACTATTACGTATTAATGTCTTAATGTATGTCACAGTTCCAACATGTATACGCAGCGCAACAAGCGACGATATATTCTAATATAAAAATAGTGAATGTGTTATATCATGTTGAGATTATATTATCAAAAACACTCGATTATGCTCTTACATAAATAAATTTTATATGGAATCTGTTTGTTTTATTTCATTCAAGTATTAGTTGCTGATATTATATGATATTTCGTTTGTTTAAACAAAACTTTTCAATCCCTCACAATTACTATATCAATGTAAACAGAACAGATTGAAAAGTTTTCATTATATTTACATAAATATTATGTAGAGACAAATAATAAAATAATCCTATACAATTACTATTGTATTTTATTGAGAAAAAATCCACAGTCCTTAGTTTTGATTCACATATGCTTAAATTACCGCCAAAAAGGATTTACATTTCTTATTTACAAGAATTTATATACAGTATTAGAATTTATTACAAGAATTTATATTTCGCCCATTTTACCTGAATATTATACAGCGTGTCGTTACCATCGCGACAATAAATGAACACACGTCTAACGCTCGTTGCCAATAATCATAAAAAAATATTAACGTTAAAAAAATACATAATTAAAAAAAATTTTTTTCAAACAAACTAATTAAGTAAAAAAAAAAAAAACAAAATTTGCTATACAACTACAACTGACTGATTCATACATTCGGAGACTTTTTTATTCGTTGCCACAGCGCCGCATCTCCTTCTAACAGTATGTTTTGTCTCTTTTAAATTTATTCAACCCATTCATAATTATGCTTTGTGACCTTTACAAATGAACTTTACGTTACAGTTTTGTACGTAAGGCTGTTCTTAAATTCTTTTTTTTGGAAAATTTAATAACTCTGTAAATATTGATTTTTAAATAATGTAAATGTTTAATAAAATTTTAAAAAGTTATCCTCTATATGTGTGTTCATTTATTGTCGCGATTGTAAAGATACGCTGTATATGTACCTAAAAGTTGAGATTACAACATAAGTTATAGTAATTCGTTAAATTGACTTTTCAATTATGAATCTTTGATTAAAATTATTTGAATATCCCATCATAATAGGTTGTAATAAGAATGTTTATAGATGAGTATTGGAAGGATTTCATATCCTAATTTCTATAAATTCGGATGTTAAATCCTTTACAAAAAATAAATAATGTTATAAAATTCCATGGATCCACGCAGAAAGAAAACGGTTCATATTTTTAAAATAACAGTCCGAGCAAAATTTTATGCCCGCAAATTTACGATCACATAGAAAATATAAACGCAATGGAATCTTGCGTAGAGTTTGGGGTATTTCGAAGCGATGGCAGCCCTATCACAAATCACTCTACGCACGCACACACTCACACTCGCTCGCGTTGGAAATTGTTTAATATAAAAAAGCGGCGGTGGCATGGTAGCACTCTCTTAGATTACGCCTCGTATCGAGTTCTTAAAGAAATGAAAAGGGCCTATTTTGTTGATAGTAACTGATAATTTTACAAATTTCACGTTATAAACATAAAAAGTAGAAATCCCGAGAGGTTGAGTCTGTCTCCGTATATCAAGAACATTTCGGAAAATTAAGGCTTCGCGGCTTTAATGATATGCTTGCTTAATTTTCCTACTCAAACAAAAACTAAACTGGAATTTGCCATTATTAGGTAAAAGGCGCAAGCCGTAAGATTCATGGAAATATTACATTAAGATGAACGGGGTCGGGGTGAACCTATCATCTTGAATATGCAAAATCTGGAAGGCCTTCATGCGCTAAGCTCAAAAATATCCAACGAAACTCATACTCATTTTCAAAAAATCACCGATTCAACTATATAGTACACAACTATTCCAATTTATTATCTATCATAAACTACATATTTCAGCAAACCTCTCGAATATGATCCTTATAAAAAAACTTGGAGATATTGCAACTTTTCTGTGACTCGTTTTTTGTTGCTCAACTTGTACTTAGCGTATGGTTTCATCGAGTGTCCTCTAATGACCCTGTTTTGTCAATATACTCGAGTAAGGTAAGTTAAGAAGAAACACGGCTAAAATTGGAGCAGAAACGAATTCCTCGCTATTTAATAATAGTGTGTTAGTATGACAGACATTTTCAGCTTACGTTGGATTATGTTAAATATAATACATCGGGTAACCCTGACAAGTAACTGACGCAACACTGCAAATTTTTCAGCGACTGCAAAAAAATGCCGGCAGCACAAAGATATATAGGTTCACGAGTTTAAATAAAGAGACGGGTCCACCTGTAGCGCACGGTGCCCGATATTAGCATTTAATATTCAGCAGGGAGGGTGGAAGGCGGCGCCGTGACGAGGGTCCATGGTGGCGGCGTGATCTGCCTGCTGACGGTGCTGCACGTTGCTCCACTTTCTCCTGTTTTTATTATTGTAATATGACGGCTGGAACTGCTGTTCGGCATCGTAACTTAAACCAAGCTATATGTACAAAGTATATGTATAAAGGCACAAAATATTATAAAGGTCTATTTAAACACATCACATCGGCAATGGGTTCATAAACTACTATTGGACTGAAAGATGCTGTCCTAAATGTTTCTCTCCTAAATTGTAAAATATTATTTTATTAATCAGAGTTCAAATTCCGCAGCATTGGGTTTTTTTTAAAAGTTTACATGTTTTTATCTAATAGATCCACGTTTACTTTTGGATATTTCTAACCTGGCTTACCTTCTAGATTCAATTAAGCATAAGTTCATTGTTAAGCTTTAAGCAAGGTGGCTTGTTCACGTTCTCATGACCGTAGGCCTAACACTTCTTTATTAGTTAGTAGACATCTTTACATACATTTTTCTGGTTACTCGGTTTCTATCGCTAAAATTTCTATTACGCTATTTTATATATATATATATATATATATATATATATATATATATATAAATAAATTTTATATATATATGTTTATATATATGTTTACTAGAATATAGTAACAGTGAAAGTGCAACAGTTAAATCAAGGTTCCGTACCGGAAACATTTTTCATTACTTATTTATTTTTCGATTTTATAATTGCTGCCACTCGCAACTTAAATGTAAACAACCATGTTTACATTTAATGATTGCGAGTGGCAGCAATTATAAAATTGATAGGGATTCTTTATATTTTTGGTCTGGTAACAATCCATTTCAACGCTGAAAACCGCGCTCGCCTCTGATTGGCCGAGCGACTAGTATACTTGCGCTCCGTACACCGAAATGTTAACAACTTTTGCTTTTGAAAATTACCGTGTGTCTCGCCATTACAAAGAGTACGAACATTACTGTGCTAGTGAGCTGTGGAAGTACTATTCGGAGAGACATGGTCATAAATACTTTCGAGAAACCGAATCATTCAATCAGTTCCCCGAGCCCCAGCAGCGTGAGGCAGTAGAAGGCGGAGATCGGTGAGTTACCAGACCCTTAGCTCTTTCCTGAACATAACATTTTTGATCATTCGAAAGTACTTTTAGACAATTTCATCAACCCCAAAATTGTACGCTCAACAAATTGCTCACTTTGCCGTTACCGTCATTTTCCGGCGATAAACCGACTGGCGATCGTATTTTGTTTTATTCAGTGCATTAGTACATAACAATGATGTTTACACTAGTGCAGAGTTAATTACTTGTTGTTCACCCTCAAGAATAAACCATTCAATCTTATTAAGTCTATTCCTATTTCCGATGATAATTATTAGATGGCGTGGCTAACGTTAATTTCCCGTTATGACAATAAGCTTTCTGTTACGTCTATCAAATTGATAATATTTAGAATATTGAATGTTGTTCTGAAAAATTGATTTTTTGTTACGTAATCTTTTTAATATCTATAAACGAAATATTAAGTCATTAGAAGCTATGGGGTTTTCAATAGGGAATGGGATTTTTTATTGTTTAGTATTTAATTACGTAAAATATCAACTGCCTACAAGTAAGCCATCAGATATTCCACAATAAGATGGTCTTAAAAAATTTATTGGGCGGGAAGTTTTGGCTTGCGAATCACCCGAATGCGGGTAGTCGAAAAAAACTTATGCATCGTCGAACACTACGAGAGCGCGCGGCGACAACGCCGACTGCACGGCGCGTCGAGTATTCGCAACTAATGTGACTCCGAAGAATTTAAACCATTCTCGTTCTTGCGATCAAGCAAATAAGGTTAAGGCATTGCCTAGAATGTGGAGCTCAACATTCGTTGATACATGGTCCTGAAATCTTAAACTTATCTCCTAGGGACAGATAAACCTTTCTCAAAGGTAAAAAATGTTTGTTTTAATTGCCTTAATATAATATAATCATCTCATAATATTACAAATTTTAAGTCTATTTATGTTTGTCGGGCGTGTCATAAATGTCACCACAGTTTGATTCATTTTGAATCTCAAGCGCTACCGGTCATAATAGAGGAAAGTAGGTCTATTTCACTCACTCCCGCGAATCACGTAGACGAGCGAGCATCAGCTGATACTCGTGTACCAATGATGATCAATAAATTTGACTCGTGTTACCGATGCGTGCGCGCTGTCCAATGCGTATTCGATGTGTACGAAAATCGTACTCTTGTCTACCGCGCCCGTTATGGTCCATGGGCAGGCGGTTATTACTTAACATCAGGTGAGCCGCCAGCTCGTTTGCCACTTTCTCAAATAAAAAAAAGGTAACGTAATTAAGGGGGAACCCGGTTCACCGATAGCTATTACTAGTATCTTCTGTTATTTATTGTTGGGCAACCTCCATTTCAAATCAATTACCTCGGCTCCCATCCAGGTTAACTCATATTCCGATGACATTGAGCTCCGTAGGTTCTGGGAGCTAGAATATTTACAGAAGGAAGAAAAAAACTTGGGTGATTCTTCCGTCGTAGCGTGGCTTCGCTCATCACTACGAATGAAAAGCGTTCATATCAAATAGGACAAGCGAAATTTTGTCTATCATTCCTTCTGGTCATTGGAGACATGTTCCTTCTGCTGACAACCCGGCACAAGACGCACCATCACGCGGAATGTTGCCATCAAATTTTCTTAAAAAATTATCGTGTGGTTTTTCGGTCCTCCCTGGCTTGCTCAAAAGGAGTCCCAGTGGCCTCTTCTAGGAACAGCTTTTAAAACTAATGATGAAAAACGTAGCTTACCTATTGTGTCGGTTCGCGTGGTTTCGTTTCCTCATTAGGAATTATATATTATATTATAGGGTGGACAAACAAAACCCAAAATATTCATTTTTGCTACACATAACAGTTTCAGAAAACACGTTCTGTTTAAGAGGCAGTGTTGAATTCACGTCCACTTTGTGTTGGGCGATCCTATCGATCGTCTGCCCTTAACACAATCCCATTTCTTAATAGAATAGAATAGAATAGAATAGAAAATGTTTATTGATCGTACACAAACACCGTTTACAAAAAAAAAGAGAACAAAATAACTAATTTACATATAAATACAATTAATAATTTTCCTAATATCGAATAATTAAAATGAATACAAAGTCCGTGTATGCGACTGTATACGGTGTATTAATAGGAGGACCTCTCACTGCCATCCCGGATATTTGTCTAACGGATACGAATACCAGTAGGTTAAAGAGGTGGCGCTGCATACAGCAGAATGCTCAACACTTCTGGAAGCGCTGGAATCGTGAGTATCTTCACGAAATCCAACGGATTCATTAATGGTTTTCGGATCGCGGTGCTCCAATTCGTGAAGCAGCATTGTTGTGATACAAGATCATAATCTCCCTCCATTAAAGTGGAGACTCGCTAGAGTTCATGGCTTACATCCGGTGTTGTTTGCGTTACTCGCGTACTCTACAATTAGGAAATAAATTTGTTAAGCGTCCGGTCGTGAAAATTTGCCCTCTTTCTCTAGATTAACATTGAATTACGTTAGTTCATAATTTGGAATAGATAAATTCTCATATAGTAGGTTGGTTATAAAACGTTTACTTTTCAAATTGCGAGTGGTACATTTTTTTT
Organism: Iphiclides podalirius; assembly: GCA_933534255.1. Taxonomy (NCBI): domain Eukaryota; kingdom Metazoa; phylum Arthropoda; class Insecta; order Lepidoptera; family Papilionidae; genus Iphiclides; species Iphiclides podalirius. The sequence continues at coordinate 16,932,220 of OW152820.1, read as the reverse complement.
AATTGATAGGGACTTTTTATATTTTTTGGTCTGGTAACAATCCTTTTCAACGCTGAAAACCGCGCTCGCCTCTGATTGGCCGAGCGACTAGTATACTTGCGCGCCGTACGCCGTCGCCGAAATGTTAACAACTTTTGCTTTTGAAAATTACCGTGTTTGTGCCCGAAGAATACTGTGCTAGTGACCTGTGGAAGTACTATTCGGAGAGACAGGGTCATATCCTTTCGAGAAACCGAATCAGCCAACCAGTTCGACGAGCCCCAGCAGCGTGAAGCAGTGGAAGGTGGAGATCGGTGAGTTACTAGAACCTTAGCTCTTTCCTGAACAATTAGCGTTCATAATATGACGCCCAGAATTGTTGTGAAATACTTTGGGGTGGTGAGAGGAGGCAGTGGCGTGTATCGCTGCTCAGCTGCGGGGCCTTATTCATTAGATGGTTGATTTCGTTCAGCAACGAGACTGCTTTGCATGTGCAATTAAAACTTACTTTTTACCGGCTGAGTTTTCTTAGTGGGCATGGATGGCCAAATCGGAAACTATGCGGAATAGCGAAAAATATGGTAGTATGGTATTGCTTCATAGTACGGAGTTCACATTTGTAATAAAAGCGAAAATCATAAAGGTTACTCATTTGCTATTGTAATTAGTTTTCAACTATAAGATGTCTGAGATTCTAGAGCATGTTAGATAACCACCTTTCTCGTTTCTGTATATAAAATTATAAAACATTTTTGAGCGAGACTCTATCGTAATGCACTTATATGCCGCGATGTCGGTTTAGAGTCTACTGTTAGGCCCCTTTCTAAATTTAAAGCGTTAGTAAAATTATTAACAATGATTCCTATTGTGATTGTACGAGTATCTGCATAAGTATCCGACATTTCATAAATAGCTGCACCTCTAAAGAAAAAATCATTATCATTAAAGAAAATGTTATGTAAAATTACTTTTAAAGTATGCCAATTGTATGAAAATCTTATACCCGGCTTTACAGAAATAAATATGAAAATCTCTTTCCCCTAAGTTATAACAAGAAATTACGGCTGCAAAAACTTTTGTAACAAGTTAGCCTGTGGTTGTTTACAATAGAAAATTGGACATCTCGTGTCAATCACAGAATGTCCAATTTCCTCGATGTTTTGTTTTTATAGATTAAAATTTTTTTATTTGTCTTTTGTTAATGTCTTACGTATCACACAAAAGTGGAACCAAAAGGGTGTCTCGTTAACTCTATTAAATTTTATTTTTCCTGTAGTTAGTGTCCATATTCCAGTATAAAATCTAGTGGGTGATTACAGCAGAGTATGTTCTCCAATAAAAATATTATTATGTACAAAAATTGTTTTTAATCCATCACAGTATGATTTTAGTAGATCCTCTACTAAAATACACATTTAATTTTGTCACGATAGTCACGCCTAATGAAACAAAAAAAAACATTTATCTAAATTTTATAATGTCCTGAATGGAGCTATTGTATTATTAGTATTTCTCCGTTAGAGGAACCTCATTACGAAACGGTGGTAAATTTAACAAATGGCTATCGATAAATGAAATGTATATTTTTTATTTCGACCAATAAATGATTTGGATTTGAATTAAAAAAAAGTAGCTAATAATTCAAATTCAAATTAGTAGCTACTTTTTTCGTTATTTCATAGAATCGATTTGAAGGAATGTCGCTCCTCTATCGCCTTATCCATATGCGCGTGAGCATGCTGCGATGTTTTCATATAACATTGAGAAAACCACTCGCTGACTCTACGTTGTGTTATTTGTATAAAATTAGGGGAATTATAAGTGCATTTAGGCAAATAATGTTATTTATTTCTTACTTTTGTTGTGTCGAACTCGTCACCTCAGTCAACACAACAGCATCTGCTTGCATTTTAAATATATTTGGTTCTAAATCTAAAACTATTGTTTACATTTTCAATAGCAAGTAGGCCTGGGATTCAAACCCGTGCCCATAGACCGTAATATAGCTCTTCTATTTGTTTTTTGACTTTGGGACAAAACTGTTTTGAATATAGGAAGAAACGATGGAGCGGCGGAACGTAAACAGTTTATGCTAAACTTGAAATTGAATGAAACGAAGCATCGCCAACGCGTCTAACATCATAACAAGGTGAAATTGGAACAATGTGCGAGTTAGCTTGAGAAAAGCAGCAAAAGAACATCTTTATGTTTTCCCAATTATGCCTCTTCGAATACAAAAAAAAGTTTATAAGAACTAATACGATTATGAATAAAAATGAAGCTTATCGGGTTTTAGATGTGTTTGGGTCACATAAAATGAAAAATCCCCACAATTTTTGGGTCTGTTTTCTAAAATAAGTCTTAAAAGACCTTTCATTTTCCTAGAAACATGTGTTATGTGTTTTGGTTTCACCTATAAATGACATCTATTTGCGATTGAACATAAATTGGCTCATTGGAGTTTCTCATTTTTGAATGTTTACTGACAAAGATCATGGTCTCGTTGAGTTCCGTAAAAAGTATCTGTTTTGATTGATAACGAGCCACATCAAGCCAGGATTTCATAAGGCTGTTGAATTGTGAATGGGTCTAGCAACGTCAAAAAAAATAACAAAAAGAACAAGACCGCAGAGTTTCTTGTCGGTTCTTCTCTGTGCAGGTCTAGTTTAGTGAAGCGGTGGTAGATTTTTTGTTGACGTTCAATAACAGCTTAAGTTAGGCCTATATTGAATAAATATACTTTGATTTTGACTTTGAACGTCCACTCTGTCTGTTGTTAAGTACGGGATGACATGTGGGTTTATATGGCTACGTATGGGTTGAATTCGTAACTATTCCACTTGCATTTTAGTTCGCAATAGACGCAAGTCCAATGTCACAACGTCCGTCGTTCCCCGGACGTCCTAGTCTAGTGGACGTATTTGTCTCCTTTAGATATTGTCCAGTCGGGCTGAGAGCGCACCAAGTACCGAGATAGTGCAGAGAAACAGTGACAAGGACTGAATGGGGCTTCCACTTAGTGTGAAAGCGTCTTATAGTAAAATGTCACGTGCTCAATGGCGAAGGATAATATTGTAATAGTAATTTAAAAAAAAAATCTGCAATTGCACGGTGGGGTCACGAGATAACTAGGCCTTAATACCCTATAAACGAAATAATCAATAAACGAATAAATCAATCAAACACAGTGGTTGATTTAGTGAAATTTAGAAGTAGGTACCTACTTGAAAATTACTATGGGAAGTTTACTATTAGTTAAAACTATTTCCCTAATATGCAGAAATATGAAAAGAAGATTAACCTAAACCGTTATGCCAATAAAATTGAGGTTCAGATTCATGGAGTTGAGTTGGTTTCGTAGTGTTCTAGTATCACATGCATCGCTAAGATATAATACGTGGCAACTCGATAGTAGTCTAAAAGTATCTTACAATAGTTCCGAAATGTTTGTACATTTTATTTTGTCATAAGAAAAAAACAGATGCAAAGACTTTTGTCAGTAGGAGTAGGACATGTTCGATTTTACCTTGTTTTTCTAGACTGATCTTTAAATAAGAAGCAATCTCTGCCCTTCAAGCGGCTTGTTTACAACACAAATAACAGGGTTTCGTAAGAAATACGTGAAAGTGGTGAGCTGTGAACTTTGTATTTGACTTGCGAACAAAAATTACCTTAAAAATTGTTTTAAAATAATATAAAAACGTTATGTCCTTACACGATAAACGAGGAATTTAAAACACTATGGATGAAATCGGTAATCTTAACAATCTATTAAATTTGTTTTAAGCCGCTTGTAATATAATAATAAATCCTTATAATACTCAACAATTTTGAAATCCCGTTAAATATTTCTTAATATATGTATTTCTGGGAAACGATGTAAGAAATGCTTAAAACATTTTTTTTAACATTGGTTTTTCATGGCAAATTTATTTTGATTAGTCGACCCGTGAGAATTTTCACAGTATTGTTGTCCGTAATTAAACGGTATGTAGGTAATAATATAAGAATGTTTATATCGTCATTAGCGTGGAACATAACCTTTCAAGTGATTTCTCAATAATTTTAATCTTTACAAGAATTTGACAGTATGGCATTCCCACATAAAAACCCTATAAAATAAAATATATTTGATTGTTTATGTTATACAAAAACCTCGTCGATCTGTCGTGTGAGGACAGCAAAAACAAAATAAATCGCTCTTAAATCTTCTACTACTATTGTTCCATTTTAAAGTAAAATTTCTACTTATCCGAGTGTGTCATTCCACAGAAAGTGCATCAGTATATTATGTCTTCCCGCAGCTCCATTGTGCCGCCTTTACATTATGGTACGTGGAGAAGCGATACAAAGTTTCCTGCATAAATGCTTTACCTGTTTCGATTTCACATTTCAAAACCTTTATCTACAAGAAAATAAATGATAAGAATATTTTCGATAAAAATGTCTATGAAATTGATATCTACTTAAAATTTATGAAAATTTAAATTGGCATTTGTTTACCCAGTAAAATGTTTAATTAATTTCTCAGTGATCATTGTTAAGGACAATGTTAACATAATTTCATTGAATCAGTTGTTAATTAATTTATATTCAGAGAAAAATTTAAAAATTTTGTAGTGCTGATCTCTGCATTTAAGATTAAACATTAACATTTGTAGGAGAAGTATGAAAAGATTGTCGCCGCTGTGGTAATCGAACCCACATCTTCGGCATTTGCGGCCTGACGCTTTAGCCACTAAGCTAAACGGCTGATTGTCACACCGACGAAAATCTTAACGACTTTTATCTACATTGTTTTTTTAGTAAAGCAATGCTTGGCGCATCCATTATTAAGTAGTTTCTAAATTTAATGAGTGAAATAAAGAAGAATATCTTTATTTCACTCATTAAATTTTTCACGCCACCTGATGTGAAAGAAATGACTGAAATAAAGTCGGGTTTTTGGCTATCATACTAATGTATGATAATACGTTGCAATTAGCACCCACATGAGCCTTCATTATATGTGTGAAAGCTCGCACAAATAGGCGATCATCGGTGCAATTCCTTTAAATACTTAAGGTATAGTGATCGGCAAACAGTTCGGGCAAAAAGCGGAAAAGTGGGAGAAAAGTTTTCCCACGTCCACGCAGGTACGTGTACCTTTATCAAACAATCGCATTGGCTCACGCTGCGTCAGATGAAGCTTTAATAGTCTCGGGACTGAAAGCAAAAACATCAGTCTATACAAGATTGGCTCACGCGGTCAACATTCCCTGACACCGGCCTTCGGTGCTCTTTAAAGACCTTAAAATCGACTACTCCGCAATTGAATGCATTTTTCATGATGCCTGCCGGTCATAGCATAATATTACATTATTATTGGGATATTTATTTATTTTCTCATCTGTTTGGGCTTATGAATAAAATAAACATGTAGAAATGACCTATATTATTATAAGAATCGGGCGCGAACCATCAACGAAATAGATATCAATGTGGGCACCATGATATCGCTCTCGCTAAGTGCTCGGCGTGAGAATTAGAGGGCAGGATCCTGGTTCAGGAGATCTTTACTTTTCTCTCCCAGTAGAAATGGTTGCACTGGCGGAAAGTCCAGTTTGGATGCAACTGGTCTCCTTCTGCAATCCCTACTACAAAACCGTCACGGTACAGGGGAAAGTTTTACCCAGGAGCAAGCTCTAATGCAGTGATAAGAGGCGTTGAAGGGTTCAGGAGGACACCATAGAGCACTGAAAGCTCCCTACAGTGGGATGAGAGCATATTACGGTCAAATGACCGGATATCTTTTAAAGGTTTGGCTCCGAAAAAGACAGAAAAAGTAAAATCATTATAATAATACACAGCTAAAAGCTGACTTAAGATAAGAGGCTACATATTATGTTAGTAGGATAAGAACCAATGATGAAATACGCGCAGCATTATCCACAACACAAGGTACTGGACGAACTATACCTACAGACATTTATATCTGATTTACATACATAAACTGGATATAGAAAAATGTATAAATATTTAATAAAAATCGTTACCATGCCTGTAAGCGCGTATTTCAGAAAGATAGAAATTGCATTATTTATCCGTCTGTGCACTAGGGAATAATAGTAAAAAAATATAATTTATTAAAAATACAGTGTAACAAATCAACAATGTTGCACAATTCTTATCCATTATCTGTACAATTGTTTTCATTACAAGCTTTGAAGTATTATCTACCCATAATAAGCATTTTTGTAAAAACAGTTTTTTAATGATTGCCTTCTGGTTTGGTTAAAGCGAAACATGCAACTTTTTGATACGAAAAGCGTAAAAGCAATAAATGGTAATTCTCCCTTAACTTGAAGTACCTAACTATTTATCATGCATAATTTAAAAGACATACTTTAAAGTATATATTTTTACAGAACTTTGCATAGCTTTTATTCATATTTAATTTAAAAAATATTTATATACAGGTTTATTACTTTTCAGTTTTTAAAAAAACAGTTTCATTCTAAAATTGGCTATAATAATAGACAGTTTTCAATTTTTCATTTAAAAGAATAAAGTTTGCACATTTGGTAAAAATATTCATTTAAAAATCGTTCTGAAATTTGATGCAGTTTGAGTGTTTGTTAGTACACTTTTTGAACTCTATTTAAATCACCGACTTTTTTATAACTTTTATACAATGCGTTCAATAGGCGAAATGAATGACGACCCGAATGGCGTGTACCTGCCTTCTGCGCCAAAGACTGTGGGTTCGTTCCCCACTAGTGGAAAAATATTGTGTGATGAGCATAGTGTTTTTCTAGTGTCTGGGTGTTTATATATGTATAATATGTATTTATTTACAAAAGAAAAGTATGTTTAAGTATCTCTATCAGTTTTTTAGTACCCATAGTACAAGCGTTGCTTAGTTTGGGACTAGAGAACGTTGTGTAAAAAAATGTCCTAAAATATTTATTTATTATTATTATTTATCTAGGAGGGGTCGGCACAGCATACGAATCATGCTTTAAGCAGTTTTGGCTATGTTTTTTAAGGCTGACCGCCTGCCTTACGTCAACCCTCCAAGACCATCGAACACCCAGATCCCGAACAATTATTATCTGCGGGTCACACAAATACTTGTCCCGTGTGCGGATCGAACCCACGACCCCCGAAGCTGAAGCCATGGCTTAGCTTACCAAGTAATACATAAAAAATGTCTTTACAACTACTGATCAGATTCATTGCTTCGTTAGTAATTTTTATGCCCCTTTAATTCCTATAAGAAAAGCACGAATTAAGTAAGCAGGTATTAGTTTTAGGGAAAATTCGCGTCCTTTCACACTAGCATTAAACGTTTTCACGCGCAACTTGTATAAGGTGCATTCAAAACGCGATTGCGATTGCGTGCTCACAACTGTGGGCCTCATCGCAGATTCACATTTCACTAAATCTAGGCCAAGCACCAGCGAAGATTAAATAATATAAACGCGTAAAACCGTTCCGAAACGATTTTAAATTAGTACAATTTTTGATTTGTACAAGTTAATACCGGAGAAAACTCATTAGTAATAATTAATTTACGTTCACATTAAAACATTAAAGGCAACAACAATATTAAAACAAAGAACATTAAAGGCTTTTTCAAAGCCCTAACCATAGAGTAACTTATTATAGGGGTTGGCCCTAGCTTTCAATCAGAATCGGAATTGTTAAACTTTCGACAAATGAATAAATTATATCACTTCCAATTTTGCTTTCACTTTCTAAAACGTTTATTTTTATTAAACACAAATTAATGATATTTGAACTTGAAGAAGAACGCTACATGAAATGTAGTAGAGGTAAAAGATTTTTATCTTAAATTTGAATAAAATACTATAAAATATTTAATCCAATATATTGGAATATAAGAATATTGCATTTTTTTGTATGTGAAAAGTTGCCAAACGAGCAGACGGTTCACTTGATGTTAAGTGAATACCGCCGCCCATGGACATGTGCTACACCCAAAGAGTTACAGATGCGTTGACAACCTTTTGAAAATTGGGCTCCGCCTCCTCCTACTTCACTCACCATACGAAACGCGAAAGTAATATTCATAATTCCACTTTACGCTGGTCTTCTGGGAGGTCGTGGTACTTACCCGGACGGGCCTGTCTATTCGTGCAACAGCCGAGGCTACTGCGTGGCCCTACCACCGTTAAGTGGTAGGGCCACGTTGCATTATATATAAAATATATTGTTATTTTTCAAGTTGAGCTGAGTGGCAGGAAAAATTAATATCCAATTGTTACTTTTCAACTTTAACGAAATGCTCGAATCCTCAGCCTGATAAAGACGGCAATCAAGGCGTAGTAAGTTTACCGCAGCTAATACGTGGCTCTGATTGTTCAAGTGACATGTATAGTTAGTATGTGTTGTAGACGTGACATGTAGAGTTTGTTGAGAGCAAATTTTGTTATTATAGTCTGTAGATTTCTTCTATCTTCCAAATTAGAGTAACCATTGATTACAATACCACATAAAACATTTCAAAGCAATATAATATTCACATCAATTGTATAGCGTTAACAAAAATCCTCGTATTTACATGTGTGTTCGGAGACAGGCCCGACGATTGTCACGTTCGATACCATTTCGATGAGACGTCGTTAGAATATGCTATCATGCGTTATCGTTAGGGTTATAGACCTCTTATGTTTCAAATTTTATTAAAATAATGACAATTTAAATATAATAGAAGAAGTTTTCTACAAATTTAAATGTATAATAGAACGAGTTATTAGCTAAATGGCGACCCGAATGGCGTTGTGGGTAGTGTACCTGCCTCCTGCGCCAGAGGGTGTGGGTTCGATCCCCACTACGGGATAAATATTGTGTGATGAACATAGTATTTTTCTAGTGTCCCAGACACTGTTTATATATGTATAATACGTATTTATTTACAAAAGAAAAGTATGTTTAAGTATGTTTATCAGTTTTCCAGTACCCAGAGTACAAGCTTTGCTTATTTTGGGACCAGAGAATGTTGTGTAAAAATGTCCTAAAATATTATTTATTATTTATTTATAAATGAATAGATCGACGTAAAACTTGGTGCCGAACAGTTGCGGTTAAGGTATGTTTATAGATATTTTTTATATCTATGTTTACATACCTGTGAGACCCGTGAGGTACCTATGAGTAAACGACAAACTGTCACTTAGCGCTCTAAGGCCGACCAAATTACCAACCCGGTCCAATCGCGAACGTCAACAAGCGTCGCCCGCGAAACGTCGTCGAACCGGTCGAGGAAGGCGACTTAGGTACGTCGGACCCACCGTCCGGGGTCCCGTCGGATAACACTACACACAGTATAGCAACAAACACATTACTTCGCCCTCGCCTCCGAGCAAGGCAAGACCAACACAACGCGTACACCAGGTTACAGCGTTCCAGAGCAGTTCTCACCAGACCCAACCACCGACTAGCTAAAAACCCAGTCGACAGCCATCGGGGTCTCGGTCTTCACCGCAACCTGGATGGCCCTTAGATGACATGCCGTAGTTTTAATCGAGCGCTTATTTTTAAGGCGCTGCTAAGACTTTAGGTGACGCTCAAGCAGTGGTGAAAAGGAAACTAGCTCTTAAAATTTTTAGGTGGTCCCTTTAATCCGTATGGGATCGATGATCCGTATGGGTGAAAACGGGTATAAGTCTTAGGGCCTTCAGTAAGCATATACGTAGTAGTATTTCTACAATTATGTAATCAAAATTAATTAAATTTAATTATGTTTTAAATTTACTTTCGATTTCAAAAATAGAAATAATTGTGAAAGACTTATGTCTTTAATCACAAATTAATTTATTGTGCACTTATGCCGACGACAAATTAAGCTTCAGGGCCAGCGGCATTTGGCAACACACAACAGTTGGTAATCATGACAAAAAGCGGCGCAGCACGCTGTAATCTGTGCTGTTGAGTGTACGGCTGCAAGCTGTCTCGGCAGGCTGTTTGTTATGGGATAATCCGATCGCGTTGGTTCGGCCCGGTTGCTGAAACTGCGGTACGGATGGCATTTGTTCCAGAATGTTCGCCGTCATGTCATACATCAAGTCCACTTTGACAAAAAATTACCTAGGATTATCTGGTAGTGAGTGCAGTATATTAAGCTCATATAAGTACAGTTTTTTAGTGCATTAAAGTTAAAATAAAAAACAATAAAGAAAAATTAGTTACACAATAATTAAGGATTTCAACACAATTTAGGTATCATATTTTATTCATATTCTGTTTAGTAGCACTAAATGTATAATTCAAGGACAAGAGAAGGTTCGACCGTCTTTTTTATGTGAATAGTTGCCAAACGAACAGACGGTTCACCTGATGTTAAGTGAATACCGCCGCCCATAGACATCTGCTATACCCGAGAGTGTGCAGATGCGTTTACAACCTTTTTGGAAATTGGTCTCCGGCTACCTCACTCACCAGACGAAATGCGAAAGTATTTGTCATACTTCCACTTTACGCCGGTTTTCTGTGAGGTCGTGGTGCTTACCCGGATGGGCCTGCCCATTCGTGCAACAGCTGAGGCTTCTGCGTGGCTCTACCACCGTCTGAGAAATCAACTATGATTGGAAAATGATTGTATGTCCTTCCTACATTCTTCCTTTCTCTGATAAACGGAATTATCGTGCCGAATCTCGTTTAGCTATCGGGTAAGTGTAATAGTGCACATATGTTTAAAACATTAAAAGGATATATATGTTTCGAAATAAAGGCAAATACGATAAAGATAAATTAATCGGTCAATTCAACGAAACGTGAATGATTCCAGTGAACCGTTTACAGCACTCGCGGATAAACTCGCGCATGAATTATTCAACGGATTATCGAGAAACGTTCCGAGCAATCACGGAATGAATGCCGTTTTAGGTGAATCCACTTCTGAGGTTCTTCATCCTTTTGAAGACGCTGCAATTTCGCCTGCAGCTTTGCGCGGGATTGTGTTTATTTATATTACTGACCTAACAACAACGTTATTTAGAAGCACATACAACACTGTAAATTTGTTTCAGGTCATAATTTCTTCTTTTTTTTTTCTATTTCAATAATATTTATCATTTAAAATGTAAGTTCTTGAATTTGAACATTCGAATTACTCACAGAAAGCAGATAACCTGCCTAGTTTGTACAAGCAAACAAATTTTTATGAAGACTAAGACATGTTTTAATTAGAAAAATATAACTTGTATGTGACTGCATCTTAAGTTACAGAAACAAAGATAAATATCAGACGCTATAGAACGAGAGGAAATGTGCATTTGTTATTTGAGTGCCATAGATTTTTAATACTATCTTTTATGATAATGAAAGAACCGTATACACTGGATAATATGTCACATCACTTTAGCGAAAGTATAATATGGGTTCGTGGAAGAAATACGAAATATTTAAACCAAACAAACAGTATTTTTGTGGTCACAAGTAAGAAGATTTTTGTTCGTTTCTTTATTGTATTCATAAGTCATAATATTTTAACGACCTTGGATTTGTGCGGCCCAGCCTAGTTTAAATAAAATTATGCAGAGTTAGTAAACGAATTGATTTAACTTCGCATTATTCCTTTCTGCTTCATTGCATTACTTTCTTATCTCTAAGAAATATCGCCGTTAAGTTTATATACAGTACGGAGTAATATCTGAGGCAATTTATTTCACCGAATTTATCCAAGTTTTATGTTTTAAATAGCGAAGCGAGCCGCATCCGTGTAAGTCGTGCAACTTTAAAACATCCGTAGCAAACAACTTCCTACCGCAATGCCGGCAGTTATTTTAACGAATAGTGGAGTTGACGGTGTTAGGAATTTAAGTATATTAAAATATGTCAATTCGTAATTTTAAGTATTGTTATCTTGATCAACGAATTGTAAACTTAAAATAAATTCAACCAAGCTTTGGAATATCTTGACGATAAACGAAATTGTTCTGAGTATGAGAGAAAAAAAAGTATTTGTAACTCGATAGACCTTTCTCAATAGACATTATAACATCAAAATCAAAATCAAAATCAAAAATATATTTATTCACATAGACGCTTGCGCGTTCTTATGAAATGTCAAAAATTTTACATAAAAATTAATACGTTCGTAAGTTACCACCGGTTCGGAAAGCAGTTTCTGTTGAGAAGAAACCGGCAAAAAACTCAACAGTTGCTCTTTTTTAAAACGATTAGTTTACAATAGAACAAGTATGTCATTTTAGCCTACGTGAGTATCAACAGCATTAACCCCCCACATTGGGGTCGTCAAGATATTCTGCAATGGTATAATATGCCTTAGCCATAAGTTCGCTTTTAATTTTGCGTTTAAATTCATCTAGTGGCAGATTTAATACCGATTGTGGGATTTTATTATACATGCGCACACTTTGCCCCATGAACGATCTATTTACTTTTTTTAGACGAAACAATGGTGTAATTAATTTGTCCTTATTTATAGTATTTAATTGATGTCTGACATTTCTGCATTGAGATTTTTTATTTTATCTTAATTTTTTTAAGATATAAGATTTAGATTCCTTAGGTTTTGCAAAACTGAGAATATCTTCCGTTTAATGGCAGCGAATCTTTATTACATATAATAGTTTAGATATCTACAAATGACGGAAGCAAAACTCTGTGCCAAACGCGATACAATAAAAGCAGTCGATTATGCAGCAAATTGTAGAAGGTACTGTATACGTCTTCCAGCTTTGAAAAATAACATCACGCTCAATCTAAATAACGACATCAATATGGCCAAAATTAGTAAGACCTAAAATTATTTAGTCCCGAACAAGAAAAAGCTAAGTATGATCTTATATGTATAGTAGGTCTGTAATATATTATTTAGTAAATAAATATATCACAGGCACTAGAAAACCACTACGTTTACCAAACAAATTATTATTTTACTAACGGAGATCGAACCCTCACACACCATCTCGCTGGGTCACGTTTACTATCCACCGCACCAATCGGGCCGTTTAACGAATAGAATCTATATTTTTCGAAACCCTCAAATGAATTGTAATAACGATAAACTTCAGTTGTCCGCCATCAATCAAAGATGAAGAAGAAACTTCAGCCAAGACCCCAATTAATAAATTCAAATCACAACTTTAAATTCAAATTGCTTTAAATGACAATGCTATTGATGTACCTTAAGTTTTATTATTCTTGAGGGACGACTTCACACAAAGTACAAAATAAATTTTAAATTAAGAAAATAATTAGTACAATTATTTTACATTTGCACGATAAAAAATACATATTCTTCAACAGACTTTCTTGTGTTCTCTTCTGCACACGTTGGTAAAATAAATAAAATCAAATAAAAGCCGTCCGCTAGCTTGACAGCTTCTCATATAAAAAAGCAACAAGTTTCACTTTAAAGATACTTGACTTGTCCCAAGGTTCTCAAAATCATAAATTAATTAATACGCATCTCACGTGGAAATATTGTTTAAATATGTCTTGTAATAATAAATATATGTATAATATTATTTATTGTATAACATGACTGACAATTTTAATTCGCCCGATAAGCCGTCCCAAATTTTACCGGCGTTTCAGCGTAGTACCTCGAACAATTCTACAGAAGTTTACGAGCTGAATAAATTCAAATGTAAAACATTATTAATATCGCAATTCGTGCTTTGTACTAGATGTAAATATATAGTGCCTTCCGAATGTCTCCTAAGTTTTCGTATATTTGAAAACTCCTTTTTATAAGCATTTAAAGCTTTTTCTGGACTAACATTGCAGTTAGTGAGGCATGTGTGCGGTGTTGTAAGTTTAAACGATTAAAACTTTGCTAGTCCGGGCCGAGCGTTCATAAACCTTGTAAGCGGCTTAACAGCAATCATAGTTTAAAGCGTCCTACCAAAAGCAATGTACTTAAACGGCGAAGATTATTTCTTGGATTCAATATTACTGTTACTTATTTAACTCAAATTTTAACGATAATTATTTGTAGTTTACCGTCCCAAAATTTTAAAAGTCCTAAATGCCCTAATGTTTCACCAGTAGCTAACTGTACATCTTCATCCTATACACTCGCTATGTCGCTACACATCATCCTCATCCTCCAACCCTTATCCCACCTGGGTGGGATCGGCACAACATGTGAATCATATTGTAAGTGGTTTTGGCTAGGATTTTTACGATTGGTCACATGCCCGACGTCAAATTTCGACGAACAAACACCCAGATCCGGCACGTTATCTGTGGGTCACACAAATACTTGTCGCGTGTGAGTATCGAATCTAAGACCCCCAGCCTTGAAGCCAAAACATAGCAACTGCGCCGCCGAGTCATATTATAATCATATCAATGTATGTCGCTATTGCGAGCGAATTAGTGGCAATTTAAAATTATTTCTAATCATTTTACTATCAATGGATAACGCATTTCTACAAACTCAACTCAGAAGAGGACGAGAACTGCTGGTATGATCTAATGTAATTAATTACAGCAAATGACGCACATTCTCCTACGTCTTAAGTGGTCAACAACCAATATGTTAGAGTCGTTATTTAGTTAAATTGAACATTACACGTTCATTAACGTGGACATTGTCGATACTACAGATTAATCTCCTCGACTCACTGTGATGTTAGATTGAAATTCATGGTTTGATAATTTGCCCCATCGAAGACAGATATGCTCAATGGCTGACATATTAAACGCCTAATTTGCGGACTCTGTGTTATATGTTGTTCTAGTGTAACTGGCATCGGTGCCTGTAATGAACAAGACTTGATTGGGAAAATGGGAGAAATTTGGAAAAATTGTGAAGAAAAAAAAATCTGTGTAGTTAAACAAGTTTACAGCACCTTTCGTTAATAAGAAGAATAAAACCACGCTACAAACTCATTATAAGAAATATCATTTTTAGCCTGGAATGGCACTGCTTATAGCTTTGTGAACAAGAGAATCGATATAGTAAAGTAAAGTGACAGCCTATAAATTTCCCACTGCTGGGAAAAGGCCTCCTCTGTACAGAGGGTATCAGGGCAAAGTCCACCACGCTGTCCCACTGTGGATTGGCGGACTTCACATATCGTCGAAAAATATTATTGTTATTATTTCGAGAATATGCAGATTTCCTCACGATGTTTTCCTTCACTGCGGAGCACGTGATAAGTTAGCACTTACAGTTAAAAACCTCATTGGTGCCGGCACCGGGGATCGAACTCAGGTTGCTCGAGCATATTGAATTAAAGGCGAGCGCCCGGACACTGAGCTATCACGGGCACCCATACCTGCTGATTAAGTATATAATTATATAGCGCCGTAAGCGCAGAACTCCGTCCGTAATTGGTAAGGAACACCGTACGACAGTGTAGAGTTACCCGGCAGCGTCTGCTTATTGTACTTTATCAGCACGTTGGAAAACAAGACTAAACCGCATTACTTTGAAAACATATCAACAATGAACATTAAATCATTCAAAACAAAAGAAATAAAATACTTTATATCTAACTATCGTTACACCGAATCCATCTTCATGTTCCAACTGCATTTTCGTGTCCACGCTTGGTATTCGAAACTAGCGCTCTTTTTATGCGAATGTTCGTGTAAAATCTATGTGCGTTGTGCGTTTTACGTAAAGTGAATATGTACGTTTATTTCACTTTAGGTCATCCTTCTCTAATATTATCAGAGTTTTCACAGATCATTTTTCAATCGTATCTCGTCTAAATAACAATGTAGAAGGAAGGCTTTAAGATTTGCGTCGCTGTGGCTATCAGCCGTTTAGCTCAGTGACTAGAGCGTCAGGCCGCGAATGCCGAAGACGTGGGTTCAATTCCCACAGCGGCGACAATCTTTTCGTACTTTTTCTACATGTTTTAACGTGTCTCGTTTTTTAAATCTTAAATATTTTATAAAATTGTACAAATATCAATAAATATTTTACTAACAACATTAACGCACGGTTTCTGAAGCACTGATCATCGTAGAAGTCAACTAATCAGCTGTCAAATGGATTTTCAAATGTTATTTGAGTTGCCAAAGGGATTATTAAAGTCTCTGAAATCAGAATCAGTCTCGGAATGATCTTCTTAATGATCAGAATGATCAATTCAAAGAGTTTAAACATCCTTTTAGCAATTCAAATCAGTCTTTCAGATACTGGGCGTTTATCTATCTAAATCAAATAATTATTATTTAATAAACGTAGTCCACGCGGCAAATAATAAAAATTACACAAGTTAACCTAAATGTAAACTCGTCAACAACATTCATTCGAATCAATATCCAACCAATGTGTTCCACACTGGTTATATGACATATGTCAAAAATCGCAATTTGTTTTTATAATTTTTAATATACAATACAGATAAATTTCAATGAAAAATGTTATAAGGATCAGCGATTATGTGATTACTGTCGCGGTAGTCCATCAAGATTAATATGTACTGAATTAATTGACGCTTCAGCGAGATAAATGCACATTGCGAAAACGAATGGTGCTCTCCAGTTAAAGCGTACAAAGAATTATGATCTCTTTTCACATTCGATTTAGGCACAAAATCCTCTGATGTTGCTGCCATTAGCCACAGCAACGGTATGCCTAAGAGTATGTACTGAAGTGAGGTGTGCTAATTCTCTTTATTAATCATTTCGTAGGGAGGTGATGCAGTTCGTCGCTTAATCTGTACATATGTCCCAACAGTGATACGCTCAAAACTTTGCGCTTGGTGGCCAATATAAGTCGTATTCCCATCTGCATAAAGAGGAAAATGGTCCCGAATTGCCTGCATGTCATTCTCCATAATTGTATACAACGATAGCGGGGCTTACAGCCCAAAATGTACGCAGCTTTAAGTCCGCATGTGGGCTATATTATGCCGCGTGATCCGTTTTGAAAATCGGATTGTGGCAGTGGCGAAAAGTTTGAAGTTTATAAAATGTTTTAAAAAATTATATGATTTAAACAGATTTGCATATGCTGCAAATTAAATGGTTGAACGAGTGAATAAATGAATGAATATACTTTATTGCACACCAAAAATAAAATAATTAAAAATTAAAACTTAAAGTAGAAGTGATGTGTACAATGGGCAGCCTTATTACTAAGAGTAATTTCTTCCAGACAACCTTTGGATGGACTAAAAAGAAATAATTTAGGAATAAAGCTGTGGGTTCACTAAATTAATGAGAAAAAAATAAATACTTATCTACAATGTAATTAATATTAATAAGATATTTATAAATATGTAAGTAAGCAAATAAATGTGTATACAAAAGGCTAACAAAACATATACATATATACATATACATATCAATATATAAATACCATATATACAAATACATATATCATTGTTAAGAAATAACAATGGTTGTTATTTAATTTCAATGGACATTCATTCAAAAGAAGCAGAAATGAAATGTACTCGTATTATAAGAGGAAGAAGTCTATAATAAATAAGGTCGTGCCACGTGCCTTTCCGTAACGAATTATGTTAATTGCTATGGCGAAAGAGATTTTAACGCGCCTTCTTTCTGCAGGGTTAATTTTAAAATTGAAGCAACGCTTTAGAATTTCTTGTGTTCGCTCTTAGGCTTCACTTGTTTTAGTTCTTTTAATAAGAAAAGTGCTGTGCCTCATTTGATTTCCTTTTAAAAATGAAATGGTCTTCAGTTCAATTCAATTTTCAATTTTTTTATTAATCGGGGTACAATACTCAATGCTTTTTCAATTTGTTAGTGAATTCAGCTGTTCTTATGACACAGCGTCATACAATTTTTAATTTCTAAAAACGCAAACAAACACGCTATTGCTAATATGACAACGATCGATGATGTATTTTTGTTGCCGCTATAACAAAAAAACAAAACAAAAAATGTTTAAGCGGGGTTCCCATACAACAGACATGATTCTTTGCCGGTCGCACTTGGTCGATTTTTAAAGTTAGTAAGACATTCGTAAACTCAAAACTCACTTTAAGTTGTTTTGCTGATAAACAGTTGCTATTTTTTTTGATGTGGTAAAGTGAAAAGCGAGCACGTGGCTGACTTGATGTAGTTACCGCCGCCTATTATTGAGTTATTTATTACGTCCATGTTGCAGATGACAACGGCTGTGGGAATTCAGAATCATTACCAAACTGTATAGAAGAGGCCTCAGATATGTAAAATACTAGACGAAACTAAGAAGTGTAATACTCCCTCCCACGCTGGTCGTTTATGATGCAGTGGTGATTCTTTTTTTTTTGTAAAGGAGCATTATTTTTGTGAATTTTAGGTAACCCATACAATTTTGGGAGTTTTACACAAGAAGGTTTTGTCGAATTGACGTCCAGACTTATTTTCTCGGAGTGTTTCTTTATGAACGATAAAATCCGTACACTAGTTTCATTTAATGTGTATGATATTCGCGTAAAATCAAGTAGTCAACAGTGGTGCTCATTCGGGTCGGCACAGTCATGCAACAAAAGTGGCTGAATTGCGGTACAACAGAAAATTGAATCAAAATATCGTAAAATGTGTTCACTCCTTCGAAATAAATCTCATACATAATCTTACACTTAGGTACTTTTTAACCGACTTGAAAAAAGGGTGTGTTTGTTACCTCAGAACTTTCGATTTAGTGAACCGTTCTTGATGATTCTTTTTTTTTTTGAAAGCTGGTACTTCATGATTCTTTTTTTTTGAAAGCTGGTACTTCCCATGTGGTCCCATATTAATTTCAGTATTGGATCTTGGGTTCCGAAAGTTCTTAGGGAACTGCTGAAAATCAATTATAAACTTAATACAGAGCGAGATATTTGAAGTCAGTTTTGTTTTTCATTATTATAAATATAAACTTGTCAGTGTCACAATAAATCGTTCAATGAACTCCATGTATGGTCATGTAAAGTTAAAAAATATACGTTGCATTTCATTTGTCATTCACAGTTATACCTTCTAATCTAGTTAAAGAACGTGTACTGGTAATTAAAATTTAACACTAACAAATTAATCTTCACAGTGAACAATTAATCTCCCTTTCGACCCTCGTGTATTACTGTACGTCTACTCGGCAATGTTAATCAAGCTAACAGAAATTCATCTTTCATTCATAATTATAATTTCAACATGTTATAGCTATCAACTAACTGATGGACTGCAGTTTTAATGACTGCAGACTTGTTTATTAACTGACTTCAAGAAGGACGTTTTTTTTTTATTTATGTCACATTATAACTCCATATATACACTGATTTTTGAATTGGTTACGGTTTAGCTCTCTTCGGGTCATTTTACTGGTTTAGGGCCTTAGACTCTGGAGATACATCGGGGAACTCATTTTCACGAGGTGTAAGGTTAGTGAGATATTTGAATTCACATTTGCTTTTAGTTACTAAGACTGTTTTTTAATTTCGCCATTACGCTGTTATTGTCGCAAGGCATAAAATATCAATCAATATTGTAATCAATGTGATTATCAATGTGATATTTATTGCAGGTAATACCTGTGTAAGTTGGGAAGTACTGTAAGCTTTAAACATCATTTCATAAACCATAAAATACTGACTACTTTATTCATTGTACATTTATGAGAGTGCCATGTTTGTGAGAAATATAAGATGGCTTTTTTGCCCAAGGCAAGTCGTGAACGAAGCCGACGTAACATTTATAAGCTGTGAGTACGGAAGAGAAACACAGCGCTTTTGAATTAGAGTACCTACTCTCTGCATGGTACTCAAAATATTTCACAAACTTCCGCAAACTAAAGGAACTTATAATAGTATAATTTAGTTAATAAGATACGACATATTTAGATAGCGCTTTTTTCAATTTTCTAATCTAGTTTTCTTCATACCGTTCATTACGTTTAGGGTTTTAGAGATTAATTCTTGCACATGTTTATTATAAAAAATAAACATGTAAAAATTTTATTACACGACATTAAGAATTTTCCATGTGCACTTTTTGCATATGCTTATTTTATAGGTTTTTGTCTTATATAGATACGGTTATTTTATATTCGTGAAAAAAGTTTTTAGCAGCCGTGGGAATCGAATCCGCTTCTTCTGGAAAGCTGGTTAAAGCGTTATTAGTCGTTTAGTTTCGTGGTTAAAGCGTCTGAGCGCAGACGCTTTAACCACGAAACTAAACGACTAATTGCCTCGCCGACCAAAATCTCAACTTATTTTATCTACATACACAAAGCATGGCGCGGTTTGTCTTTTATAGCATACAAACCATTTCAAATATCGTTTTACATCAATAATTCGAACGAGAGATGTTGCCTTTGTTATTTCAAATAAAATGTTTATAACAATAAGCTTAACGGTACTAATCTTTCCACTTAAGCAACATAAATTTTTTTTATAAAAAATGACGAAAATTTTTCGAATCCGGAATCGCGCCCACCGCTCTAACCGCTAAATTTAAGGGCAGTTTGCACTATTGATGAAAATCTAGTAAATGATCGCGTTCTTTATTGAAATTTAATGTAAATATAAAATTATACTAGTTGACCCGCGTGAAATTTCACATTGTAAATGTTATATCTTTATCATAAAAAGGCATCATATTTTGAAAAATAGCAATTTCAGTATACTTCAAATCCTTTATTTAAATAAATGGTTTATAGACAAGATTTTAATACATTTTTTTACAAGAAATTTTCAATCGAGTTTTTTTTTTAACTTTTTTCATCTTTGTTCATTTTATATGAATAGCGGCCAGCTTAAGTTTTAACATAAGCTTCTACCGAATTTAATTAAGGTTTTTTTATGGCGTACCATTTAAAGACACCTTTGAAAATATTATATAGAGGTAGGTAGACATTATCATTATTTATAACGCATTCGACTTGATAATGATCTTTAATAGAAATAGTTTAAAGTAACTTGACAGTACTTCCTTAGGGCTATTTAATCGGAGCAAAGTAAAGCCTTGTTAACACTTTGTGACTATCATAAAAATTATATAAAATCCTTTTTGTTAAAAATTTAAAGTATGAAACGATACTTTTTAAATTTTCAAAACATTAATACAACAGGTTTGAATCAAATGCCCCAGTGAATAACCATCACTTGAAACGAGATTAATTTGTAATTTTAATACGAGACAGTGGAAATCTTATCCTTTAAACGAGCAATTCTTGTATATATATAATCGGAATCTCGGAAACGGCTCCAGCGATTTTCATGAAATTTAGTATGTGCATAGATTCGGGGGCGAAAAATCGATCTAGCTAGGTTTCATTTTTAGAAAATGCCCTTTTATCCCTGTTTTCAGGGAATGAAAAATATAATTCGAATATGACGGTAAATTTCGCCGCAAGAGAAAATGTCATAATAGCTCGGTCGGTAATCGGGCGGTCCCGAAACAGACGGCCGTGGTTCGCGTCACGATCATTTAAACATTTATTTTTTTAATTTTTTTTCGATTCCAGATCATTGCTTTCTTTTTTTTTAATTTTTTGTCGATTTGTTATTTTGTAATTTTTTTCCCTCTTTTTTTAAAGTTCTTTCTTTTGTGGAAAACATCAGTTCATATTTTCTTATTATTACGTCGGTAAGATCGAACAATACTATGCATATTTCATTACTCAGTAATTTGTATCTAAATGTAATTTCCAAAATACATGATTTACCAAAAAAAAAAAACAAACCAAGCAAAGCTCGGTCCCCCGGGTACTGGATATAATATATGGACGGCAGTTGTCGTTTTAAATATTCCACCAGGAAAACGCGCCTTGGCCGAGTGCGACACGTTTCCGTGATTGGATATTTAATTAGACCGCTTAATATTCATTGTTTTACGTTATTAACGAGTAGATTTTATGTAAATCACGTAATCGCAAACCTTCAACATACGTGTATAAAATATCCGGCTGGACATCCCAGTGACTGGATATTAGCATGTTTTATTTCGAATAGTGTTAGTGAAGTGGATGAATATGTGGTTCAAAATACCTTGTGTGTATTTTACACTTCACAATTAATACTTGAAAAAAATTTTATGAAGAATGTTTACAAATTGTTTACAAAAGGCGACGTTAAAAGATACGGTGATGAGGTAAGTTGGTTTAATATTAACGTTTAAAGGTTTGAATATCTAAATGTTGGAGACGTCAAATAACTTGATCTTGTCCTTCGCCAGTTACAAGAAAAAAAAAAAAACAAAGGAATTTGCAACTTTTAATCTAAATAATAGCTATATCACAAAAAATAGTATCATCTACTTATTTCTACTGCCGTTATCCTAAACTAGAAGGGGTTGCCACAACATGTCCTTTCTTTTCACTTTCCTCCATCAGCCGTCATCTCAATGAGGGGCGACCCCTTTCACATACTAGCTTTACACCCTCCAACGGCATTCATATTCATCCTAAAATCAATTTTACTACAATTACAGCATTTTCTGACTCTTTACTTGGAATTGATTTTTTTATAACTTTATTTCTACTCAATAAACTACTAATTAAAAGGGAAACAACGTTTTTTGCTCTCAATCTATATTTTAACTAACTCTGGACTGTAATATACCAATTAATGACAAGATAGCAACGCTAGTAATTACAAAACAGAAATAGCAATAGATTTAATGCACCTTGCGCTATTGAAATTATGATGATATTCCAAAGTTTATTTAAACTACCTACCTAAGATCCATTATAAGCTGAAAACACTTCAAAACTGCATTGCTTTGAAAACACATCAGCAAAGTCGATTAATTTGGTCTAAAATGTTACAATTTCACTTTAAAATTTTATAAAACAACGTTAATTTCTTGCGGGACGCTAAACTAAATCCCTAACCAAAAGGAAAAAAACGCTTAGGTATAGCGTTCATGAAATTTCAACTGCATATTTGTTTTGCACGCTTCGTATTCGAAAGCAGTGTTCTTTTGTTGCGAATTGTTGTGTTAAATCTATGTGCGTTGTACGTAAACCGAATAAAGCTTGAGTCAAAAAAATACTAAGTTTTTCATTTCACCCCAGCACATTCCTATTCTCAAATATTTTTAGATATTTGTAAGTTTCCCAATCTAAGTTTAATTATTTGAAACAAGTAACTTTTCACTACTTGATGTTTTAAGTTTCAACTCAGCCACAATGATGAAGTTCAAGATATCACCTTATGTTTCAATTACCGGTGCATTAATTTAAATTTAATCTCATTGGTAGTTGAAAACATAAATCCGTACTATCGCCAGTGTGCATCGTTAGCGAACGTCTAACGTTCAATGCGGCCAAATAACGACTCTAACGTAACGGCTACTGACCACTCCAGACGTTTGAGAATGTGCACCATTTATTGTAATTACATTTTGGGTAATGTCACTGTATTACATACAGTACACAATTTATAATTTTATGTAAATGTGTTTATTTTAGTAACATTTTTAAATAATGGGATTGATGATGATCTTATTGTTTGATTTTTTTTAATTAAGACGATAATTATAATCTTTGTGTACACTAAACATGAATGAATTCATTTAACTTTAGCGGTTAATTTAATTCATGCATATCATTTATTAAAATGTTTATCCAAGTAATGCGAAGTTTATAAAGCAACAGAGAAAAAAAAAACGTAATATAATAGCATAATACAAATCTGTTAATCCGGTTTTTGTAAGTTCAAGAGTATTACTGAGAATATGATATAGTACTTTATGTTTAACTTCAAAGTGTTGTTTAAGGCTCACCTTGTAATACGATAAGTAATACGGTATTTAAGTTGCAAATATTAAGTACGAAACAACATAAAGATGCTTTGTTACAATAACAAGTAGATTTTCTAGTATTCACTATTACTAAAATATTCCGTAGAATAATCATAGTATACTACGAAATATTTCGTTCGCTTTCAATGTTCAATTTTTAGTCAATAATAATAACGTTGAAATAATACATTTCATTTCGTAATAATCCGTTTATAATTGTTTAAGGAGGATGTTGAGCAGCACTAATTAAAGTCTACAAAGGCTTACTTCGGTTTTCAATATACGATATGGCTCGGCCCTAAATCCGTAGTAATATTATCTCAATTATTTATAGTGGAGTGTTACTTATGTTTCTTTGAAACAACACTGAACTTATTAACAGTAAAGCTGCATTACCGTGCCCTTGAGCAAGAAAATTTATGAAGTTAAAAAAGGATGAATTGTTATGCGTATTATATTAGGCGTTCAGTAATAATATAAACGCATTTTGATTTTACCTATTATTTATACAATCAACTCTGTATCGGGTTGACCCTTTGGGGTCTGAACTAAAGATTGAATGCCGCTAAAGCGGTTATTCATTCCATGACGGTGGAGACTGATCGATAATCGTTTCAATTATTCATCTGCGAGATTGTCTTCAAGTGCTATGAATCATTGGCTGGAATTATTTATTTATTACTTTGACCGTTTCGTTATCTCTATCATATTCGCATTTAAGTCCCAAACCTGAAGTCATAAATGTCCTATGATTATGTTTTAGCAAGCGGTTTTAGTGCAGATTCAAAGTTAGTTTGGTGCTAAGTGGCATGATAAAACCTAATAAATGTGATAATTAAAAGTTCAAGTATCTTTCTATTTATCTGTTTTAATGTTGGATGGTTGGAGGATAATAAGAAAATACATAATATCTGTCTTGCATTGATGACACCCCAATGAACATGTACTTGATGATAAATGATCAAATGATATTTAATTTTTATGGTAGTACCTACTATAAATGCAATTTATTGAAAACAATAATGTGACATAATGCTAGTACATTAATGATTTAAATATAAAATGAAATCCTTTTTTTTTATGCGAGAAGGTGGCAAGTATATTAAATGAAAATAATATGCCAATAAGTTAAAAATATTTTGTTTTATCAGATAATATTTGATTTTATGACGACATTTTTCTGCCTCAATCTGCCCTTCTGCCCCCAATGATACCGCAATGATAATGTATTAACAATTTTAAGATCTTAATGTTTCTTAATACCAATAGCGAGAAAGAATCCTTGGAAGAAAGCGAGGCTCTTTTGCGACTTTGAGGTTAAATGTAATGTAATGGGTCGGCAACATAATGTTTTTAATAGAGTCCATGATTTTTTACAGTGCATCACAGCTTATTTGCGCTATCCAATTTAACCATTTATTATATTATATATATATATTAGCACCCCAGTAAGATATAGCCGATTCATAAAAGCCGTTAATATGTTTATGATGCCGAAGGTGTACCAGTTTTTTGTACACGTGCATACTAGGAGCTCGTAACTTGGTCTGTCGATGAATTATAAGTAATCCAATTACACTATATAAGGTAACATGTAATTTAGTTAGATTAAATATTTTAACTAGGAGTTTTTAATTCAGACTAAACTTAGTAATTAAACTTAGACAATTATACTAAACAGCTGTCAAAAAAATTTTAATCGATGAAATCAATATATACAGTGTTTTATCGAATAATGGGTTTTAAATTATTTATAATATATTTTTCCCATAAAGATAAGAACTGTAAAGAGAAAATGCAAAGAGCTAGATGTTCCGCTTAGTAGAAGCAGTTTATAGCCAACTGGATGGAACAGTACAATGCGATGTAATCAATCCATGTCCTTGGAAATTGTTACTCGTTTAACCGTTATTGTAGAGTAAATGGAAAATAAATGATAAGTTCCTAGTATTTTCAAACTCCGTGATTTATTTGATTTCCGTGAATACTTCACATTTATAAATTTCACAATTAACGACGTTTTAAACACAACTGTATCCATAGTTTTTTTATTGTCTACAGTCTTTTTTTAAATATGAGCCTTGTTTTAATTTATTAAAACCATTAATCTACCATTAGTTTATTAAGTAATTTACTTAATATTAGGAGCATGGACCTCAAAAAGTTAATTTTATTGTAGAAAGATTGTTTACGTACTTTCCAACTATGCTAACCGTCACGGTGCGAAAATCTTGACGTTTATTGATTTTTTTGAAGTTAATCTTGTTTTCGCGTGTTTTGAAAAAACAAGTTAAGTTTAGTTTCAGTTGCAGTGCCAATAACAACATTTTTACATTTACCTATAATTCCAAGATATTTAAATAAACGGTTATCGATTGCATTTAATAACCGTTTATTTAAATATATTTATATAAGTATAATATATATGTATATGTATAACTTCTTACATACGAACACATTTTTTTCTTAAGTTACTCTTACTGCAGAAACTTTTTTTTAAGCAAGCAAGTCATAGATATAGATTTAAAATTATACATACTAATCGCCACACTTGGCGCAGCTCTGTCCTATGGGAATTATCGCTCTTTTTTATTTTAAATTCCTGATGTTTCCAACACTTTACAGCGTTCACAGTCACGGGGCCTACTGAGTTATATAAATATTAAAATGGTGATTCTCACCACCGTCCTTTGCCATTATCTGGGCTAAATGTTTGTTTTAGAGACCACGAGGGATCTGTGAAGGAACAATACGTGGTTGCACAGTTTTATTAAACCACTTTGTTTTTACAAAACAATTACGACTAAAAAGTAGCGCGGAAAACCATATATTTTATTAACAAACGAGATTCGTGGGCTTAGTTTCTGCCAAGTTATTAATCTTGCGTGATGCGTTACATCGAGACTGCAGTAGCAATATTGCAGCTCGCCTGTAATAACAGCGCAATTCTGCTGCGATCGGATTATCTCGTTACAAATAGCAAGGTCTGCTAACGCCCGGGTGGGCAGGCGACGTTTGCTCCGTGTTACTGGAAAACGTTGTATGCGATGCGTTGACACCGTTTATGTCGAGTCCCTAACCCTAGGGTTCACATTTTAATTGTTGTTAACTAATAAATAACATTTTTACCTGACTAATATGTCAATTCATAATAATGACTCGATATATAGGTATAATAATTAGATAATGTTACATGCATATATGAACGTAATTTTTTTAAACATCAACATCAGGTACGTGACACCTATTGTAGCATGATATATAAGTTCTGATAGTGTATGATTTAGTTTTACAACAACGGCAGTGCAAAGACAAATGAGAAAAGTTACCGTAATATTTTATGATAAAACGCGCCCTTCTCGCTACAAAATCAGTTTATGCTAATCTTGAATTTGAATATCGATATAGTGTGGCGCGTCAAACATTATAACATCGTTAACCGAAACAATCAGAGCGTTCACTTCAAAAAGAAATGTAAACTGGTTTATTACACATTATATAAATGAAATTAAAAAAAATAAGTCGATTATTTTTTTCCCTACATTTCATATAAGCTTAGGTTTATAGGCGTTATTGCTCTAATGCTTGGATCACACACGAGGTAAGGTTATTGGATTATTGAAAACCTCTTGCAAACAACCTGGTTGCGGAGATAGAAAATGGGGTCACCGTGGGGTTTTGTTTTAAAGCATAACTGACAAAACATTTTTTTATGTGAGAAGGAGGCAAGTGAGCTGGTGGTATACATGCTAAGTAATAACCTCCGCCTATGGACATTTGCAACACTCGTAGGGTTGCAGACGCGACCTCACTCACCAGACGAAAGGCACAAGTATAACACTTTCACTGCACACCAGTCTTACGTGAGGTCGCGGTACTTCCCCGGACGTACCTGACCATTCCTAATATATGGGCGGTGCCCACTTTAATTATTGCATTATTAGTGTCGCCACGTTTGTTACTTAACTCCAAAATCCTTGTACTTCACTGTCAGGCCTTGTTTCTGTTTTTAATTGAAAATATGCTTTGTAATGTATTTATATATAAAATGTGAAAGAATCACTTTACAATGTGAGGAATTTTGCTATCTAGTTTAAAATAAGTAGAGCAGAAATGGAGCTCGGACTCGAATTTCTCATGAATAACATATTATATCCTTTATAAATTTTGCAGTTAATGACAATTGGCGGGTAATCTGAGACCCCGACTAGCCGTTGAAAGGTTTTGGATCTCCGTCTATGTCTCAATTAGTTTTTTTAAGGCTGAGAATTTAATATAGTGGGATAAGCACTGTAAGTCTCAATAAAAAATAGTGGAATTTATTTATTTCAATTTGCTATGAGTTATTTACCTTTTTGCATGGCTTATTTTGTACCAGATCAAAATATTTGAGGTGTAACATATGAATTTTCTGAGTTTATTTCGTCGGTTCAGTGGCTTTCTGAAAGACTATCAATAAGCGAGTGTAATACTCCTATGTTGAATAAAGACATTTGATTTTGATTTTGAAATATTAAATTTACTTAACTTTCGTGACGAAGATAATTTGTTATTCTTAACTGACGTTCTTTCAAGTACTTGAGAAGTTCCGAAGAAAGACTACACATTTGTATTTGTATATTATATGGTTGAGTTACAGGACCTTTTCTCTTCATGTAAATTGAAATTTAAAAAGTTTAAAATTGTGTTAATGGACTGAATGGCGTTTATATCATTGGTTATAACATTTATTATTCATTTTATAAATTATTTTATCTTTATTAACGGTGGAAGTTGAAATAAACCATACCAGGCTTTCGAGAATCGTTATGTAATTGGTTAGTTACAAATAAAGCATCATTTAACATTAGAAAGGTTTTATTGTTATTAGGTATGTTATTCTAATGTCAGAAACTTTGTTAAGTTGTTGTTCAAAAGTTGATAAATGCATATAAACTGTTAGTTATATGCATTTATCATCTTTTAGCATTGCTGGTCCTTGACCGCGATCTCATTTAATGGGAAGCGGCCCTGGGTCACAGAGTTGTAAGCACGTTAGTTGCATAACGGCCCACTCGACTTTTCAATTCATATTTTAAAAACAAATTGTGCCTGAAACGTTTAATGCTGGGGAGCATCATGGAAAAGGTAAGGCTATCACGAGATTAAAGATTATTAACTTTGTAATACTTAAAAGAGTTGGTCTTATCTGTCTTAATTGGAAACGGTCGAAAACTGGCTTTACATGCCTATTGAAATATTTTCCGCTGAAAATTGAAAATCGATAGCAATAAGAGCTAATATAATTTCTGTATTAATGGCTATAAAAGGTACAATTAAAAATTGAAATACGTCTAAACTCACAAGGAGTTGCTCTTTCATTAACAGACGAAGAATTAATTCGTCTCTTTGATACTCGATGCAAATTAATGCGCTTTTAACGTTATTACATCCACTTAGACGTCGCCTGTTATATCCTCTACTTGTCTTTTCGGTAGCTCTGACTTACGCCTAGCTCTTACTATCAACAACATGGTTGATGATGTTTATAATTCTAAAAATCTATAAACATATGTTAGGACCACGCAACAGTCTTCGTTCGAATGGGCAGGTCCGTCAGGGTGAGTACCTTCAGTGACTTCAAGTGGAAGCATTTTACTCCGCGTTTTTTCTGGTAATTGAGTTAGCCGAAGCCCACTTTATTAAAAGGTGGCAACGCATCTGGAACCCTACAGGCATTGCAAATGCCCATGGGCGGCGGTTATCACTTAGAATCTGGTGAGTCGGCAGCTCCTTTAGCACCATCTCTCATAAAAAATAATTGTCTGTGGGTCACACAAATACTTGTTGCGTGGGGTACCTGTCTATTTGTTATTGAATAAGTAAGTAGTTTACTTTATGATTAATTAATTATCACTTGTCTATACCAAATCCACAATTAATTGTGCTAAGAGAAATGAACTACAAAAATGTAACGTGATATCTAAAACAAAGTATTGTTATTTACTGCCAGTTTTTGCCTCCGTGTTAAGTTTAAATGCAACGTTAAAGTAAAACAGATTTCGACTGGAAACATGCCCCACAAATAGTGTCATTAATGACTTTAAAACTATTTACAGGACCCACGAGAATTCCTTCCGAACAAACGCGGTAGACGTCTATGTAAATTAAGAACACCGCTAAATGAAATTAGCTAAGCTTTAAGAATAACTTACGTTAAATAAGAGTCTTTTGGGATTATTTAGAAATACAATAATGCCAAGTAAAATAATACATACATACATCACTGGTATTTTATTTTAAATAATAACAAGTATAAGATTCGATGGAATTTGTTACATGATTAGGACGTAAACAAAAAAGACGACAACGTTCGAAGAAGCAGGAGATTGAGTCTTTACATGGATTGTCACGACGACGCGATATTCTTCCGAGTCCCTTGTATAATATAATGAAAGAAAAGTAGAATTGAAACAAGTTTGATTTCCATAAAAATTCGTCAATGTGATATTGAGATTTGAGGAAATTGAGAGCAGTTATTATAACGCGTTGAACAACCAACGTTTATTGACTGCCCAACAAAACGACGGTGCGTGCCGAAAACATTACATAACAGAAATTAAAAAAGAAACATAACTCAATTGATATTTGGAACAAACATCGAGTCGCTATAATTTATTTCGCACTCACACGGCCCAAAAAGTTAAAAGAGCGTTAATACCATGTCTATTCCACCCTGTCTGCGTTATAATCGAGCGTCGTTTTTCATGAAATGCACATTTGTGCCGTGAACTCTCTTCGGTGGTCTCTCCGATCCTCTCGGCCTTTAATGATGGGTGCAATTTTAACGATGCCGCGTCGGTTCGTGTTTCGAGTTGTTCTTTTTTACACGTAATGCGTTGCCGTAGTTATCTCGTAGGTACTCGTATCATTGCCAGGCTGCGGTACCACGAGTCATATCCATCGTTTCCGAATTAAATCAGAGACATCTTGTCTTATTAATTTAGCTGCAATTTTTAATATGTTAAGTAGATAATTGTTTCGTAAACTTAGTCGTCAAATGCCGTTTTTTGTTTGTAAGAGGCATCTACGATAATGCAAAGTTCAGATTGAAAAAGGGAGCTTATATTTAATAGAAATAAGAACTTTAAACCAAGATTCTTGGTTGAGGACGACTTAATTGAACATACATATACCAAGGTATTTGGTGGAACTTTGATGAAAAATGGCGAATTACTTCGTTTTTTTCCCCATCGAGGATGTGTTAACACCGTATTATCGTAAAGCTTCGCTACAATTCTATTTAAATACTTAGTAAATGACCACATTCCTAAACATTGATTAGTGTTGGAAAAATCAACGATTAACCAATTAATGATGCGGTAACCATGAAGATTAATCTGTGCTGAATAATGCTACTGAAATTGTGGGAGCATCAGCGAGATAAATGCACTGTGCCAAAACTAACTGATCTCTCCAACGCGTTCAAAGTGTTGTCACCTCTCCCGTGATATGATTTGGGTACACAATCCTTTGAAGTTGCAAATCACTCGCCATTGCAATGGCACTCACTACGAAACTGAGGTGTGCTAACTACCTTCATTAATAATTTTGCAGGGAGGTGTGACGCAGCTCCGTGCTTAATCTGTGCATACGTCACAAACATTTTCAGTGGAACCCCCATTTGCGTAAAAGGGATAAAGGGCCCGAAATATTTAGTGCATACGTTGATATAACTGTTCACGATCACTATGCGTTCCAAATAAGAATGTACGCATCAAAGAACTAGATCTGTCAAAGATAGAAAAGTACATTTAAAATTACCAAGTTCATTGGTGCTGGCACCGCTATTTGAACTCAGGTTCCTCGAGTATTAAAGCAGAACGCTCGGATACTGAGCTAAGTATAATTGTTGAATAAGTTAGTATAGTCTGAATAAGTTAATATAGTGTAGTACAGCGACAAAGGAAATTGCTTAAAAAATTTTTGGACAGCATAAAATAATTTGCGTTATTATGTAATTATGATTATACACAATTTCAAATTCAATCACACGAGACAACTTCTAGAGGAAGTTAACCATGTCAGGCATCTGGAAAATTAATATTGGCAACAATAGTTAATAGAAGACGATGAAATTTTAACATCGCGTGTAAACACGTAATATGATTAGTACTTTTCTTTGAATTATATTTGATAGTTATTATATATAGGTAGTTATAGCTATATCGATATAAATATTGATAGATATTTTAGTGGTTACGAAACCCACATAAACCGTGATAAGGTGGTGTCTTATAAATGTTGTATTTGTAATAAAATTTATATTTGCATTACTTAGCTTAGCCTGAAAGCAGAATCTCGCAGCGCCGAAAGATTTTTTCATATATTATCGTCAATTTAAAATTAAAATTAATTATTGTTATACTGAATGGCAAAGTTAAATGATGGAAACAATTTATTATGATTATCCTCTTATCATTTCATGCCCAGTTTCCGAAAGGCCAATCAAAGCACCAATCACGTAACACTGTGTCAAAAATGATCAGCTGTTAATCTCTTGTTAAGCTGCCTTGGGTTTCTGGAAAGTTTGTTCAAGAAAAATTAGCTAATCACTGATAACCAATGATAATTAATGAAATGAATGATTTACTTCAACTAACTCTTTCTATTGTATAGCTGTCAAAACAAAACTTAAAATAACGTCCTGTCACCGTGTGATTGCCAACGTAAAAATCCGAGCTATAATAAAATTTAATTTACATAAATACATGCAAAATGTCAAGAAAAAAACTTTAAAAAAATTAACTTTTATCCATAATAAACAAGTAAGTATTATAAAAAGAAAGAATCCATATTTTTAAAGTGTTTTATAGTGCTAATCTCTGTACTTAAGATTAAACATTAAAACATGTAGAAAAAGTACGAAAAGATTGTCACACACACACACGGGTCTTCTACTCGGCCTTGAAAGGCCGGCAGGTGCGGGTGTCGAGATATTTCTCATGACCCGGGCTTCTTCTCTGGGGCCTCTCTGTGCCCCCGGTATTTTGGGCCAAAATGGCCAGATGGTATATGTGTTGTTATGTCGCCATAAAAATGGCGCAACACTGTTTAGAGGTAATTGCTACTTTGCTATGCGCCGTGATGCTCGGTGAGTAGCATGGATAGCGTGTGTAAGGTTGCACTTATCGGTGATTGCCCCGATGCCATTGCGGCTATGATGGTTGTAAGTGCATCCGCCAGTATGCGGATCAATTGTTGGAGAGATTCTGTGAATTCTTCCACAGTTCTAGGGGCTTCATTGTTTTGGCGGCTTTCTTGAAGGCGAAGAGGGCGACGACTAGGCGCTGTCTCCGACCTTTGTTCGACGTTTGTTTGACGGCTTCTTTGTTGGGGGGGGGGGGGGGGGGTAGGGGCGGTGAGGTAACGTCGTCTCCGTCCCCGTATTGGTGGCTTGGTGATCGTCTTGATCGTCCTGTGATGAGGCCGCGGGTGCATCACGTCCGCGGCGTCTTCTACGATGGCTTCTAATTCTACTAGTAGCAGGGTTGGCTGGTGGCTGGAGCGTAGTGACTGTTGTAGTCGGTCTTGATAGGGTGGCTGCAGTGGAGGCGGCGCCGGCGACGACTGTAGAATGCGGGCGCACGCCCTCGGCGGGCTGTCTATATATGTCCCCCGCAGTGGTTCGCACCGCGGTAGGGGTTTGTAGTGCGGTTGCTACTGTGCTCTCGCCTTCATTAGGCTGAGGGGGGAAGTCTGAGGTGGGGGGGGCTGTCCCCCCGCTTCGGCTCTCTCTGTTTCTTCCGACGGTCGTCCATCCCGTTCTCTCATTACTTGTAGTCGGCCGCGGCGGATGGATTGCTATCCCGCGTTTTCTTGCCTCTCTTCTTAAAAACGCGGGACAACGCCTATCGTTGGCCGGATGCCTTTGCCCGCAGTTAGCACAACGTGCGGGGGTGGATAGCGGCACTGGACAGTTGGCTGCAATGTGGTTGTCTGCGCAGCGAACACAGACAACCGGTCGGTGGCAATTTGCTGACGAGTGCCCAAATTTTTGGCACCTATGGCACTGAGGTGGGCCTGTTCTTCCCTTCCACCCCTCAATTTGGACGCCCGGCATGTTGAGGAGCTCGTTGATATCATACAGTCGAGCTGCCTCTCTATCACTGAGGTGCTCGAGCTGCACGAAAAATATGCATCGGGTTCGGTTTCTTAATGGAGGTATCAATTTAGTGTAGGTCGCCGGAAACCCTAGGTAGCGTAACGCATTAGTTATGCTCTCCGGGTGAGTAGTCTCAGGCAATCCACGAATGCCCACTTTTGTGGGGAGGTGTCTGGCCGGAGCATAACAGTACCAAGTTATGCTACTATCTTCGTTGGAGGCTGCGATTAAGTGTCGTTGGACTACTCGGTATTCGTGCCCCGATTGGGGTAGGAAACGGATGCCTTTCCCGTAAGCACGCGCATTCGGCGCGTGTCCGAGCTTGTTTTTAAGCGCCGAAAAATGGTGAGCCCAATCGGGCAGTTTTTCGACGATAATAGGAGGATATCCCTTTTTGGTGGTGTCTTCTTTGGGAGCTGCAGGTGTTTGCTCCTCCGTCTGAGCAGATGTCGACGGTGTTGGCTGCACAGGTGATCTTATTATGGCTGCATAGGATGTACTTTCTCGTACTGTTTCCATGCGCTCGGATGGCGCTTGTACTGAATCGTACGAGGGCGATCTTGGCGGCTGTGAGTATCGCGTAGTGTTGGTAGTCCTGTGATCATTTTCATAATGGTCGTCTTGCAGTTCGGTGTCCATTTCTTCGACGCATTGCCGCTTTTCTAGTAGCGATGCGTCGGTTTCGGGCGGCGTATGTCGCCTGCGGGTCTTCTTGGGGTGGTACGTCTTGGCCGGGGTGGATACGTACTTAGACGCACCACCGTCGGCCTTGACTTCCGCCACCTCTGAGACGCTTGCGGCGCTTCTACGGTATTCTTCTTCGCTAGTCGATAAGTATTTTTTCTACGACTACTTGGTAGCGCTGTGGCTGAGGACACAAAAGCTGTATTGGAAGCTCAGCTTCCTCGACGTCCTGTTGGTCCATGGGCAACAGGTGTGCGCGTTCTCCTGCGAGGTTTGGGGGGCGATATGCCCTCCATCGTTCGCGGCTCCGTCACGGCCCGTGTTGCGGGCGGAATCAATCCCCAGGCGAGCGATGTACCTTGCTCCCCTCAGCGCGGGCCACTTAGCCGGGTGAGACCCCTAGGGGAGGCCCAGCGAAGCGCCCAGCGAGCGGGGAGAGGTATCAAGGCCGCAGTGTAAGGCGGGATTCGTCGCGCTTCCAAGCGCGCGCACTGCCTGCCCCTTTCCAAGGAAAGGGGGGACACAGTGCGAGGTCGCACACGTAGTCGCACACGTAGTCTCGCTGTCGCGGGGGCACGTGGTCTCGGCGAGGCGTGTACGGCGCACACGTTCCGGACAAGGTGGCCTAGGCTGCTCGACGCTTCACGGAGTTAATACCTCGACGTTAGGCGGAGTGGCTTCGGCGGACTTCGGCTGGATGGCTTCAATCACTCACGATGTCGCAGAACGGGCGCTATATAAAAAGATTGTCGCCGCTGTGGGAATCGAACCCACGTCTTCTTCAGGCCGCGAATGCCGAAGACGTGGGTTCGATTCCCACAGCGGCGACAATCTTTTCGTACTTTTTCTACATGTTTTAATAAAGAATCCATATTATTTCTTAACTTTTGAATTACATTTTGTATTTTTTTCTAATCGCATGATATGTTCGCATAATAATAAATAGGTAATAGAACACATGAATGTCCTTACAACGTATTAGGGAATTATATTTATTTTTAATAAAACTAAGATTTTTGATAAAATACATTTTTAACCAACGATTGATCGTCCAAATTGACAGATTACTTAATAAAACTTTGACAGCTCGTTGACCACCGAAAAAACGCTTTCAGAAACTCGATTTTCTGTTGATTGTCCGTTAATCAGTGACTAATTGCAAATCAAAATCAATGTTGTTTTTAGACGTTCTAGCAACTCAGATCATGTGAAACAACGATTGACAAGAGATTTATCGTAAATTAAAATTGATTACGCTTTCGGAAACTGGGTGTCAGTCTGTTTCAGTTCATTGATGGGCTAATTTTAAAGTTTCATCTTAAGTTCAGAGATTAGCTCTATAAAAATTTAAATTTCAAATAAATTGCCGTTTAATGTAAGCGCTAACGTTGTACACATTTCGTTAAGCAGAAATTAATTTAGGCCACCACAGCACTGAGCACCTCTTTATGCCACGAATTACACAATTTGCGAGATTTGGGCGTAAATACAAATAACGTTAATGCGGGTGCTAAGCGCAATATGTTATCACATATTAGCATAATAGTCATAAAGCCGCCTGTGTTACTTACAATAATGCTTTGTATGTACGTTGTAATATAGCCATGAACTTTTTCTTATCATCAATTTGTTCTTGAACATGTTTATGATTGTTGTCCTCGATATCTTCTTAACTTTTTTTAATGTGAGAAGGAGGTAAGTCAGTTTGCGGTTCTCCCGATAAGTGACATAAGAGACAAGTGACAGTTGGAGACCCATGGACAGTTGCAACACTCGTAGGGTTTTACATTCGTTGTCACCTTTTAATGAAATGAGCCCCGGCTACCTCACCCACCAGACGAGACGCATTAGTACAACACATCCACTGCACGCCGGTCTTTTGTGAGGTCGTGGTACTCAATCGTGCTTCAGCGAAGACGTAATTGTTTTATTACTCAATTCAATTGTGTTGGAATTTCATTTAGTGATTATCACACAGACTAAAATATTGCTCTATAATAAAACAAGTTTAAAATTCATAAACTTCGAATAAATTTCACAATTATAACAATCTGATGACTCCGTGGCGCATTTCCCAAGGTATTAGCTACGGCGTCAGGGGTCGTGGGTTCGATTCCCACACGGGACAACTATTTGTGCGACCCAGTTAGTTGTTTCGCATCTGGCTGTTTCGCATCTGGCTGTTTGTCCATGTGGAGTTTATGTTTGTAAAGCGTCCTTACAACACAGGATAAGGTTATCCTAAAGTGAGGGCAGTATTTAAAAAGAAAATAAAAAAAGTAAGGAAAAATAGAAACACACCTACCTTGCTCTACCCAAACAAGGCAGGAGCAAGAAATTTTACATCTTAACATTACAATGAAATTTCACTAGGTATAAAAATTAGTATGAATTTAAAGAACTTAAGGGGGCAGATAGTTCAACTAGATTAAGTAAGAACTAGTTAATGGCTAAATTAATAGAGACCGTTTAATCTGTCCTACTTTGAAAGAAGCAAAATGTTCATTTTATTCTATTATGAAATTCAATATTGAAAAACGAAATTTTTTTTTCGATTTCGACTTTAAACACTCAAAACATTTTTACAGTTACTTTTCGAACCGCGGTTTGTTTGAAAAGGGTATTTAATTAGAACAGGCAAGTAATTATAAAGTTAATTTTCTTTCCGTACGAAATAGGAAAATACAGCTCAGAAGTATATTTTCTGCTTTTCCGTTTCTGGAAAATGAATATTTATTGTTCTTACAAAACTTTTGAAACAATATCAATGGTTCTGTTTTTATATTACCCAAAAAGTAATATTTAATCGAAGTCTTTTCAATTTATAATAGCTCTGTAATCTGCGACTTCGTCTTTTTATATTTTCTACTACTTTGTTGCTTCCTATATTAATAATATGTATTATGTGCTGAGAGGAAAACATCAATCAGATCTGAACACCATCGACCCACTTCCCACGGTAAATAAACCACATCACTGAACAGGTAGTGCTAAAATAAAACGTCGTTTTTCAACCTTTAATCACTTTAAATAAAGATATCAAAAAATGTTTGTTAGATAAGGGTCGTCACTTTAGATGAGGACAATCGTTGTGTTACCGTTTTGTTCACGATATTTTAATATTTCGCCCCTATTTTGCGTAACGGAAACTCGCACGTGGCACCCTATACGGCGGTTGCACCTGGGCCGTTCGATAAGACGCGTCCTCAAACACCGCTCGACTCTGTAATGCAACTGATATTTATAGCTTACGTGCCCTTTGTGACGGCCGAATTTGAAACGAATTTACGGCATTTAAGTTTACTTGACAAAAAGTTAACAACAAACAAAAAAGAATATGGTGAATGAGATAATTACTAATGGCATTAATATGATTGAGCCGTGCAACAATGTTCGCTGTTGCACGAAAGGGCAGGTCCGTCCGGGTGAGTACCACGACCTCACAGAAGACCGGCGTGAAGTAGAAGTGTTACAATTCTGCGTTTCGTCTGGTGAGTGAGATAGCCGGGGCCCAATTTATTATAAGGTGGCATCTGCAACCCTATGAGTGTTGTAAATGTCCATGGGCGGCGTTTCACTTATCACCCGCTATGTTTCTAAAGTAAGTAAAGTAACAGCCTATACATGTCCCACTGCTGGGCAAAAGCCTCCTCTATACAGAGGGTATCAGGGCATAGTCCACCACGCCGCCCCACTGCGGATTGGCGGACTTCACATATCTTCGAAACACATTTTTTTGTTATTATTTCGAAAATATGCAGGTTTCCTCACGATGTTTTCCTTCACCGCGGAGCACGTGATAAGTCAGCAGTTAAAGTTAAAAACTTCATTGGTGCCGGCACCGGGGATCGAACTCGGGTTGCTCGAGTATATATTGAATTAAAGGCGAGCGCCCGGACACTGAGCTATCACGGCTATGTTTCTGATCTTAATAAAATTAACGAACCCGTAAACACCAGACAGTTAATTATCAAGAAACAAAAATATCGCTATAATATAAATCAACGTACGTTCTGCATCTTATTAAATTTTCCATCCTGCAGGTAAACTACACTAAGCAGACCGTGCCGAGTAACACGACACTGTCGCACGGTGTTCCTTACCAATTAATGACGTGGTTCTGAGCTAATGGCTAAACGCATGTGTACTTAATAATGGGCTACAGATACTAAGGTGATTATGATTTTGATACTAATATTATTAGTTTTTTTTGTTTCTCCTAATTTAACAGTTATTAGCTACTAGCTACCCGGGCGCCACCCTTTAATTCAATGTTATCGAGCAAACTGAGTTCGATCCCCGGTGCCAGCACCAATGGAATTGTTAATTTTTAGTGCTGAATCATCACGTGCTCAGCGCTGAAGGAGAACATCGTGAGGAAACCTGCATATTTTTGAAATTTTTTGATATTTATTGAACTGGAGAAAGTTAATTTTCAATAGTGCCGCGCCGGTGGTTAATATACATTAAGGTTATCAAGTTTTAATGTTATCAATCAATAAAACATGGTTAGCCATATCGTGACATTGCAAATTTATTTGAAAAAAAAAAAAACGATGATATTATGTAACAAGATTACATGGAAATTTTTAGGTCTGATTTTTCTGTTAGATCAAACGCGTTAGTAAAATATGAATATTTTAAGCTTAACTTTAAATTCCTGTGCAGTGGTGTTTGCTAACCATAAACTAGCAACGTGTTCGTTTGTAACATTAAGAAAAGTAAACTACTTATTTAATATTTTTATAGTTAAATCTTACTACTTCTTTCGGTTTTCTTTGTTTCTAGTACGCAAGGTTTGTTGTACGCAAGACGTTGTCATTTTAATAACAAAAATAAACAACTTCAATATAAAAGTATTTGTTTCTCAAATAATAAACGTAGATATATCGCGTAAATAACATCTTAAAATATTCACACGATAGTAACCGGCGCTTACCAATCCTAATACAAATGTGCTTGGGTCCTAAATGCGGTAAAGAATGTTTAAGGATTGTTTTTCATTTTTAGTGCTAAAAAGTAAAAAGTAAAGTAACAGCCTTTATAACATGTCCCACTGCTGGGCACTTTCTGTTACTATTTCGAAAATATGCAGGTTTCCTCATAATTTTTCCGATTTTTTTAACCGTTGGGCACGTGATAAGTCGGCATTTGAAATAAACAATTTAATTGGTGGCGGCACCGGGGATCGAACTCAGGTTACTCGAGTATATTGAATTAAAGCCCGGACACAGAACTATCACGGCTCCTGAGCTATCTTGGCTTTGAGCTATCACGGCGCAGTTTTAGTCCAAATCCGCAGTCAATATGAAAAAATAAGAGTGTTGTAGAAAAATTGTTGACAAATTTTGAGAACTACGGGATTCTAATTTGTGACTTCTGGGTAATGCGCCCAAATGTTAACTGAGCTGAGCGTATGATGCGTTGGCACGAAAAT
This sequence comes from Iphiclides podalirius, assembly GCA_933534255.1. NCBI lineage: Eukaryota > Metazoa > Arthropoda > Insecta > Lepidoptera > Papilionidae > Iphiclides > Iphiclides podalirius. Next base: position 16,892,306 of record OW152820.1, on the reverse strand, counting down.
GGTCCATAATTTTTTTTGACAAAATATTCATATTTTTTAGTATACTGTTTTACTTAAAATATTGGGACCGTACTTCTATTCTTCGGTTTATCTTTCATAATACTGTAATAAGGCGGCCTAAAGCTAACGGCATTTTTGCCAGTCAACCTTAGGGTTGTGTTGAAGATGTGTTGTAGTTGTAACGTGTATCCGAAAATGATTACGTACGACGTATTTTGAAAATGAACAGTACAAAGAACACCACACAATCCATAATACTCACACAGAGAAAAATCAACTTATTATCAGAAGTAAAATTGTAAATATTACTATTATACCGTAGGTAAAGATCTTTACTATACTATATCGATTACGACAGAAATACTTCTTGGGTGTGATGATATACCCGGTGGCTATAGCGTTGGGAACGTAATTCGGAGTACGCAGTACGTTTAAATCGATTCACAGGCGAAAAACTTTTCGTGCATTTTTAAAAATAAATTATAAGTTTCATATTATGTGATAAAAAATACCGCAATAAATATTAATATAATTTGAATGGATTACGACTGCTTTGACGCCCGTCTGTAATAAATATGTACAGTTATTTCTGCGTCACGTATATTTGAACGAAACATACCGTACACTCATCTACATAAAAGTGAGAAGTAAAGTTATGAAGATCAATGTGTTAGAGACGTTCCTTTGTGAGAAGTTTGGATGAAATAACTTCTCATCTTCTAACGATGAAACAACCGAACTTTTTCTATTTCCTGTTTGTTCATTTCATCTCTTTTCGGACTTTTAAAGGAGTGTAATTTGAATTTGGTGGTAACTCGCCGTAAAATTGGAATAACGTTGAGAGAAAAAGCGCATACCTAAATAGCAAACATATCGAATAATAGTTTGTTCAGGGAATAGAGCTGCTTTAAAAAATAAGTATAGTAAAATATATAGATAGATTTTGTGGATGTCCATGGCTGATGGTTAGCATTTACCATCAAGTCAACCACTTGCTTGTTTGCGAAGCGTTCTAATACAAAAAGAAGTTTAAATTTAATAATTCCTTTCAAAAAATATGTATGAAAACATTACATTGCATCCGTTCAGTTAATGTGCTTAGCTTTATTATACCTAGTCGACGCAACGCTATCCCGTCGTTACGGCTCAATTAATCTCTCACGCATCACAGCCCCATTGTTAACCTAACGTGCACTTCAGGTTCACCGTTGCTGCTTCTATCTGTGCGTTGTTCATTTGTTACAATACAGACCATGCCAGTAAAAACATAACTAGTACAACTTACCGTTAATGTAAGTTTAATGAACGATTAGAACTTTTTCATAAAATTCAAACAAATATTAAAAGATCACGGTAATAACTTAGTGATACTCTGCGTATAAAATCAAAATCAATGTATTTATTCAACATAGGAGCATTACACTCGCTTATTGATAGTCAAAACACTACCACCATTAGTATATAAAATTTTTGTCAACCAAAATTAATAATATTAACAATTATATCAAATTTCTTAATATTATCAAGAGTTTTCAGCCAAGAAATTCCTAGTGCCGTCCCGATACCACATCAATATTGAGCGATCCGACGCTATGTACATACATACGTGTTAATTTAAAACAACGCCTATCCATTTTCCTTTCACCGTTGTGTGTATATAGTGGCGTCCATGGACTTTTTTGGTATCGGGGGGAGGGGCGATAGGGTTATGTAGGGATCTTAACCGTTACAGCCCCTCGGTGGGAAGTGTGTTGGGCCCGTCAGTGCTTTGAGCACTGGGATCTCCTGCGGAATGCAGCTATGCCCTAGGTCCATGGCCTAGTAGCGTAGTGGACACCGACTCAGTTCGACACCGATTCATCTGGTTAACATCAATATTATTATTTTTTTCTAATGTTACGAAATCTGGATATGCAGCTGTCTAGTATGCACAGTACTAATATACGGATTTCCTCATAAAAACAGTGTCATTGGCCTCCTTCAAGTGGCCTGCTATGTACACTAATTTTCATGTATGATGTTATTTTCTATGCTGCCAACTAGGCAAGGGAATAAGACATTCGTTGCACACCCCAGCCGTATCCCGCGTGTTACGTATTGCATCAGGCGAACGTGACCGAAATGCTTGAAAACGTCGTAAATTAAGGCAGCGGATATGACGTGGGAAAGCGAATTGCCTACTTATTTAAATGTAACGGCTAGATTTTTATATAACACTTTAACAACGCGCAAGGAGAAAAAAGAAGATACCCTTTTCAAACCAAAGAACTAATTCAAATGACATTTAATTTCTAATGAGCTTTCATAGAAATCTGTATGTGTTTTTGTTCTGTTCCACAGAAATATTATATACGGTGGTAGGGCCACGCAACAGTGTTCGCCGTTGCACGAATGGGCAGGTCCGCCCGGGTTAGTACCACGACCTCAGAGAAGACCGGCGTAAAGTAGACTCACCAGACGAAATGCAGAAGTGCAACACTTCTGCGTTTCGTCTGGTGAGTGAGGTAGCCGGGGCCCACGTTATTAAGAGGTGGCAACGCATCTGCAACCTTACTGGTGTTGCAAATAACCATGGGCAGGCGGTTATCACTTAACATCAGGTGAACCGCCAGCTAGTTTGCCACTTTCTCGCATAAAAAAAATTACGGTTTCCCCTGTTCAAATAAAGAGAGAAAAGAATTTGAGCATTGAACATTTGCACTTAATATACTACCGGTCCATTTGCATAACGCCGTGCTATAATTTATTTGGGTTCAAATCCCCTTGTAGCTGCCGAGCGCCGTATAGTCGCTAAACGACGTAGCTCTTTGCGGCATGATCGTTGTCTGAAGCTGTCGCATTAGCACCTAGCCTATGTTTGGTTTGCAAATGTGAAAAATCGTAAGTAATAGAGATAATGAAGATGTAATGTCCACTTATTTTCTGTTCTTATTCAATACCATTTAAAATAATGTGTAATAGTTTGAAAATTAGTAAAGTTCTATGAAAGGCAAGTGATCTCCTCAATTAGTTATTAAAAGGTAATAAGGTCATAAGAATTTCTGTTTATCATTTCTTAAATGTGTTTTTTCGTTGGAACGCCATAATTTTCATAATTCTTCATCTAACTTATTCTTTCAATCACCATTTTAAAAATTATCTTTGCCGCTATTGACGAAAAAGTGATAAATGTGATAAAATTAATGCTTTCATGTGAAAATTTTTGTTTAAAACTTCCTATAAAGAATTCATGAAAGTGCCATGATGAACTACCAATTTGTTTGATTAAAGATAGCCAAATGGACTGAAAATTTTTGTTGTTTTAAATTTAAGATAACTTTCATTGACAAATATTTTAGTAAATAATGTTATACTACCGTTCGGTGGCTGATCACACTACTGCTAAAATTTAATACGAAAGTTTTTCATGGTTTAAATTTAACTCAGGCTGCTCCTCCAAGTGCGAGTCGGACTCACGCATAAAGGCTTCCGTAAAAGCCTTACTATCCTTACTAATATTATAAAGGCGAAAGTTTATATGTATGGATGGATATTTGTTACTGAAGGAATGGATTCTACGAGCTATATGGCCGGCCCATCGCCACTCCAGCTTGCTAATCCTCTGAGCTATGTCGGCTACCTTGGTTCTACTGCGGATGTCTTCGTTACGAACTGTATCACGCAGAGAAATACCGAGCATAGCCCGCTCCATAGTTCGCTGAGCGACTTTGAGCTGCCTCTTACGGCCAGCAGTGAAGGACCACGTCTCGGTTCCGTAGGTCATCACTGGCAACACACATTGATTGAAGACTTTAGTCTTCAAACATTGAGGTATATTCGACGAGAAGATTTGCCGAAGTTTCGGTTCTCGAGTGGCAGCCTCGTACTGGACGTAGGACGACCTGTGCAAATGTGCGGAAGTCGATGGATGCAGGTGGCTCAGGATCGTACTTCGTGGCAGTCTATGGGGGAGGCTTATGTTCAGCAGTGGACTCAAACAGGCTGAAATGGTGATGATGATGATGAATGGATTCTAATGAAACTTTACAATAATATAGCTTATACATCGGAATAAGACGTAGGCTCTAATTTATATACTATACATATTTTTATATAAATGTCTTTCTTTCTGAATGTTACGCCTTCAGTCTATTCTACGCAGACGTAGTCGCGGGCAGCAGCTAGTTATTTATAAAAACGGCAAAAAGTCATGTCTATGTTGTGTTGTACACAACCAATACGAAACGTGTACTAATACAGATTACATTTATAAAATTGAGAGAAGTAAGGTACAATATTGTTAACTCTGACACTCCTGCTAGATAGAATATCCTCAGCAAGGCGAGACAGTACTTCACGTCGGCTCAACGCCTAAACCTTTATAAGGCGCAAATGCGGCCCCACATGGAGTACTGCTCTCACCTCTGGGCGGGAGCCCCCTGTTACCAGCTTCTTCCATTTGACCGCATCCAACGTAGGGCAGCTAGGGTTATCGACGATCAAAGTCTTTCCGATCAGCTTGATCCTTTGGCTATGCGTAGAGATGTTGGGTTACTCTGCATCTTCTACCGCATCTATCACGGGGAGTGTTCCGAGGAATTGTTCGGCTTGATCCCAGCGGCTGAATTTCACCATCGGACATCGCGCCAAAACCAAAAATTTCATCCACACCACCTCGATGTCCAGCGTTCCACAACAGCGCGATTTTCAAGGCATTTCCTGCCTCGCACAACCACTCTGTGGAACCAGCTGCCGCCGGTGGTCTTTCCGAACCGTTACGACCTGGGAACCTTCAAGAAGAGAGCGTACTCATTCCTAAAAGGCCGGCAACGCATTTGTAAGCCCTCGGGTGTTGCAGATGTCCATGGGCGGCGGTGATCACTTACCATCAGGTGAGCCTCCAGCTCGTTTGCTGCTTTTTTCCCATAAAAAAAAAAACTGTTATTTTTTTGGTTTATTGTCGTGGGGCAAATACCTACGCGTACCCGCACTCGCAGAGACCAGAGCGGGCTGTGTCGGTGGCACATATTGACAGGGTCACAAGAACGCTGCCAGCGCTGGCCGCCACAGCAGCCCCTCCAAGGGGAGAAACCCCCTTTCCTATGGGTAAGGCGTGGTGAAAATTGAAGCACAGCCTACTCGGCCCTTTACTGGGCCACTATCACTTAGTGAACATTGTCATTAATATTCCGTCGGGCAAGGGGTTGGGTGTTCGGAGCAAAACGCCATATTCTATCCTTCACTTTATTTATAAACGAAAACAATTTCGACGGTCCTCTCCTTGACGCACGAGTCCTCCACTTATGAACCTCTTCTCACTTTTACTAACACTTTTCATAGTTCACTTTACTTTTCTCTTTTCTTTTTCTTAACTTTTCTTCATCCTTCCGCTACCATTTCCTCCACTGAATTGCTGTCTAGCACGACAGATCACTTTTATAGATCCAATTTCGATCCTCTCTTTGCATAAAATGTTCCGGAATAAGTGCCCGAACTTCGTTCGTATCTTATATATATAGAATGATGCAAAAGTTTACTTTAGACTAACAATTTAAAACTATATTAAGTACGTCTTTCAAAACTGTCAAGACGTTGAAAATCAAGATGCTACTAGAGTAACTGTAACAATATTGTTACTTTTGATAAAATTATTTTTCATTTACGACCTTGTTTTTTTATTTAAAACTAGCTTTTCGCCCGCGGCTTCCCTCGCGTTTAAGCCCTTAAATAAATATCTTTCAACCCTTTACAAAACTTTTTCCAATTAAAAAATAGCCTATGTCCTTTCTTAGGCTGTAGACTATCTGTGTACTAAATTGCATTTAAATCGGTTCAGAATTTTTGGAGTGAAAGCGAGACAGACAGACAGAGTTACTTTCGCATTTATAATATTAGTATAGATTAAATTGATTTAAAAAATTAAATGTTTATATTGCTTATATTTGCACTTAAGATTAAACATTAAAATTTGTAGAAAAAAAAGGAACGAAAAGTTTATCTCTGTGGGAATCGAACGGCTGATTGCCACATCGACGAAGCGTCCTTTTATCTACATCTCTCGTTCGAATCATCGCTGTAAAACGATATTCGAAATTGTTTGTATACTGGAATCGACCGTCCTGGCTTCTCCAATTTTTAACATAACATCAGAAAGTTGTTGGACATGTGAACTGAATTGGCACGTTTACTGGCAACCGCAACTTATGTATTTGTGGCCAGAGATAAAAGCGCTTCAGTGAGGCGTTTATTTCGTCAGGTTTAGTCTCCTGAGTAATGACAGACACACGGGAGGGTGTGGCGAAAATGTCCAGAGGACACAACCGTGATGTTCCTATTGGCTTTTCATCTCGGCGTATGTACAGTAGTGTTCTGACAACGGCTTCTGCGGACGCTCACTCGATATTCAGCCTCAGTTATATAACTGACTCCAATGTACGGGATAATGAATGGCGATCCCTATCACTAAGTTGTGTTTGCTTATCTTAATTAGATTTTTGAGATGTAATCGTTCGAATTGTTTTTGATTCGATCGAGCCATTTTTGTGATAAATGCCAAAAGTTCGATATCTAATTTAATATTACTACTACTACTAACAATGGAATTTATTTATTCCGAAAATCCATTCATCCATTGTTTAGAAAATACTAAAAAAGCAGTATTTAAATTAAATACAATTTGTGAGTCAATGACAAATAACCTACCCAATTTCCGAAATACAAAATTTCCGAATTACAAAGCAAAATCAGTACATCCCAATATCCTGGCCTAGCCAAATCAGTTTTTTCTATATCTATATTCAAACTATCTAAGTGTTTATTTCGGTAGAAGTTATTACTCGCTTACACGGTTACGCTATATAGAGCGGTGATAGCTCAGGCACAGGCATAGAGTTCCGTACACAAAGTGTAAAACAGGATTACTAACTCTATTTGTTTGTCCGTCTGTCAGCAGGCTGTACTCATGAAATTTGATAGTTACACAATGCATAACAATACTAAAAAACAGATCAAAAAATTTTAAGAGGGGCTCTCATACGAAAGACATGATTCTTTTGCCGTTTTTATAGATAATGATACGGAACACTTCGTGCGCGAGTCCAACTCGCACTTGGCCAGTTTTACATTTTTACTACCTACATTTGCTTCAAGTATACAGCGAGTGTAGGCGCGGCACGTCAGGTCGGTGTCATAAAACATACGTTAAAATAAATTTATTACATTAGAAATTTAAATTGTTTATAGTGCTAATCTTTCTACATATTTAAATTTTCTATATATTTTAATTTATTACATTAATTAATTGGAGGACTGACGAGAAGATTACAGAGCTGGAAGAAGAGGTGAACAGGCTGCGCTGAGATATAATAGGATTATCTGAAGTCCGAAGACAGTGGGAGGACACGATAATCCTCGAATCCGGCAACCTGTTTTACCACCGGGAGGGCGACCAACTGTCCCAAGGTGGTGTCGGATTTATCGTCCACAAGTTTCTCATTAACAACGTTGTTAAAATCGAGGGTGTGTCGTCGAGGGTTGCGTACCTTATACTCAGAATATCCAAACGGTATTCGCTGAAGGTCATACAGGTCTACGCACCAACGATGACACATCCCGATGATGAGGTGGAGGCAATGTATGAGGATATATCACGAGACATACATTCCTCCAAAACTCAATACATGGTGTTAATGGGAGACTTCAACGCAAAACTGGGCAAAAGGAAAGACGATGAGCTGAGAGTAGGAAGTTTTGGTATAGGGCAACGGAACCCAAGGGGCAGCAGCTAGCTGACTTTATGGAGAAGGAGGGACTCTTTATGATGAACTCCTTCTTCAAAAAGCAGCCCCACAGAAAGTGGACCTGGATTAGCCCCGATGGTTCTGTAAAAAACGAGATACACTTCATTATGACGAACAAACGGCAAATATTCAATGATGTCTCTGTGATCACAAGGGTGAAGACCGGCAGTGATCACCGATTGGTGAGAGGCACATTGAATATTAATATCAGGCTGGAAAGATCTCGTCTAATGAAGTCCACACTCCGACCATCTCGTGCCCATATCCAGAACTCCGAAAGCTTTCGGCTCAAGCTACATAATCGCTTCCAATGCCTAGAAAATTGCAACACTGTGGACGATATTAACGCTAAGCTCGTGGAAACTTTCCATGCCATGGGCCTTAAATTTTATAAGGCCCGCCGCACAAATAGAACGCAAAAACTCTCCGATCACACTCTTAACCTCTTGGAAAAAAGACGTGAGATGCGACTGCAGTCTTTAACTGACATGTCAGACTACAGGCAAGCCGCCTGGCAATAGGCAGATCTCCAAATGCATGCGGCGAGACTTACGCATCTTCAATACAGCTCGTATTGAGGGAGCTATAGAGCGGAACCTAGGCTCAAAAGTCTTCGCCAGAGATCTGTCTATCGGACAAAGCCAACTGACTAAGTTGAAGACTGACAGCGGGGCTGTCATCTCCAGTAGACCAGAGGTTTTGAGTGAGATTGAGAGGTTCTATGGACAGCTGTACACATCGTCGTTGGAGCCACACACATGTGTGAGTTACGACCCAAGAGCAAAGCTTATCCGACACTATTCCGAGAATATCCCGGACGTCAGTCTGAGCGAGATTAGAATGGCTCTCGACCATCTTAAGAATGGCAAAGCATCGGGAGAGGACGGAGTTACAGCAGAGCTTCTGAAAGCGGGTGGAGAACCGGTACTTGTAGTCCTTCAGAGGCTCTTTAATTTCGTCCTTCAGGGTGGTGCTACACCAGAGGCGTGGAGCAGAAGTGTGGTGGTGCTGTTCTTCAAGAAAGGCGATAACGTTCTCTTGAAGAACTATAGACCGATATCTCTTCTGAGCCGCGTCTATGTGCTGTTCTCAAGAGTCATCTTGAATCGTCTCGCTTCCAGACTCGACGACTTCCAGCCTCCCGAACAAGCCGGATTCCGGAAAGGCTTCAGTACCATAGACCACATATACACCTTGCGGCAGGTTATACAGAAGACCGAGGAGTATAATCTGCCTTTGTGCCTAGCGTATGTGGACTATGAGAAAGCCTTCGATTCTGTCGAAATTTGGGCAGTACTCCAGGCTCTTCAGCGGTGCCAAATTGACTGTCGGTATATCGAAGTGCTGAGGTGTTTGTATAACAAGGCTACGATGTCCGTCCAAGTACAGTCCAGTAGTACAAAACCTATCCATCTGCAGAAGGGTGTAAGACAGGGTGATGTCATATCCCCGAAACTCTTCACCGCTGCGTTGGAAGATGTTTTCAAGCTTCTGGACTGGAAAGGACGAGGTATTAACATCAATGGCGAATACATCACCCACCTTCGATTTGCCGACGATATAGTCATCATGGCAGAATCGCTGGAGGACCTGGGTGCTATGCTCAATGACCTCAACAGTGTCTCCCAACGGGTGGGCCTTAAGATGAAGATCATGTCTAATGTCCATGTCACGCCTATACCGGTTGTTGTTGGGAGCACTGAGCTCGAAGTTGTTGACGAGTATGTTTACCTAGGACAGTTAGTCCGGCTAGGTAAGTCCAACTTCGACGCAGAGGTCAATCGGCGAATCCAACTCGGATGGGCAGCGTTCGGGAAACTTCGGCAAATCTTCTCGTCGAATATACCTCAATGTTTGAAGACTAAAGTCTTCAATCAATGTGTGTTGCCAGTGATAACCTACGGAACCGAGACGTGGTCCTTCACTGCTGGCCGTATGAGGAAGCTCAAAGTCGCTCAGCGAGCTATGGAGCGGGCTATGCTGGGTGTTTCTCTGCGTGATAGAGTTCGTAACGAAGACATCCGCAGTAGAACCAAGGTAGCCGACATAGCTCAGAGGATTAGCAAGCTGAAGTGGCGATGGGCCGGCCTCGTAGAACCGATAACCGTTGGGGAAGAAAGGTTCTCGAGTGGCAGCCTCGTACAGGCCATCGCAGTGTAGGACGACCCCCCACTAGATGGAGTGACGACCTGTGCAAATGTGCGGGAAGTCGATGGATGCAGGTGGCTCAGGATCGTACTTCGTGGCAGTCTATGGGGGAGGCCTATGTTCAGCAGTGGACTCAAACAGGCTGAAATGATGATGATGATGACATTAATTAAACATAGGAAAGTGTTAACATCTAAAAGCTTATTATGATAAGGGTCCACGCCCACGGAATAGTCTTCAGTAGTAATCCGGGGATACGTTCATAACTCCCCGTGGGACAGTTTACACTGTAATTGTCGCTAAACCGCTACGGCAAAATTTATGAACGCTTGTTGCCGAGTTTAACCCAAGTTTAACTATTTGCACTCACAACGTCACACACATGGCTCACTAAATCCAATAGTGATGGTCCTCTGTTCGGGAGCTTTTTACGATCTTCAAAAAGTAAACGGTAAACACTAGAGCGTTATGATCCTATATCAATAAATAGTATCGTAAGTTTACGCCGCTAGAAAATACGAAATGCACCGTCAATAACGAAAAACCTTGGAACATAATATAGTGCAGTTTAAACATTTGTTGAAAAATAGATGAAAAGTTTTTCGCCCCTGGACGAATTCGAATCTTCGTTCGCCGTGATACGCGCCCGACGCTCTTTGCGCCGATATCTTTACACCGATGAAAATCTCAAATTATTTATCTACTTTCCTCGGTGCTATCTAGTGTTTCCTTTACAGCAAACTACCGATTTTTTGTATAACGTTTTGCAATTTAACATTATAAAACTAGAGATGACACCTTTGCTGTTAAGTTTTTTAAAAGATAATAATGTTTATAGTACTCTTCTTTGTGCTGAAAATGAAATATAAAAAAAAAATTCACGAATGATAATCACCGCCACGACGAATTCAACTTGTCTTCTACGAAATACGCGCCTACAGCGGGGTCCGAATAGAAATACTGAGTAAAAGACCAGTGTTGCCTGAATAACATGTTAAACCGATTATTGTGTATGCTAACAATTGCTAGTTTTTTTACATTCCGCTTCGTGCTCTCGTACGGAACGGACGTCTCTCTAAGACGGAGGGCACATGCCACCCGAATTAGACGCCACTCGCAACCTCGGTTGCAATTTAAATCTTGTGCAAATAGTGCAGTAGATTAGTGTTAGTGTAGTGTTGTGCTCGTAGGCAGGTTCCTGTTTTGTAAGTAGAATCCTACACACATTTCTCGCCTCAGAGGCGGCATTGTTTCATTTATTATTATTTACTGTGTGCTTGTTGCAATAGGCGACAGCTAGGTACCCACCCTCGCGCACCTAAAGCGCAGGCAAATTAGCTGTTATTTTTAGGCACACTCCTCCCTGCCGCTAGGTGGGGAGGCATATTTAGCTCACACACGCCGGCGGGGCTACAAGCCCCAAAGACCCTTACGTCGCGATGGGCTCCCTTTTCGAGGAGTTCGTACGCAGAGAATGCCCCGCTATGTGGGAACGTTATCTTGCCTATGCAGCCGAGCATAGGCAAGTAGCTGAACTCGCGCCGCCGCCATTGCCCGCGCCGTCTGCGTCCGTTACCCCGTCGCCCTCCACGACCTTAGAAGCCCCCGTCACGTCGGCATCCACTAACGCGAACCCGCCCATAGCACCTTCCGTGCAACCAAACCCGACCTCTTTTCGCTCCGTCGTACCTGACTCACAATCGGACGGCGGATCGGACATGGAGGTCGAAACGACTCCCGCTGAAAACGCGAACGCCGACGGCTTCACCGTCGTTAAATCGCGTAAAAAGGGCAAGAAACGCCCCGCTACCGACAGCAACCCCGAATGCGAGGCCGCCTCAACGATCCGTCCAACCGCGACGCCCGCTAAAAAGGCGGCCGCGGCGGCTAATCCGATGCCCAAATTCGTCTCCGAGCGAAAAATAAAGCCTCCTCCACCCATCATCATTCAGGAGAAGGCTAAGTGGCACCAAATTTGTTCGTGGTTTGAACGCCACAATATCCGCGACCCCTGGTCGAAAAATACACAAATGGGTATCCGCGTATACCTTGACACAACGGACGATTTTCGCCGCGTAACGAAATACTTGCGCGAAAATAAGATAGGTTTTTACACCTACTCGTTGCCCGAAGAACGCAAGCTTCGGGTAGTTATCAAGGGCGTCCCCAAAGAGTCGGATGTCGACAAGGCGAAAACCGACATCCGCACTCAGGGATACCCTGTGCATGCCGTCCGACGCCTCAGACACCCCAGAACCCGTGTCCCTATGGACATGGTGATGGTTGAACTTGACCCTACCCCGGAAGGTAAGGCCATTTTCAACCTGAAGAGGGTCTGTGGGCTCAGTGACTTAGTCATCGAGCCCCAGCGTAAGTCAGGTGTTGTGGCACAGTGCCACAACTGTCAGCATTTTGGCCACACGGCCAATAACTGCTTCGCTCACCCAAGGTGCGTCAAATACACCGGTGACACCGAGTGCACGCGGCCGAAAGATTGCGCAGATCCACCGGACTGCGTAAACTGTAACGCCACCGGCCACCCGGCTAGCTACAGCGGCTGCGCTAAGGCCCCGAAAACTCCCGCGAAATCCACGTTGCCCAAACCCGCGCCCGTTAGATTCATTCCTGCGCCCGTACCCGTCACAAACGCCTGGACGAAACCCCAGGTGGCCGCGCAGGTAACCGCGCCGGTAATCCCGGTCACCTCACGACCGATCGCACAACAGCTGCCCGCCTCTCAAACAGCGCCGCGGCCGCAGGTGCAGCCAACTCCGTCAGTTTTCGCGAAAAACAAGGACGACCCATTCGCGCAAATCGCTAATATTTGCAGCTTATTAGATAGGATCGATAGGCAGGAACTCGCCGTATTGTCCGCTAAAATAGCGGCCGCCACATCTGGCCACGAGCGTCTTAGGGCAATTAGCCAACATAAAACGCTTGTGGAAGCCCTTTGGGCTTTTACGAGCCAACCGTAAAAGACAATAGTCCGCGCAATAAAACCGCGCTCCGCCGCGTCGTTAATTAGACCCATAAAAACACCTTAATGGGAAGTACAACCGCAGGTAGAACGAAACCTCGGGCTCTGGTTGTTTCGTATTTCAACGCAAACGGCATAAAGGGTCAAAGGGATGAAATCGCGGAATTCCTTCGCGATTATAACGTAGATATTTTCCTAGTGCAAGAAACATTCTTGAAACCTAGTGTACACGATCCCAGAATTGCAAATTACAATATTGTCCGCCACGATCGGTTAGCAAACCGTCTGGGAGGCACACTAATTTATTATAAACGGTCCTTGCACTGTTGCCCGCTTGACATTCCAGAGCTAAGTCAAATAGAGGCATCCGCGTGTAGGTTAGCGCTCACCGGCCACAGGCCGCTTTTACTAGTCTCAGCCTACCTTTTGGGGAACAAAACCTTATTACAAAGCGACCTAGTTACGCTACTCAACTTAGGCCCTTCCGTGATAATTGCAGGAGATCTAAACTGCAAACACGGTTCATGGGACATCCACAGCATCCCAAATAACAACGGAAAGCATCTCTTTAGCTTATCCGATAATTTAAACTTTAGCATAATCGCTCCTGCGACTCCCACTAGGTATCCTACGGTGGACAACTACCAACATGCGACACCGAGTATCCTAGATATCATGTTATTCAAGGAGGTCTCGCTCGACATCGAGTCGATAGAGACAATCCACGAACTAGATTCAGATCACAGGCCCGTCCTGTGTAAACTGGGCCAGAACGCCGGCGCGGTCCCTCCGACCAAATCCGTAGTGGACTGGCATCGTCTTGAGGTCAAACTCAAGGCCTTGGACCCCCAGGACTTAGTAGACTTACCCGAGACGATAGCTACGTTCGATGACGCAAATCGAGCGATAGCGAGTCTCCGTGAAACTATTACTTCCGCAGTCACAGACTCGGAACGGACGGTGAAACTCTCCGGCGACCGACGGTTTAACTTTCCGCCCGACCTAAGACTACTAATTAGACAGAAAAATGCAGCCAAACGCGCCTTCGACCGATACCGATCGGAATCGAACCGAACCCTACTTCGACGCCTTCAGCTAGAAGTCAAAGATCGTGTATCGGAACACCGACATACGACGTGGGACACTCTCCTAGAGGACATCGAGCCATCGCACACCGCCTACTGGCGGTTGGCCCGCAGTCTGAAAACAGACCGACGCGAATCTCTACCGCCATTAATTAGACCTAACAGCGCTTCAGTAGCCCTAGATGACTCCGAAAAAGCCGAATGCCTTGCGGACAACCTAGAGCAGCAATGTACGCCATCGCGTGAACACACCGATACAGTCCACCTAACAGAGGTGGACCGTATAATCGAGACTAGGGCTGCGCTTCCACCGGAAGGCGATCCTTTAAGTTCAGTGACCCCCGAAGAGGTCCAAGATATTATTAAAAATTTAAAACCGAAATCCGCCCCGGGCCCAGATAAGATCAGTAACAAAATTCTCAAAGCTCTCCCTGGGCCGCTTATCTGTTTACTGGCGACCATTTTCAACACTCTACTCTCCAGTTGCTCCTTTCCGGACGACTGGCGGACGGATCCCTTTATGGCCAACCGTTCCCCTGGGAGAAAAAGGTCAAATACTTAGGAGTCACTTTCGACTCGCGTATGTCATTTACTACGCACATTAATAACGTTCGTAATAGAGCCGCGTTCGTCTCCGGCCGGCTACACAATTTAACTAACGCTAAAAGTAAAATGCCCTTAAGGCACAAATTATTATTATATAAGACCTGCGTACGACCTATTATGTCCTACGCATGTATGATCTTCGCCCACACGCACCCTACTCGCTTGTACAAGTTGCAAATAGTACAAAATAAGTTTATCCGCCGCGCAACCGGTGCGCAGTGGTATCAGCGCAACGTCGACCTGCACAGCGATTGCAGACTCCCGACGATTCGCGCACATTTTAAAGATTTGACAAAACGGTTCTTCGATAGAGTCCAGCATCATCCCAACCCTCTGGTGGTAAGCGCAGCAAACTACCAACCGGACACTAACGCGAACGTAAACAAGCGTCGCCCGCGAAACGGCCTCATCGACCCGGTCGACGAAGAGGACTTAGATACGATGGACCCACCGCCGGGGGTCCCGCCGGATAACACTACACCCACAGTTAGTGTAACAACAATCACACCAGTACGCCCTCGCCTCCGAGCACGGCGAGACCCACACAACGCGTACACAAGGTACACCCGCGTTCCGGGGCGGTTTTCACCGCTCCCAGCCACCGATTAGCTAAATGCACAGTCGACGGCCATCGGGGTCTCGGTCCGAACCGCGACCTCGACGGCCCTTAGATGACACACCATAATTAAACGCACGCATGAGCACATGCGCGGCCCTACCCACAGCGGAGGGCCCAAACCCGTGGGTTCTGGCTAGCCCACCGGTTCTGCGTCAGATGAAGCTTTAATAGTCTCGGGACTGAAAGCAAAAACATCCGTTAATACAAGATACAAGATACAAGATAGTTTTTTTATGTCATATGCGATTAGTCGTTGGTCATTATCATCATCATTTCAGCCTGTTCACATCTAATGTTGAGCGTAGGCTTCGTCCATAGTCTGCCACGAAGCAGGATCCTTAGCCATCTGCATCCGTTGTCTTTCCACACATTTCTACAGGTCATGGCTCCATTTAGTGGAGGGTCAATATACACTACAATGGCCAATTCAAGGCTGCCACTCCAGAAACTTTCTTTCCCATTGGTCATCGGCTCTACCAGCTATGACCGGCCTATTACCATTTGAGCACTCCAATCTTCTAAGCAATGTTGGTTACCTCTGTTCTATTACGAATATCTTCATTAGGCGTTAATAAGTAAATGTATTAATAAATTAGAAGTGCTGTACATTAAACACTTTCAAAATCGACGTTACTTACACAAGTAAATAACAATATATGACTCTAAACTTTATTATTAATGTCTATTGACTTCTATCTTTAGATCCTTTTACATTACGACCAATTCCAGAATAATATAATCTTCAAGTTGTTTGAAACTTGGGTCGAATTCGAGTACATGTTCTATTTATCTTGGAGAGGGCAAACATTTGAATTTGTTATTTGATGTAAAGTAGACGTAAATTCCGTCAACTGCACCATTTACCTATCTCCGATACGCCGCCGAGCTGCCGGCGTGCAGTAAGTTGTTTGCTCCGGATGTTTTAAAGTTGCATGGCTTACACTGACACGGCTCGCTTCGCCCCCGGGTCGGGTACATAAAACGTCGGCTTAGCGTAGATAAATTCCGCTGAATTTATTCCCTCGTATATTACCGAATTACTTTGACCTGCGCGGTTGGCGTTATTTATTTCGATGGCGGGATGATGCAATGGAGATCAAATAGAATGATTTAAACTCCGTCGGTCTATTCAACCAAAAAATTATTAATTTTGATATCTTAACAGTAGTTAAAATTATTTTATCTTTTTATAACTGAAAATTAACATGATCGCTTACGAGCGTTTTTTTAAATTATAATAATGAATCGTTTGATCAATCCAACAGACAAGAAAAAAATATGGTAACGTGTATGATACATATTTGACATAAAACACATTCTGGCATTAATAATGAAAAATAATGCTTCAGCGCAATATTATGTTGACTCGACTCAATCCGGGTTGGCAGAATTCGCTATTAAGTCCATATCGCAATCACTTATGCACAAATCAATAAGGGTCATCAGAAATAACGTAGATAGATGTCGAGATTTTCGTGCTGTGAGGCCTTCGGCGGCTTAGCTTAGCTGGTAAAGTGTCTGGGCGCGAAACCGGAATAGGTTCGAATCCCGCAGCGTTAAAAGTTTTTATTGACTTACCTACAAAAATTCACAATTTAAAATCCCGATTGAAATTCAACGTGTCAGAGAGAGAGAATAATGCTGTTTCTTCCAAGTTTTCAATTAGTTTAAGCATCCTGCATTTTAGGCTATTTTTGAGAGACATGGCAGAACACAAATCGTTCTTGGACATTGTTAATTTTGGGTAAAGGTATTCTTGGCAGTAAAATTTGGTTCACGCTTGGGAATAATAAACATGGTTGAAACGATATCAATTCACCTCGATAAAGATAAAAAAAGAAAATTCTCATTTGGTTATCTTGATTTTCAAAACATAACGTCAGTTGTAATATCAATTATTGTAACCGCCAAAATGACGAAATTGAGTTAAATATACAGTTCAACTGCAAATTTTTCGCTCTATCGATTGGTATCTTTAAAATCTCGATATGATGAAAATAATGGCGATTACTTTAAAAAAAATCCGACTGTTTTTAATAATTTTCATTCATTTTTGTGATGCATAATACATTTTATAAGAATGATCAAAATATGGGTTAATATAACGACGAATTTGGCCCAATGTGAAACAAAGTCGGTAATGTAAGAGTCAATCTTGTCAAAAAGTAATGTGAACTCATCATGCTGACAATGAATACAATGAAAATATCAACAACTTTGCTACGAAATACATAGAAGTTTTACATTATATTTAAGTACCATCATATTTATCTCAATATTTTAAGTGTGACTAAACTGTGCCGTCTTTACATATAATATTGCGAAGACAATTCACATGACTATCTGAGAGAACGTCTTTTCCGTAATGTTTCTATGCAGTTATGAATGAAAAGGAGACGCACGATTACAAAAAGTATCTAAAAACCATGCTATAAACGAAGTGAAATACATCAGAATGTATATCAGGTAGACAAGGACAACTCCACTGTGATATTGATCTCCAGAAAGTCCTTAACATCCCCACATGGCAAGAGTATGCTGCTTTATCAAGAAAGTGTGCAGTTTATAATTTGACTGAGTATAAGACCAAAACTCACTAGATTCTGTTACTACACCTGGGAAGAATACGATGGAAAAAGGGGGAGTTTCTTCTTTCTGGTCGTTTTCATCATGTCTGATGATCGTGGTTGGCGGTCGTCGTTCTAGCACGAATGAGATCTCTCCATCGATTCCGGTCCATCGCGGTCCTAACCATATCGCAGAAATTCGGAGACGGTTCTGTGTCCTTGAGCTGGTCAGTCCATCGTGCTGGAGATCGGCCACGTGATCTTTTGCCTTCAGTGTTTCCAACAACGATCAACCTTTCCAAGCTTTCGTCTCCTCTTCTCATTATGTGGCCAAAGTAACTAAGGAACCGTTGCTCGCAGATTGTGGACAGTCCCGTCTTGATGTTGAGCTCCGACAGTATGGACTGATTGGTGCGTCTGGCTGTCCATGGTATTCGCAGCATACGCCTCCAACACCACATCTCAAAGGCATCAATCCGCTGTCTCTCTCTACTCTTGACAGTCCACGTTTCGGCTCCATATATAAAAATCGAAAACACCAGGGCTCGTACTAAACGCATTTTGGTGTTTTTGGAGATTCCGCGATTTTGCCATATTTTATTAAGCCTGGTCCTAGCATCCTTTCCCATCCCAATGCGTCTTTTTATCTCCGGAGTACAGTTTCCATCCTTACATATCTTCGACCCCAGGTATATAAAGTCATCTACAGTGTCAATCCCGTCAATTTTGTGAGTGCCAAACAAAAGGCCGGCGCGATCCACGACCATTAACTTTGTCTTGCTACGATTGATTGCAAGACCAAGTTTACCGCTTTCGGCCTCTAATCTATTTATGAGCATGTCAGACACTGAGGATGCCAACAATACAGTGTTGTCAGCATATCTTAGGTTACTAATTCTCTTCCCGCCAACACCAAATCCCTTGTCCCATCCGTAAAGCGTATTGCGGATTATATACTCGCCATAGATATTAAATAACATAGGTGACAATATACATCCTTGTCGAACTCCTTTTTTCGTCTGGAACATTTGGAACATTCTGAACCAACTCTTATGTAGCTTCTGTTGGCAGTAAGTACAAGTTTTGAATTAGACCTATGAGGTGCTCCGGTGCTCCCATTTCTTTCAAAACAGACCACAGTTTGTCCCACTGCACGCAGTCAAATGCTTTTGTGTAGTCAATGAAGCACAGAACAACTGGATTATTGAACTCTCGACTCTTTTCAATAATTTGTCTGATGTTAAGCAGTTGTTCTCTTGTACCTTTTCCCCTCACAAATCCCGCTTGTTCTTCTAGAATTTGTCTATCTAAAAAGTGCTTGAGACGCTGGTTTATTATGTGAAGGAGAATTTTGCTTGCATGTGAGATTAATGCTATGGTACGATAATTTCCACACTCCGTTGTAGAGCCTTTCTTGTGGAGCGGGACAAACACGGACTCAGTCCATTCTTCAGGCCAATTACCCGACTGCCATACGAGGTTGCATAGCCTGGTCATTACACCTAAGCCTCTTTCGCCCATTTTTTTGAGGAGCTCAACTGGAATTCCATCCTTCCCTGGTGTTTTCCCGTTCTTCAGAGCGTTGATGGCCTTCTGTACTTCCGATGGCAGTATACCAGGTTCGTCTGCGACCCATGGATTGTTAGCCCCGGGATCCTCGTTGCAGTCATAAAGTTGCGCGCAGTATTTTCGCCATCGTTCCAGAACGTGATCCATCTCCGTTAGCAGTCGCCCATCTTCGTCCTTGACCACACACAAGGGGGAGTTAGAACAACGATAATTAAGAAAACATATTTAAACGAGGTGCATGTAAAATTTATAAGGACTTTAACTTGAAAACTTGAAAACTGTTGTATTCATCAAAAATAATTTTTAATTTAAATTAATAAAAATATAGGATTTATTCTAATCTTGCCGATATTTTAAGAGATTAAGTACGTAACTTCTACAGTCAATACATCACAACTTATGTCGACGTCTTTAAAACTCTGTGAGTTACGTTATAGCTACTATGATTTATTACAAAAAATCTTAACGTAGCGCGATATTTAAAAAATAAAATTAATGTAACCACCGTGTCATCATCGAAACTATATTAGTAGGCTTCTTATGGTTTGTTTCAGAGATAAGATGTCAGAATTTTTGAAAAAAAATGCTCCAAACAACGTTGCGATAGGATAAGTATGCAAAAGTTCCAACTATTTTTGTGAATCGTAATTTAGTTTTTTGCCTCTCTTGTAAAGTCTGCTTTTGGCGGTTACATTAATTGATATTTCAACTGACGATAAAGTTATACAAACGGATCATGGTTATTTCATTTCCTTACGATAAAAAAACCATGTAAGCTCAAAAATGTATTAAAAAAACCGTAGCAAATTTTTTCGCCGCTACATGGATTCGAACCTTAGATTAGACGTCTAGACGCTCTAGCCACTAAGCTAAGTGGTTGGCATCCTCACCGCTTGAAATTCTCGACGTCTCATTTACTTTGTTTGATTGCATTCTTAGTAATGCTTGGCATTTTCTAATGTGATTCCTTTATAGTAATCACACTTTCTGAAATTTGATTTTTTAAATAAATTTTGAAAACTAGGTGAACAGAATACATAGCATGTAATCATCCCTACAAGTTTGGAATGTAATGAACTCGGTAAAAAGTGTATAGCACAATTATTTTTTACCGATTCATGATTAAAAAACGTTAATTTTATTATCCTCGTATATAAAATACTTTACTTAAAGTTGTTTATTTTCTTGTTCTTTCCTTTTTCGATTTAGACGAATACTGTTTTATAATACGGAGGTCAGAAGTCTAAAGCCAAGGGATTGAACAAGTAACTTGTAGTAAAAGAATAACAAGAAAAGGTCTCGAGGCAAATGTTTCGCAAAAAGATAAAATTATGAACTTTCACGCCCATACTAATTCTATAAAAGAGCTTGTCCCTCGTATTAAACTTATTTGAATATTTTTGGATTATTATACAAAGATTTAGGACAAAAGAAATCATATTGAATCGATTATTATATTATTATTACAATATAAATGACAAAATCAACAACTGAAAACAGCTGATAATGATAAAATTAAATGAGGTCACCCAAAATTGACGCCCATTAAATAATATCGATCAAATGAAAACTATAAATTAAATTAACTTTTTCCTAAAATTGCTTAATAATTCACGCGAGTAATTGAGAAAGTCGCAAACGAGCTGGTGGTTCACCTGATGTTAAGTGATAACCGTGGCCAATTGACATTTGCAACACCCCTAGGGTTGCAGATGAGTTACCACCTTGTAATAAATTGGGCGCCGGTTACCTCACTGACCAGACGAAGCGCGAGAGTGTAATACTTCCAATTCACGCTGATCTTCTGTGACGTAGGGGTACTTCCGCGGATGAGCCTGCACATTCGCCCTTCGAGGGCCCTACCACAGTATACTTTACTGTGGTAGGGCCCACGGTAAAGTATACTAGGGTTCTTGTGCACACTACGCGCTTACTGTATTGGTTGTCAAAATCATTTTAGCAACACGTACATAAAACGTCTAAGAGTGCAGTTTTCGAAGTTAATGACCAAGCTACTCGCTTGGCTCGACTATAATGCCGTAAATACTGTGCAGTAAATGGTGGTCTATGGTGGACATTGGTAATTCGCAAACTCTCCTATTCAGCACTATTATTCACATTCCTTCGTTGGTATGGAAATGTCTGATTTAGGAACAAACTCTCCTTGAAATACGCCATGTTCTTATAAATGTAACAAAATGTCTATCTAACTATCAGATCAACAGCAAATGTTTGTGCAAAGCTAGTGTCCTGTGTCCAGAATTAAGAATACACTCACTCTTCTTATTACATGACAAGAAATCGTCAACTCGTATGTTGAGGGCGATCCCTTAGATTTAGGCACTTAGTTTCCGTTAATTTACTATACTCGAGTGATGTATTACATCGAGATTGCAGTGACAATGTTGCAACTTGTCTGTGGTATGTGCGCTGCATGTATATCTCGTAACAACCAGCAGAGTCCGCTAACGCTGGTGAGGGAACGTGTGTGCCTTTTCGTGCGCGTTGCCAATAACGCTGAGACTGGGATGCGTTCACGCCGGTATATTCTTCGCTCCCCAGCAATATTCTGAATTCCTGTAGCGATGAAGCCCATGACTGACAGCAACTGGTTTATCTACCTAGAAGCAACTTAAAAGAAAGATGAAACTTAAGGCTCGTTAAGAAATGAATTATTAAAACATGTAGAAAAAGTACGAAAAGATTGTCGCCCCTGTGGGAATCAAACCCACGTCTTCGGCATTCGCGGCCTGACGCTCTAGCCACTGAGCTAAACGGCTGATAGCCACAGCAACGAAAACCTTAACGCCTTCTTTCTACATTGTTATTTAGCATTTGAAGCAATGCTTGGCGCATCTCCCACAGCGGCGACAATCTTTTCGTACTTTTTCTACATGTTTTAATGTTCAATCTTAAGTGCAGAGATTAGCACTATAAAAAACTTTAAAATTTAAATGAATTATTGTTAAGTGCAGTGTAATTGTAAGCGATGATTAACTTATAGTATTGTTAGAAGATAGGAGGGTAGCAGCACACTGCGACTATAAACGGAGCAGCGCTCGCCGTGTCAAGGGACTTTCTCATCAGCCGTTGTAGAGTGCTGTAGCTCTACCCGAATTAATAACGATTGTGTCGGTTACTTAGAATTGTAGTGAAACTTCTGTTAAGTTTGGCCTACTGGCCAACAAATTCTTTTTGAAAAGTCAATCATCGTTTCTATTTCCTTACAGTATAATATTAAATGATCGAAATGTCGGAAGTGGAGCCTCGCTAAAGCACAGTATAATAATTTTATGTATTAAGAGATATAACGCGCCCTCCAAGCTACGTAAACAGTTTATGTTAAACTTGAAATTGAATAACAGGGAGGATCGACAAAGTGCGCCGCGTCTAACATCATAATACAGTGAACTCAACGACGAGAGACTCACTTGATTAATGAAGCAGCTGAAGCTCTTATTAAGGATTTGAGGCTTAAAATAAATTTAGGACAAATAATTACTAAAACAAACATCGATTAACTTGTTTTCGTAGTTTACAAATACAACACATGTATGCTCATTCAATCCATTTCTTAGCTCTAGCAGGCTTTTTAAAAATGTATGTGATATTTACTAACCATGGTGCAAACTATGGCCCATCTGCTGCAATGTCCTTTGTGACCCTCCCCCGTACCTACGAAGACCTGGTTGAAGGCAATTCTGTTGCAGTGGATGTGGCTAAATACTGGTCCAAAGAAATTTATGTTTATTATATAATGTTTCTTGACAGTTTTGGACTTATGCACCGCATTTATTTCTGTTACTATTCTTCTTGAAATCCTCACTTCCTTAAATATCTTCTGTATATATACCTGTACCCTTCTGTACCTTAAATAACTCCTGTAATATAATAAAGAAAAAACAGCTTGTAAAAAATACCATAAACTACGAGATCTTTTTTTTTTTATTTTATTTAACAGTTATCGTTAATTGGGACTTTGGACTTTGTATGAATCATGGGAAAATATATCCTTTGTTCAAGAAAGAGCGATCGAACTTTAGAAGATCAATCTTTTCATAAAATATTAGGCCGCGGGCACTTTCTCGTTACCCCCAACAACACCCGCATCTGCCAACTTTAGGCCCTTGAAGGGAAATGTATTCTTTGAAAACGAAACTTCAAAATTTATACACTAAACTTAAAAACATATTTGTATTCAGTTTCTGTTGCGTCTATTCGTTATAATTTAGGTTCATGAAGCTCATTTATTTCTACGTTTTTGAAAAACTTAGAAATAAATGAGCTTCATGTATACAAAAAAAAAAACTATGTTTAAATATCAGAAGACTCAAGTTTACCTTTGCGTGAAACCCGAACAATTAAGCGTTGTGTACAAGTATATTTGCCTTTCAGTTAGATTCTTGGCCTATTTATATACAGTTTGAACTAAACAGGGTTGTGTGATTACATCGTGTGATTGGTCTCTTCTTTGGTTAGGTACGTGAGAAGTAATCAACCCTAATCGTCGTTGTAATAATTGCGTCGATTTTTTTACGGCTATTTTCGAATATACCACCAATTACTTTGTCACCTACCTGAGTCTAAGCGGGCGTTATCAATGCCATCGGTGGACTAAAAAAGCTGAGGTGAAAAATTCTGGAGACGGACTCATATCCTTCGTGAAGCGAGAGGCCATGTAGAAGATGATTAAACTATTCCAAAATTATTATTGAAGAAGACGTGAAAACTATTCCGCAAAAATAATAATTACTGCTCACCACTGGGACTCTTTTTTTCAGGATTGTCGTCGCGATCGTTTGTAAGAAATCATGTGATTAATTGTGATTAATTTCTATTAACGTGTGTAATTACTAATTTAATATGTAAAATGAAATTGATAAGAGAGCTTTAGTCCTTTTCTTTTGAAAGAAATGCTTCTTCTTCATGATTCGCTGAAATTAGAAATCGATGTAATAGTTCCCTTACACTATTCATATGTTTCAACATTTCGTTTAGCTTTTATATATTCTTTAAAGTAAGCTTTAACATCACTTTAAGTAAGCCATGATCTTTATATGCATGTTTTGCTTTTAGTTCATAGACTATTAAGCTTTTAACGAATGAATAAATCGAGCTTCCGTGAGCTTGACACCTTCTTGGCTCTCCATTGCGGAATAGGCCAGGCATGCGCTCATATCGCTGGTGGGCTTTTTGGAAACACAATTTTTATTGGCTTCTTTAACTCCAACTATAGCCTCTTTCTTGGGAGATTGTGGTAGGGCCACATAACAACTTCTGCTGTTGCACGAATGGGCAGGCTCGTCTGGGGCGGTACCGTGGCCATAGCAGACAACATACCGACCGAAGACCAGCATGACTGAAGACCAGCGTGAAGTGAAATTATTATACTTTCGCTTTTCATCTGCCGAGTGAGGTAAATGCTATAGGCGGCGGTTTTAATGTAATGTTCACAGTTTTACATAAAAAAAATAGTATTATTACTATTCTTTAAATTTAAAATTATCGCCAAGAGATAGACAAGTGGTTCTGGGAGGCTTTTAAGATTATTCCTTATTTTATCTGGACCTGTAGTGTACCTCGGTTTTATTTGTTTAATTATGTCTTTGACCCTTATCGGGGTCACTAAAATTTGAGGATCGTTTTCAAACGTAATGTAGAAAAGAGTCATAATATTATGTTATGGTAACTGTAACGTCCCAATTATCTAAGATCTTTCATCCGCCATGCGGCGACGAGGAGGGTTTAATACTACGCATAAAATCAATCATTAAAATTGAAATAGTTTTAACTTAATTTCAATAGCCCTTGTATCTGCACGCAATATTCTAATTAAAATCGTAAAATGATGTTCTATGTGCGCGTGCAAATTAAAGTAGAATTAACTTCGTTTATACCCACGATGGATGAACTCTTCAACACAAGATTGGAAATGTTAATTTTAAACTTTTCTCGACGTTGTTCCGTTAAATGAGACTGTTTACGGGAGGAGTTTCATGTTCCGCAATTTTCTCGGAACAGTTTTATACGAGTTCGCCGGAGAAGTAAGCAAACGATTCCATGTTATATTTGTTTCAAATAATGCACGGTACAGTGTTTATTGTTTTCGCTCCTAAGCTTATCATTACTATATTGCCCATATCATTACTATATTGCCCTACCAACTACAGCTATCCTCCTCATAAATAACTATCCCGCTCTATCTTTTTTGTTTAAATTATGTTAATGGGAGTTGCGACTGTCAAGGTGAAAAGATTTGTTATCTTTAAATGCTTATTGACGGTTATCGTGTTACTTACGTCTCTATCCAATGCGGAGGGCATTATACACATGAATTAAACAGTATGCTTCTTTTTATAATAATTGAAAAAAAAAAAACATTGTAGATAAAAGACGGCCCGGATCTCGTCAGTGTGGCAAACAGCCGTTTACTTAAGTCGTTATTTATAACCAGCCGTTTACTTTAGTGGTGGTACGCGCGATTTCGGAAGACGTGGGTTCGATTCCTACAGGAGGAAAAAAAACTTTTCGTCCTTTTTTCTATAAATGTTAATGTTTCATCTTAAGTGCAGATATTAACACTATGGAAAATTTAATTTTTTACATTCCCGGGCTCTGAAAGTAGTCTGAAGTACTCTGGGGTTTTATTTTGTTATTATAAACAAAAGGGTTTAGTAACAGATCACAAAATAAAACGCACACAGAGAAATAATGTAGAGAACAGTTTAGTTTTTTTTTTAGTAAATAATTGTATATAGGTACACAATTCTTTACAAAAAAAGCCTTACCACATTGCGTCGGGGCCCTGGTGACACGCTGGACATACCGAGATTATATTGGTTAAAACTAAAAAGTTGTTTCTTAGTAGATGCATTAACTTTAGATGAATTAGTTGTTTTTGGATGTATTGTACACTTCCATTACGTGCCAGTCTTCTGTGAGGTCGTGGTACTTACCCGGACGGACCTGCCCATTTGTGCAACAACCGAAACTGTTTCATGGCCCTACAACATCGTTAAATTGATCGAGAAGAATCCTTGTTGTACCTTGTACTCAGAATATCCAAATTCGTTGAAGGTCTTACAGTTTTACGCACAAACGTCGGCGCACGCCGATGTTGAGGTGGAAACAATGTATGTAAATATATCACCCAAAACTTAGTACCTACATGATTTTAATGAAACACTTGACTACAAAATGTGCAGAAGGAAAGATGATGGGCTAGTAATAGGTAAATTTGGAATAGGGCGAAGAAACACTCGGGACAACGGCTGGCTAACTTTATGGAGAAAGAAGAACTCTTGATGATGAACCCTTTCTTTAGAATGTGGAATATAAATTTATTAAATTATTTAATAAAAATGATGTAACAAAAAATATCAACTTTTGTACAGGAAAAGCATTGCACTAATTGTGTATCACAAGTACGGCACTCAAGTTCAGCGCTGAGGTAAAACGACCCGTGCAAATCGCAATTAAAAAATTTAACAACTCTTGTTTGCGGTAGATTTTCAGTGGCATGGCTCATTTGAAAGGAATTAAAACTGTAACATTTTAATGAAACCGTAACGTACAAAGAACAAAAATAATCAAAAGATAGTAAAATAATCAAATAACAAGGTTACTCTTGATTATTTGGAACAAAAAGGTTGTCTACGTGCAGCCTGGCAAGCGCATCTATTTAAATCTGTAAAATGTATTTATTTATTTATTTATTTATTTATTAAGGTAAACCAACAGCATAACATATACTTACATTTGTATGTACATATATTTTTTAGTTACAGATTTTGTTCTTATATTTACTTACTTTGTACTTTATTAATGTATTGAAAAAAAAATATATTTTACAATACATGCATCGTTGTATAAGCTTTTATATTTAAAGACTCTATTGTGCTTAATTAGGCCAAAATGTATTTGTAGCATCACGGTGTTGTGATGTCACAGTGAAAGTATCATTAAAGGACCTGGACGTTATTCAATTGTGTTTGTAACTACATTTCGGGGCGTTGTGACATTGAAGCATTGGCAATAGTGCAGCTCTGTAAAATATTTTCCTACTAACTGTTACCCGCGACCGCGTGTAATATAACAAAACGTGTATTAGTCGAGAAAACGTTTGTTTTACCAGAAATGTAATGTTTTACCGCTATGTGTTGTACGTCAAGTGGCAGTAGAATTGCACAAGTTAAATTAAACTAGATAGCCCCCCGATTTATAAGCGACGAGCATGTGAAATATTTTGGGGCTAGAAAGGGCAGTGAGCGATACTCAGTTTACAACGCGGTGGACTCGCTTGCGAGTGCAAATTATTCATTGGAGTAGTGATTAAGCACACCGTCTAATTTCGGTACTAGATGTGAAAACAATGTTAAAATTACTCTATATGTTCGAATTAAGTGTCTGATTGCCAAGGGTCGTTAAAACACCCAATGATTAATTCTTGATCTAAAAATCCTCACTAGTATTAATATTGTACACATATGTTTCTGGCCGACTGTGAGTAATTGATTATTCTATGTTTTCTTTGCCGTATTTTATACCATTAAATAAACACGTGATAACATGTGTGTCTTTTCAACGATATTTTCATTTAACACTTTCTTGAGTACGTCATAAATGACTTTGCGTTCACAAATCACACCTGTTTACACGGACAAACAGGGGCTGAAAAGAGCTTTTATCTTAGTTTAACAACCCAAGAGTGCTTCATGATAATAAAATAACGTTAATTATGCTTAGAAGCAAGTACTTTTAGTGTTAGATTTAAATGATTACCTTTCAAGGTAATAATAGGAAAACAGTGCTGACTTAAGATATGGGTTGGAACTCCAGTACTGTGCAACAAGTACATGTTTTGCTCGAATCCAAGTTCACATTTGTGATTCAAAAAAACGTTACAACGTTATTCCGGGTTGCTACAATTTGAGACTTTCAGAGAGGTCCTTTATTTTATCGTAAACGCTTTTAACTTAAAACGCCTTTTCGAATGTCCATGGATGAAAAAGAAAAGTACATGTATAATTTGCCTTCGCGACAAATTCAAGACTGGGAATTATGAAATGATCGCGTTAAACCTCATTATGTACAAATTAATCTGCGGTTCCATACATTTGCAGAATTAATTGCAACGTTACTCAAAAGCGTTTCTAGTATTTTTCTAGTAATTTTGAAAATACAATCAAACTGCGATTTCAGATATATTGTAAGCTAGTAATGATCTAGTTTTCACATAATAAAGATCACAGATCACAGACGTTTGTAAAATATGTCATGTTGATAGAAAGTAATCTGTAACCTACCTACCCAATCTGTACCTTATAATTACGATTAATATTATAGTCCTCACTGGAATTAAACGTTATTTCGAAATTAAGTATGCACCGTTCTCATATGAAACACTTAAATAAAACAGGGAACGAGAATTGCGGCGATCGACCGAGGAAACTAGTTTCTTGCGTCAAAGGATCAGCTCTTCACAAATAAACATACGCACTCAAATCCACTTTAGAATTGCTTTGAACTAAAATATCATAGCGGGTATTGCTAAAAGCATCTCCGTTTCACATACGAACTCAATTCTTTTTATGTCGAAGTTGGCCAGCGCGCTGGCGGTTCACCTGATGTTAAAAGATAACCGCCATCCATGAACATTTGCAACACTAGGATGTAGGCACGTTGGCACCTTTTAATAAAGTGGGCCCTGGTTACCTCACTCACCAGACGAAACGCAGAGGTATAACACTTCCACTTCACTTCCTAGCGTTTTGTGTAATATAAGTAATTAAGCAGAAATAACGGATCGAAGAAATAACGTTATTGGTCAACGGTAGTGTAATATTAGAAAACTTTAATCAATATTTCGGAAATGAATACGTATAGAGAAATAATAATAATAATAATAATAAAATAAAATATTTATTTCTCACCACAACTAATAGCTTAAAATAATATATTATTTGTTTACACTTTCGTTCCACTTCAAAGGATATATTAATTTATTAGTTGTGGATCGCTGGTGCCTGCAGTAGGTATTGAAAAAACCCGTAAATACAGGACACCAGTTCACCACCCCCATAGTATCATTAATTGGAAAACAAGAGTAACAAATACTAACATATAAAACGGTATATAATAATTAAAGAATGTAGTGTGTGTGTGTGTGTGTGTGATAGAGAGAAAGAGTGTGTGGGATCAATTAAATTCAGTGGTCAGAAAGGAATGTGTTGTAAATTTGTAAAAACGAAAATTACAGCGGTACATCCAAAAGTTCTTCTGTTTGGACGTAAGTTTGCTTAAGGAGCCATTCCTGAAGTACACATTTGAGATGATAATTATTTAAACTGAAGAACAATAATTTTCTATTTAATTTATTATATAGGTATGGACCTAGGAAAGCAAAGAACCTATGACTAAAAGATGTTTTTATTGAAATTGATTTAGCGATGTAATGGTTACGGCGAATAACTTCAATTGAAAAGTTGGTCAAAGTGTGTTGTTTCCGGACAGTGGCCATTACAAAAAGCTGCCTTACCGTTAATAGTTGAATTTCTTCATATAATTTAACTGTGGGGTACAGACGAGGTTTGAAGAAGCACACCTTAAGAACTGCTCTTTGAGCTCGTTCAATTAAAATAAAATGAGTCTTAGCTGCGCCACCCCACGTAGAGATACAATAACTTAATATAGATTGGCAGAGAGCAAGGTATATCATTGTAACGACATCTTTATTCGCAGATTTCTGAAGTTGTATAAAGATATATATAAGCTTACGAACCTTGTTTGATAAATTACATATATGCTCTTGAAAGGTAAGGTTACGGTCGATGACTACACCAAGGTGGACAATAGAAGACACTTTTTGAATATACATTGGCGAATCAAATGAATTTATGTTAAAGCCAGCACTAATAGGTTTTACGATTATTTGATGGTTGATACTATTAGAGATAGACGAATTACGGATAGAGAAATCAATAACTTTGGTTTTATTAATGTTTAGGGTTAGAAAGTTGTTGTGTAACCAAGAGCTTACAGTATCAAACCCAATTTGGGCAAGTTGGTAAGTTTCTGACCAAGAATTGGAATGAAAAACAATAGCCGTATCGTCAGCGTATGAGAAAATAGCGGCATTTTGTAGGTTGAGATTACAGAGACCATTTATATAGACTAAAAAGAGACTGGGGCCTAGAATACTGCCTTGTGGCACTCCGTAGGTGACTGGTAATTCAGAGCTCGTGTAAGTGTCGAATTTGACGCACTGGGTTCTATTTGTCAGATAGCTACGAAAAAGCGATAGTTGAGCTCCTCTTATACCTACAGATTCAAGTTTTAATAATAAAATAGGAATCGAGACCGTATCGAAGGCCTTAGCTAAATCCAAAAAAAGTGCTGCACATTTTTGTCCCACGTCAAGGTTTTTGACTACATGATCTACTAAATTATGGACTGCATCAGCTGTTGAGAGATTCTTTCTGAAGCCAAATTGGTTAGTCGACAATAATTTACGGCTTTCCAAAAAAGTGACAAATCTGGAATTAATTATTTTTTCCAGTATTTTGGACAAAGCGGGTAGGATGGAAATGGGCCTGTAGTTTTCGAATCGCCCACGATCCCCAGTTTTAAAAATAGGAAGAACAACTGCTTTTTTAAAAAGTTCAGGGAAAAATACCAGAAGTCAAGGATAAATTGCAGATATATGTTAGAGGAGGGACAATAATATCTTTATATTTTTTAATAAAAGCGTTAGAAATACCGTCCCAACCTACTGCATAGCTGTTATTAAGTGACATAATTAAACGTTCAACCTCTGCCATATCGGTTTCTAATAATACAAAGGAGTCAGAGTGAACATCTGGACGATTATATGATGGAGGATGTTTATTGATATTTTCAGCGAGATTTTTTCCGACAGTTGCAAAATATGAATTTAGATTGTTAATCGAAGTTTGTTTGTCATCCGATAGATAGAGAAAATTACTGGTAGAGGACTGGTCGTTTGGTTTATTAATGACATCATTTATCAGTCTCCATAACTTTTTAGAATTCTTACCTGCCTTTGTGAACTGGACTTTTTCATAATCTCTTTTAGACTTGCGTAGCAAATTTTTACAAAAGTTACGATATCTTTTATATACGAAATCAGTATGCATTTATTAAGAGGATCGTTTTTGCTTTTTTTGTATAGATTATCTCTGATGACGCATACACCTCAATAAACCTGGAGTGATCCAAGCTTTGTGACATTGCTTTCTGTTGGAAACATTGCAAATTTTAGTGCTCTGCCTCAAAGCTAAGCTAATGGGTTCTATAAAAAATTTAACTGCCATATCAGTATTGATAGAGGAGTAAACCGGATCAAAATTTAAATTGTTCATTGCTTGAGTAAGCTTATTTTCATCTATTTTAGTAAAAAGGGGGTGATTTCTGGGTAAAACTTTACGAA
Organism: Iphiclides podalirius; assembly: GCA_933534255.1. Lineage (NCBI taxonomy): Eukaryota > Metazoa > Arthropoda > Insecta > Lepidoptera > Papilionidae > Iphiclides > Iphiclides podalirius. The sequence continues at coordinate 16,860,509 of OW152820.1, read as the reverse complement.
GACAAATCGAAATTAAAAACTGCGAAGTGGTCTGTGACTGTTGTCTCTAAAACTAGTACCTTGCTAGAACGGGTGGATTTTAAAATCGCATGATCAAGACAGGTCTGCCCATGAGTTGGAAAAACATGTGCCGGAAAAAGCCCATGGAAAGCAAGAAGATCTAGGTAATCTAATGTGGATGTCATTTGAAGGCTGTGCGCAATATCAATGTTAATATCACCTACTAAAATTATATTTGAAAAGGAATTATAATCATTAAGGGTAAGGTCCAAAGAGTGTAGGAATGTGGAAGGATCCAAAAATGCATATGGCCGATAGACTGCTAGAATAGCAATATCAGTACCCAAAGTAATTATTAAACAATTACATTCATGAATGTTAGGCTCAACTACATTTACCTTTGATAATGTTTTGTTAATATAGATTACGACACCATCATTTTGATTGTAAATATTTTTAGTGCTATAATGGTTGTAGCCTTCCAAAACTGGAATAATAGGATTACGAGAGAGCCAACACTCCGATAAAACAATGATATCGCAAACTGTATTTATTCTGTTTAGTAAAGTTAATAGATCATAGAAGTTTGCTTTAATGCTGCGAATGTTTTGAGATAATAATGTAAGAGAGGTGTTTTTTTGTGAAGTCAGTATAGTTGTACATTGCTCAGGTTTACATAATACGGCATCACAAAGGGAGAGATCATCTATATCTCTTAAAAGATCATTCATGGCAGACAATTACAATAGTGTATAAATATTGTAGAAAATTATAATATGTACATATACTCAAGAATTACAAACTTTCAAGTATATCTATATTTTTAATTAAAATACTACGCGATGATTCGTCCTTTCTTATATACAGGGTGTTACAGAAAGGTGTTGTAACATTTAAAGGCGTGTATATATATCAGACTTTGAATCAAATGGCATAATTTTAAAATACGAATCTAAGCATTTTTTGACGATAAAAATTATTAACTGTAACAACCCTGATTATAGAAGTCACTGACCGCGCATCGGTGTTATCACTCCAAACTCACACACGCATACATCTGATCACCCGACTTATTCCCCTCTCCCTCCACTCCTCGTTACGTCATTACCCCCCCACTTCCCGCTCCTCAAGTTTATCGGTCCCCTCCGCCCGCCCCTCGCCAACCAAACTGACAACGACCGCATCGCGCTGCAGGTCCTGGCGATGCTCTAATACAATGAAACACCGTGCTTATCATCAAAATTTATTTGAATTTATCGGATTTTGTCACAACAGAAAGACACGAAATAGCTATACTGATAGTCCATGAGCCCTACTTAATATGTTATTGATTAAAGAATAGGTATTCATTATCGGGAAATAAAACACAGACACACTACTTTTACTACGTTTATTTTTCTAAGCAAATATCCGCGTCATACCTACATAAAACATTTTTTACATGGAATTAATAACAGATTTCATGAGACAATTTCCACTGTAACTTATAATTTTTTTGTTTTGAGATTTTGAATTAAACATTAAATCGCTTGCAGTGGAAGGTAAAAACATTTTAGAAGGTTACAACTCACAAATCTTACAACGCCGCCGATAAATTTATTCAACACAACATCAGTGAGATACATTATCATGTTATGGCGGATACATAATAATGACAAAAATAAATTTCGAATTAAGTAAGTTCAATGTAGTTATAAAGTATTAAACAATAAAATATTTATTTTAAATAAAGAAACTATACCTATACATTCCAATGAGATCAGCGTTTACTAAGAAAACTCGTGCTTATCGGTGTCGGTCGGTTCCATTACGCGATACTATTCTTTCACTGTTATAGCACTTCAGCACTTGGGATAGTCATTGTCACTAACTTAAAACACACCAAGGTCAAGGGTTGCTTCGTCATTTGCGAAGCTTCGACGCGTATAGGGCGCGGACGCAGACGAGGGCCGATCCTTCCAGCTCCTTTTTAACACAACTGGCAGCTGATCTAAATTTGTTTCAGCATTCTTGCTTGCTGTTTACTTGTTTCGGCTTTTGGCAAATGCTTCTGGTGCAGTTGGTGAGCCTCCCGTAGTACGCGCATACTTCCAGAACATCTTTGCAGAAATTATTCGTACGTAGAAGCGACAGTTGCGTCAAAAGCTGGTGTAGTTGAAAAGTTCAAAGTAAATCGATGGTCGTTCTAGTCGCAACACTGAATAACATCATGTAGTATTTACTGAGCATATGACTATGTCTGAGACATCTTTTATCAATAATGAATCGATAACTATAAAATAAAAATCATGAAATCGACTTCATGCCTAAATGGCTGGAGAGTAACTGATTTGAAAATTTAAGTAACACAAAGGAAGCGACATCATATTTTATGTATTTACCTACCTAAGCGGTAGCGGCTTATGTAGTTAAATAAGCAACGTTTGTGCAAGACTATTTCGCCGCGCCGACAATAAGGTTACCATGTCTACTGAGTAAAATTTTAGGACGGCGGTATAATTGGCAATAAAGTAATAAACAACTTTTTTTTTTCGGGTTTCTGTTAATAGTATTCTACCCATTGGCTACTAAAAAAAACTTCTTTAAAATATCACAAAATTCAAACATAACCGTTGTGATTATTAATTCGCTTTACCTAATTTAGAAACTTTTAGACTCATTTTAAAGGATTTGTTTTATTTTAAACTTTCCATTTCACTACTTCAATCGAGGACACACTACGCCGGAAAATAAAAAACCTTAATTTGACTATTTACAACTTCATGAGGCAATATGGCGGATACATAATACATAATAATGACAAAAATAAATTTCGAATTAAGTAAGTTCAATGTAATTATAAAGTATTAAACAATAAAATCTTTATTTTAAATAAAGAAACTATACCTATACATTCCAATGAGATCAGCGAAATTTCAAAGAAAAATATTAATGCTAAAATAATGCTAGCTTACAATGTATCAATTTTTCTTAGTTTCTAACTCAAAGTAAAGACTAAGGAGTCTATGAAAATTCTGGATGAACGGACCTCTGAATATCGGGATATTCCGCAAGAATCGGTACATCTGGTAACTCTAGTTGAAACGAGCGCGGTAAATACAAAGGTGGTCTTTGTTAAATGTTATACGCGCCGACAATCTACCTAGATTGATGAAAGTGACAAGGTCATTCAAAACACGTGTAATTACTTCGCAGTATCACAACTAATAAGTTTTGGAACTATGAAATTATCTTTTTTTTACTTTTATTTCTGAAGGATTTGTATACACTAATTGAGAATTAATACATGAAACTAATAAATAAATTTTCTAAATATTCAATTTTAATAAGAACTAACATTTAGTTCACCTACTTGATTTACCACCTACTTTTTTACTTTACTTTCATAAAAATAACAGCTGTTATTTGTATTTAAAACCCAGTCGTCTTAATCGAATGTCGTGGTTGTAACATGTAACCGTTACTTTACGTTGTATTTTATTTTAGTATTAATTTGTTTAAAAATGTATAAGTATGCAGTTTTATCAACACCATAGACTATTTTATACTTATTGAACGAAATCACTGACTTGTAACAATCACTTAATTTTAAAACAGTATATAACAGTTCAAAATTTAAGACGCTTCGTCAATGTGATAAATAGCTCGGTCGTTCGTATGTGGTCCTCCGAAAGCACTTACCACGGTTCGGACCCACGCAAAGGGCTACTTTTTTTTCAAATATATTTTACTCGGAAACATTTATTCATCCATTATCAGAACTAGTTTTACTAATACTAAAAAAAAATTATAAATAAAATGAGTTTCTTCGATAGCATTACATTTCGCCGTAAACGAGCACAATCTGACACTGATACTACAATAGATGCCGCAAACACAACTATAAACACGTTAGATGGCAGCACTAACAGTTTACCAAACATTTCGGACTGCGAGAATAATGAAAACGAAACTCTTAAAAAACAAATAGAACACCTTAAATTAGAATTGCAAATAGCACATGAAGAAGTAAAAAATTTGAACTCAGAAAATACCGATTTGAAAAAAATTATCGCCGATCTAACAAAAAAACAAGAAATTTTCAAAAAAGTCACATCTAGTCTCACAAACAATGTCTCTTTAACACCAAGAAATAAGAAATAAAATCAATGTCCACACCATTAAGTACACGCGCAAATAAAAAATTATCAGCAAGCGATATCAATTCCTCTGAAGCCGTCATTAAAAAGGTGCCTATGGTGAATACAGAAAAACACGAGATAAATCTTAACGTGGAGCCAAAACCCAAAGAAAAAAATAAACTGTACATTTTAAGCAGTAATAACAAAAATAATATTACGCAAACTGCAGTAAATGAATTTGATGATGAATATAATGTATGCCACTACTTGTCAACAAACACAGGCATACGTCAAATATTTTCTAGTTTGGAGAATAAATTAAAACGTTTTACGAAAAATGACTACTGTGTAATAATGATTGGAGAAGCAGATTTCCGAACAACAAATAACAATTATAGATTAGTGTCTTATATTAGAAACAAATGTGTCAATTTGCATAACACAAATATAATAATATGTCTGCCGACGTATAAATGTGGACCGCTTAAAAACCTGTACAATTGGAGAATAGAGACTTTTAATAATCTATTATATTTAGACTGTGAAGCATATGAATATGCGTATATACTTGATTCCAACCGTAACCTCACATACGACGAGAAGATGTTTAATAGAAAGTCTGGACACTTAAATAACTTAGGACTTAGGACAATTTTCTGTAACTTACGTGATAAAATTAACGAGATAATATTTTATAATTCAAAAGATGATAATAATGGCAACATAATTATTAATAGTACTAATACAATACCAACCAACAAACAAAGTGTAAAAAATATAGATATTAATAGTGAAAATTTTTTTCTCCAATAGATTTTTATACATACTGCACCAAAATATTGCCGGTCTCTTAAATAAAAGTGATTTGTTAACTTTACACTTAGAGGATATATCTGTTAAAATAAAACAGCACGTTGATATTGTATGCATAACTGAACACTTTATATCATCCGGTAATAATGAATTTTTAAACACTACCAAACTACACTCTGGCAGCTATCTATACACGAAACATCAAAAGGGGTGGTAGTTGTATATTTGTAAGGAAAGGTATATCCTTCAAAAACTTACAATATATATCAAACTATTGCGTGCCAGAAGTCATAGAATGCTGTGCTATTGAACTCATAAATTATTCAACTATAATTATATGTCTGTACAGAGTTCCCAAATTAAGTAATATCTCAGTATTTTACGAAAAACTTGATATTATTTTACGCAAATTGAATAAAAATAAACAAAAAATTATTTTATGTGGTGATTTTAATATTGATATACTGAAAAGAAATAACCTGGCATTAGAGTTCAGTAATTTCTTATTAAATTTTAATCTTCATTTATTATTAAAGGAACCAACAAGATTGAAAAGTAACACATGTTTAGACAATTTTGCTTATAATGCACCTATTGCTTGTAAAGGAGAAGTTTATAATTTAGGCTTATCGGACCACACTGCACAGCTGTGTAAATATCCTGTTGCGAAAAAATTCATTATTGACACATGGAAAATAAGACGTCGAGATTATAGCAAGGAAAATATGAATAAATTTAAATCATACATTGAATCACTTACATTTTCTGAGTTGTATACAGCAAATGAACCTAATGATGCCTACAATAAATTTATAGAAACTTTTAAATTAATTTATGATTTGTGTTTTCCCATTAACACAATTACTATCCAATTAAATAAACGGGTTAAATGGCTGACTAAAAGCATCAAGTTATGTTCTAAAACACAGAGAAAAATGCTATGGAGATACAGGCTAAATCCCAATGAGCAAACAAGACTGCTTCTAAAAACATACACTCATAGACTTAAAAAGGTTATTAAGCTTACACAAAAAGCTAGAAATAATTATAGAATTAAATTATCAAATAACAAATGTAAAACTATTTGGCAAATTATTAATGGAAATAAGAGTTATCACCCTCAAGAATACATTGAAAAAATAAACTTTGGTGATGATAATGCTATCATCAATAATCCGAAAGACATTGCCGATGCATTTAATAATTATTATACTGACCAAGTATTGGCATCTCAAGTTTTAAGAAATAATAAAAATATCACATTAGAAGCATCTGCGCATTCATTTTTTATGCCACCAATCATTTCTCTAGATGTTTCAAATGCTATAAAGTCACTAAAAAACACAAATAGCGTTGGATACGATGAACTTTCTACACGTGTCATTAAGTTAGTCAACAAGAGTGTTTCTCCACATTTAAGTTACATATTTAACTTATGTGTACAAGTTGGTGTTTACCCAGAGGGTCTTAAAACAACTGTTATTAAACCACTTTATAAAAAAAAGGGTTCGAAAGATGATATAAGCAGCTATAGACCCATTGCCCTTACACCAGTTATATCGAAGATTTTTGAAAAGATTATGCATAAATACCTGAGTAATTATCTCGAAAAATTTAATCTATTAGTGGATGAACAGAAGGGATTCAGGAAAAATAAATCAATTAATAGAGCAATATATGATTTATTAAATTTAATAATCAAAAACATTGATAATAAAATAGATATCTGCGCTCTGTTTTTAGACATGAGTAAAGCTTTTGACTATGTAGACCACCAAATATTATTGCATAAAGTTGAATATTACGGAATAAGAGGTAATATTTTAAATCTGATTCGGACATACCTGACCAATAGACAACAAGTAACACAAATAACTCGAATCGACATAAAAATGAGAGAAGAAAAAATTTACACATCTAATTCTCGATATGTTCGGTATGGCGTTCCACAGGGAAGTGTGTTAGGACCATTGTTATTTCTTATTTACATAAATGACTTACCTAAATGTGTTTCACACCCCATGGTTTTATTTGCCGATGATAGCACAGCTATCATTAAAAGTGTTAAACATGATCTAGAAGACGAATTAAATTTAACACTAACACAAATAATTGAGGAATTGCAAAAAAATAATTTACAAGTTAATTTGGATAAAACTAAATTTATAAAGTTCTATCAAAGATGTGCAAATGATTTAAATTTAAAAGTAATACACAGAGGAAACAAAATTGAAAAAGTTGACTACACAAAGTTTTTAGGCTTGACAATCGACACTAGATTAACATGGACTTATCAATCGGACATAGTGTGTAACAAAATAAGTAAAGCGGCATATATTCTATGGAAATTGTCTAGCACCTTAAACATTGAATCACTGTTAACTGTATATTATGCCTATGTAGAATCGCATCTTAGATATGGAATCATATTCTGGGGAAATTGCAGCAAGAAAGAAAATATATTCAGGTCACAAAAAAAATGCGTTAGAGCGATGTGTAAATTAAAAACGAGAGACAGCTGTAAATCTTCTTTTATAAAATATAAAATATTAACCATGCCGTCGTTATACATATTTGAGAGTGCGATGTTTGTAAAAAATAACTTGTCTCTTTTCTCCAAGCCCAACCATGAGCGAAGCAGACGTGACTTACACAAACTTTGTTTACCTAAAACTAATACTAAACTTATGAGCAAGAGTATACTCTGCATGGCACCAAAAAATATATAATAGGCTCCCGAAAGAAATGAAGGAATTAAACACAAATCTATTTAAGAAAAAACTACGCGACATGTTAACAGAAAAATGTTATTACAGTATAAACGAATTTATATCAAATTAATAATCTAAACGTATTCAGTGAATTAATAATGTGCAATTTTATCGAATTTTTTATATTTTTTTAGTCATTTAATTATTTGTCATTTTGTTCTCTGTTCTATTATTACTGTTTGTTAACTTACTTTTTTCATAGACATATGTTTTAATATTATTTTAATATTCTGTTATATAATTTTTTCAATTTTATTTTATGATTATAATAATTAAGAAATTTGAGAATGTATACTGACAACCTTTAAGCGAACATATCATATTTGCACACCCTACAAAATGGGTAGAATATAGCGATAAAAATTACTGTGTTGTACACCTCATGCCTAACCTATATTTCGCAAATAAATACATTATTATTATTATTATTATTATTATTATTATTATCATTATCTTTTCATTAATCTATTCATATTATTATACTTTTACTAGCAACACGCCCCGACTTCGCACGGGTGCAAGGTATTATACATAATTATAAACCTTCCTCTTGAATCATTCTAGCTAGTAAAAAAAACACATCGAGATCCATTGCGTAGTTTTAAAGATCTAAGCATACATAGCGAAAGACAGACAGCGCGACGACTTTGTTTTATACTAGGTAGTGATAGAACGAATTCATTATCTTTTTTTTTTATTAATCTATTCATACTATTATACTTTTACTATTATACTTTACGACCCGTCCCAGTTTCGCACGGTTGCAATGTATTATTCATAATTATAAACCTTCCTCTTGAATCACTCTATGTTTTAAAAAAAAAAATCGCATTGAGATCCGTTGTGTAGTTTTAAAGCTCTAAGCATACATAGGGACAGACGAACAGCGGGACGACCTTGTTTTATACTAAGTAGTGATTACTGTATTTCGAATTTCATTTCGTATGATATTTCGAAGATTAATGAATCGAGCATTTTAAAACTCAAAATATTTTATAGAAAGAAAATCCCAATACATTAGTAAATTTTGACGACAGATCATTTTATAATTTAAATTTTTATCAAGTTGGTTGTCCAGTTGGCGCTGTTTTTTTGAATTGTTAAATTTAAATAATTATTTTGATGTCACGGATAACAAAAATAAAAATTTTATCATTTGTTCACATACATGTACGGTCAAATGAAATAAACATTATTGAATAAAAATATGTTCACTCTTAATTTGTCTAATACAAATAGGCACAACACGTACTAATATCATTGTTAATCAAATAACTGATAACCATAAATAGTTATAAGTCAATCTACAAGATGGCACTGTTTCATATTTAATAATTTTGGTCAAATAAAAAATACGAAATTTATACAAATTGACTTTACTATGTCCAATACAAATAAGCATTTAGATATAAAATATAAAAAAAAATAATGATTTTGGACTATATTTTTAAATGATTTGTAATTTTTTTTTTGTTTTAAATGAAAGCATGGAGTTTCGCGCCAATATTTTTAATTTAACCATTAAAAGTTTTTGCGGAAAGTATTAAATAAATTAGCGTTCTTAACGCGATGCAATTTCACACCGACCCTCGGGCTCCGAGCCTGTTGGGTTGGTGGCGGCACATGTAGTTATAAATCGCGCGCATTAACAAAAATGAAAAAAATCTGCAAAGAAATCATGAACTTTTTCTTTATTATGCGGAACCAAACAAATACCATTAACTTGATATTAGACGAATACCTTATTAAATGTCAATTAAAATTTTAGTCCATAATAACATCATAAACTTAATTTTCGGTACCTATTCAATTCATTGCGTTAATACTTATTCAGTGTACAAAGAATTCTGAAAAAAGTAAAAAAAGTTATTTCATGGATCCATAAGCATAACTAGCAGTTTACAGTTATGATTCTTCGAACTAATTACACGTGTTTTGAATGACCTTCTATTCAAATCTATCAGTCCACGTGGATGGTCGGCGTCAAACAGTTAACAAAGACCGCCTTTGTATTTACCGCACTCGCTAGAACTAGCGTTACCAGATGTGCAGATCCGCGTGGAATATCCCGATATTCTGATGTTCGGTCATCCCGAATTTTTATAGATCTTAGTCTGTACTTTGTGCTACAATTTTGATAGGAAAAATAAATAAAATTGTAAACTGCCATCACATGAAAATAATTTTGCTCTGAAATTTTCACATTTTCTGATGAAGTTAATAGTCTACATAATAGTTAAAATAACTTAAGCTTAAAATAATACTTGTAAATGAGCCAAAAGCTCTAAATAGCGATTAGGATTATTTTGTGGTATTTTAAAGGAGGTCAACTAGATTCTTAATGTTTTGTTAGTCAATGGTAAAATACCATTAAAAGAATACCTGACCTTCCAGCAATAGTTTAATGTTGATTTACAAAAAGTTTGTGATATAGCTATGCTGATTTGAAAATTAAATAGCCAACTATTTTCTCCCGTCCTATAATATTACTCAGTAGACATGGTAACATTATTATACGAGCGGCGAAATAGTCCCCAAGAAACGTTTCTTTTTTCTTAAGTACTTACCGACATAAGCGGCCGAATGCCGCCTAGGTAGTTTAATCAATACATAAAATATGCCGTCGTTTCGTTTGTGTTATTTAAACTTTTAAATCAGTTACTTTTTAGACATTACGGTGTGAAGACACGTTCGTGATTTTTATTTTTTATTCTCGATTTATTGATCAGTTATTGATGACAGAAATGCATATGCTAAGAAATTGCTTAATGGTATTCGGTGTTGCGGAGAGAATTGCCGTCGATTTACCTTGAAACTACATTATTGGTTTTTTCGATGACAGGTAGTCTTTGACGCCCTAAGTATTAAGAAGATAAGAAGAAACGCCAAAAGACAGCAAGCAAGAATGCTGAAATAAATTTGGATCAGCTGCCAGTTGTGTTAAGGAGGTGTTAGGAAGGATCGGCCCTCGTCAGCGTCCGCGCCCTATACGCGTCGAAGCTTCGCAAATGACGAAGCAACCCTTGACCTTGGTGTGTTTTAAGTTAGTGACAATGACTATCCCAAGTGCTGAAGTGCAAGAATAGTATCGCGTAATGGAACCGACCGACACCGATAAGCACGAGTTTTCTTAGTAAACGCTGATCTCATTGGAATGTATAGGTATAGTTTATTGTTTAAAATAAAGATTTTATTGTTTAATACTTTATAATTACATTGAACTTACTTAATTCGAAATTTATTTTTGTCATTATTATGTATTATGTATCCGCCATAACATGATAATGTATCTCACTGATGTTGTGTTGAATAAATTTATCGGCGTTGTAAGATTTGTGAGTTGTAACCTTCTAAAAGTTTTTTACCTTCCACTGCAAGCGATTTAATGTTTAATTCAAAATCTCAAAACAAAAAAATTATAAGTTACAGTGGAAATTGTCTCATGAAATCTATTATTAATTCCATGTAAAAAATGTTTTTATGTAGGTATGACGCGGATATTTGCTTAGAAAAATAAACGTAGTAAAAGTAGTGTGTCTGTGTTTTATTTCCCGATAATGAATACCTATTCTTTAATCCATAACATATTAAGTAGGGCTCATGGACTATCAGTATTGCTATTTCGTGTCTTTCTGTTGTGACAAAATCCGATAAATTCAAATAAATTTTGATGATAAGCACGGTGTTTCATTGTATTAGAGCATCGCCAGGACCTGCAGCGCGATGCGGTCGTTGTCAGTTTGGTTGGCGAGGGGTGGGCGGAGGGGACCGATAAACTTGAGGAGCGGGAAGTGGGGTAATGACGTAATGAGGAGTGGAGGGAGAGGGGAATAAGTCGGGCGATCAGATGTATGCGTGTGTGAGTTTGGAGTGATAACACCGATGCGCGGTCAGTGACTTCTATAATCAGGGTTGTTACAGTTAATAATTTTTTAAATTTTTATCGTCAAAAAATGCTTAGATTCGTATTTTAAAATTATGCCATTTGATTCAAAGTCTGATATATATACACGCCTTTAAATGTTACAACACCTTTCTGTAACACCCTGTATATGCGTCCTTGTTTCACCCAGACAAACTTAATTCTCGCTTCTTTTGCCTTATGTCGAGCAGCAGCGTGGAGAGCTTTGTTAGCCGGTGAGAGATGTTCTGACACGTAGATTGGGGCTCTGGGTCCCTCAATGCCAAGCAGTGTGGTGTTTAATTTATCTTCTCGGTGATGGCGGTTGAAGCGAGTGACAGCAGAATAAAATTCGTCACGGCAGCGAGGACTTCGAAACTTAGTAATAAGCGCTCGTGGTCTCTTGCTATCTTTATTTATCTTAGCAACTCTTGTACAACTAATAATATCTGATTCTTCAAGCTTGTGGGATACAACAGCAGCTATTTCTTTCACGATGTTTATAGGGTTTTCAGACAGGTTTTCCGGTAAACCCTGAATTTCTATATTGTTCATGCGTAAATGTTGTTCTAATTCGTTCAAGCGTTCAGTCAAAGTCGTGACCGAAGTATTCAAACCTGAACACTTTATATGGAGACTCTTATTTTCATTTGTAAGAGATGTAATGATTTCTTTTAACTCCTTGTTTTGTTGGTAAAGTTTTTTTATGTGTTCGTCTAATTGATGTCTCAGTATTACTGGTAGCTCCACTTCTAATTGTTTCCTCAGAATTCCGGATAGTTCTCCCTCAAGCTGCTCTCGTAGTATACGTGGCAGTTCGGCACGAAGAGCGGCAGCAATTTCTTTCCCTATCTCGAGATCGAAACAGGGGCTACCCTTTACGCTACTGCGAGTTGTAGATAAGCCGGTAACTGGTTCAGCCACTGGTTCAGCCACTGGTTCAGCCACTGTACTCAGGTAGCCCACCGGCGTATTATCTGTAATTTTTGGTCTGTTTGCCTGACAATTTGGACACAGCCAGGTACTTTTTGCATCACGATTGAGCTTTCGATAGGATGCCGCTGTTATATTAACGCATAAAAAGTGGAAGTTTCGGTCACAAAGAGTGCAGATAATTTTATCTGAGATTTTGACTCCTTTATTACAACCGTCACACAAGCTCATTGTAGTTTTAAAATAAAAGTTCAAAATATAAAATATTCCTGAGTAATTTGAGGAGGAAAAAGTTGCTTCGTATGATCGTTGCGGCAATGATAAGTCTAGGCGCTCAAATTTTATTTGACCGGAGCTTTGCCTTAAAAGTTTTTACAGGGACATAAACAAAAAATTAAATTGGAGGTAGACAGTCAAGGGTCTTTAAAACACAACACAAATACTCAATTTGATTTTGTTCAAATTAGCACTTTCACAGTTCAACTAAAACACTTTTTAATCAGCCTAGTTCTTCATTTGTACATATGAATCACTTTTTAGTTATATAATAAAGTAAGACTGATTTTAATTAGGAGTATATCACGGAGCTTTCGAAAGTACGTCCGTACGATTTGACGCGCGCGCGGGGGGGGGGGGGGGGGGGGGATATAAGAGATATAAGGCGAACATAGTAAGGACGAAAAAGACTGTATGTATATTATAAAAGAATTAGGCATTCAGAATAAGATACTAATCCCGGACTACGACACCTCACTAATTTAATACCTTTTATGGAAAGGGTGTACAAAATTTAAAATTGCTAAATGTTTTAAATGGTTCGTTGCACCAATGGGTTTTTGAGTCATCAGATTTCTTTCATTCCAAAAGGAAAAATCTCAAATGTATGAATGGTGTACGGTAATAGTTTGAACACCTGTGCCGCTTGCTCCTTGAGGGCAACAAGCCTTAAAGCAATCTTTAATTATTTTAAATCATTTCTTTTTAACACCTAAATCACATTTCATTATCCATAATAACTTTACTATGTGTAATAACTGGATGCGAGATCAATTTGAAATGAATAATTCCAGTATGAATTCTATTATTTACGGTACTCGTGGACATTATAATAGCACATGAATAATTCAAATGATTATCGATCAACCTTCTTAGCAGACAAGGAATGACCGCTTTAGCAGCGTTCAATTTTATGTACCCTCTTTGCCTCAGCAGATTTCGTTATTGCAGCTTGGTGCATGAATTTTGTTCATTTAAATTGGCTTGTTAAGAACAATATACTTGGTTGACTCCGTGGCGCAGTTGCCAAGGTATTTGCTTCGGCGTCGGGGGTCGTGGGTTCGATTCCCACACGGGACAACTATTTGTGCGACCCACAGATAGTTGTTTCGCGATTTATGCTTGTAAAAACGTCCTTACAATACAGGATAATGTTATCCTAAAGTGAGGGCAATATCTTTTTTTAACAAAAATAAAAAAAATATATATATACGTAATATTATTGTTATTAAAATAATATAAGCATAAAGTATTCACAAAAATGATCTTAATTTATGTTATTTAATAAAATTTGCACTAAAATATTTTTCGAATTGGCTATGTTGCTTTAGTTATAAATTTTAATGAAAGCTAAATAAATGAACCCATATAGATTAAATGAATTCGATTATTAACGAGGGAAATAAAACCTACCATACTAAACGGCAAAGCAAGCTATGTCAGCGTAAGCTGTACGATGTTGAATTGGCACTAACAACTTAATATCGTCAAGGTAACTGTTTGGTAAAGGTAGCAGTTGTTAATATTAATTTATATTTTACATTGCCTGAACACAGACGAACCCACAACATGGCACGCAATGGCGATTGGTAAGCTATCAATTGATCGAGCTCCATTCATTAAATAATATGTTATTCAGTTTAACGAACAAGCGAGTAGTTTAAAAAAAATAAAACGCTTGTATTTTTCGTAAAGCGGGGAAAGCGATCGCATTAGGCTTTATGAGCATGTGTGGTGTTGTAAGTTTAAACGATTAATATTTGGTTTGTCGGGTCGTGGCGTTCATAAATTTTGTAAGCTTAACGACTAAGTTTAACAACTATCACAGTGTAAACGATCCCATGAGAAGCTAGAGATTATTTCTGGGGCTGTGACGTGTATTGTGTGAGAAATAATAATAACTTTATTTTTTCTTTATTTTTTTTATTTTAACAAAGTAACTCTACAGACTCGTGGTCCGTACTCTTTTTTTGGTTAACATGTTTTTTTTTTTAATTTTCTTTTTGGGCTGTCACCGCCGCGTTCATCAACCGGGCTGGTAGCGGTGCAGCAGTGAGTTCATATTTATATATATATATATATATATTTATTATTATTATTATTATTATACATATATATAAAATATTTTTTTATTATATTAGTAATTTATTTTATTGTTATTATTTATAACTATTAATGATCAAGACATTTAATGAGCTTTCTCCTTTGTCATAGGCTCTGTAATCGCTAATCGTTTGCGAGTTTCAAGTGGGCCACAAGTACAGGTATAGGTTGGAGTGTAGGAAAGTGATGATTAGGTATTACGCTAACAAAAGGAATGAGCGTGCGGCATAATCTATTACTTAAATCAAAGCATTTCATTTTAAATTTCAATTATAATTGAGTATTATTGTTTCATGAGAAGTGGCGAGTCGGTGATTGTTACTGCGTGAATTCCAAATGTCATTTTCCAGGCAAAATCCATCATACACTGTGATTGGGGATTTGAAGTAGAGCTAAACTGCGACGAGCATAGCATTTTATCTTGGACATTTTTTGTTTTTTTTCTGCATCCTTGGAAGAATGTTGATGACTCCGTGGCGCAGTTGCCAAGGTATTGGCTTCGGCGTTGGGCTCGGTCCACACAGGGGACAACTACTTGTGTGATCCACTAAGAGGTGTTTGTCCACGTGAAATTATGTTTGTATAACGTCCTAACAACACAGCATAATATTATCCTAATGCAAGGGCAATGTTTGAAAAAAAAAATCGAAAGAAAAAATTTTGCTAATGCCTAGAAAACCTTCATCTATTTCCCATTAATTGTATAAAAGAACGCGGCAAACGGCGAGCGATGAATTAAATGATCATCACTACTGTTGCAAAAGAGGCGCTGTCACAGAAATTACTAGCCGTTTTGGGTGGGCCTCTGTCAATGTACACACACGAACCAAGATAATTGCTTGACGCTGCAGTGAAATTTACTGAAGGTGTTATTGTCCTTAAGACGAACATTAATAAGTAAGATTTTTTTTAATGTGACTTTTTGTTAAACAGGCAGTCGGTTCACCTGATGTTAAGTGACAACCGCCGACCACGGATGTCTACAATAACTTCTTTAAAAGTAACTTAAAAAATTAAGCCGATACCTCACTTACTAGACGAAATGCAAAAGAATAATATTTCCTCTTGACGCTAATCTTCTGCGAGGCCGTGGTACCTTCCCGGACGAGCCTGCTCATTCGTGCAACAGCAGATACTGTTGCATGACTCCACCACAGCCGCCTCATGGTTTCAGCAAAATTTTGTATTTCTCGAATATAATTTTTTCTATATATAGTTTGACTCGTGATCTGTGGTTGTCTAAATACATGTATATATGTAACATATGAGATACATACATATCAGTTCGTGTGGTAAACACAAACGAGATGGGATTAATAATGTGATTATAATTGCAATGAATTTTAAACGGTATAATTAAACATGCTGTCATGGAAATGAGGCGCTGGCGTTTGGGCTGGTGGTAAAACGAACTTAATGTACGAAATTGTGCTACGACGTAGAATGTATGCCTCCACAATTACACAATGAGCGTTATTTTCGTTATTTTTACTTATAAATACACAAACCTAAATTATTTTTTTTTAAGTTTTTTTAAAATTTTACTAAGTTTAAAGTCATACTAATATAGGGCAAAGAAAAAGTGATATGAAATATTCTTTACACGTTTTCAAAACAGGCCTTCTTCTGGGAAAAGAAATAAATAATACTTTATTATATTCCGAAATTAAATTATCGGGCAGTGAATATGTCCGATAATTTAATTTCGGAAAAGTAAGAAAGTATTGAAGAAAAGTTATCCACTGTAGTGAAATAAAAGACTGGGTATTTACGAGGCGAGTTTTATTCAGTTTACGTACAACGCACACAGATTTTACACAGCCGTACGCTACAAAAGAACACTGCTTTCAAATACGAAGCGTGGAACGCGAATGTGTAGTCAAAATTTCATGAATTCTACTCGTAGTTGTGAATTCGGGATAAGCCTTTGGTTTTGTGAAAATCCCGGAAGAAGTTGAGAACTAATAAAATGTTAAAAATGTTTACTTTCTGTAGAAACTAGTTTTATCATGAAGTTTAAACGAATATGACATGAATATAGTTCCTAATATAAATCTGGAAATTCAGATCAACACAGTTTTAATTGTTTTATCAGTTTGTAATGGTTAGTAGGTAGAATTATCAAAAATAAACAATTCATGCAACAAGAATGTCCATAGCGCTAAATCTGTAACTCTGAACGCTTATACTAACGGTTAAAGGGTTCAATTTTAACTTTTCTTAGAAGTAAAATTTTCCAACAAAAAGAGAAAAAAAAAACTGCTTACAGACAAAATTATGAAATAAAATCCACATATTAACTATTATTACTCTTACATATGGAGTTCACTTTTTGATGATAAATAAATACCCTTAACTTATGTAGAGTTTAATGCGTTCAGCGCCTCTTTATGTTTATGTGAAATAAATGAATTGTTTTAAAGTAGAGGTATAAATTTCTAAAAGATTCTCCAAAATTAATTTTGAGTGTATAACTTCCATTTAAATACGTACAAATAATACAAACGTGTAAATGTTAAATATTTAGGGCACCGGGTAGTGTAGAAAAGCAGTAATAATATTCAGAAAAATTAAAAATTCTTCAAGACTTATTGAGCTGCAGTGAAACTTTGTATTAATTTTGCACTTTGTAAGCCGCATAAATGAAATGTTGTTGTTAGTTCAAAGCAGTTTAAAGTTTTGAACTAACAAATTCTGCGGTTTATAACCGATTGAGGCTTCACCATTGGACTAAATAACTTATTCACTTACTTATATACATATAATTCTAAGTGGTAAAACTTTGTTCCCAAGTTAGGCAGGCGACCCTGGTCGAAAAAAAACCAGTGTTAAAATACAGCATGTTTCACATATAGTGCTGACCCCACCTGGGTGGGATAATGGCAGGAGGATCATGATGATGATGACGATTTATTTTATTTTAGCTAAATGTATTCGTAGTTATACAGCGCTCTTCGAGCTTTAATGTTTGATTTATTACATCATTTGTCAGCTTTCTATTTCGAGCTAATTAGAGTTTGGAAGAATTGTAATTAAATGGACACTTCGGAGAATGAATGTAGTGATTTTCATTTTCATTTTCAAGATTTCCGAAAACTTCCTCAAGCATGTCGACCAATTTTATATATATAAATTTTGATTGTATATTTTTTAACATGGTTATCACCAATTTTAAATATATCAATAATTACGATTTCATATTTTTGAAAATAGTTATTATACATACATATTACTAAATTTTTTGCAACGATAAACTTGAAAAACGTCACTTTTATACAAACAATCGCTTTCAATTTCCTTGTTATTGCAGACTTATATATTAAATTAATAAACTGTAGAGTGGGCTCTGCAAGGTCGTGGTACTTCCGCGGATGGACCTGCCCATTCGTGCAACAGTGGAGACTGTTTGAGATTAAATATGCTGGGCTTGACCATTACATTAGTATACATGGAGCTTACCCATGAGTATACGTATGATAAGTGCAACAATTGTCCAATTAAATTGCTTATTGAGTTCCAAGGTGCCAGAGAAACGTTCGGATTCTTGTCTGGTAGGAAATGAATGCAAACGTTTTAACATCAAGGTCACTTGAAGGACAGTAAATACAACTTGTTACTAATGTAGTAGGCGTAACGTGATATAGAATACCTACTATTGTTATAAAATTTAGTGATTCAGTGAACAGTCTGAGCGCACTCCCGTGTGACAATTACGGATAGTGTGAATACGTTAAATATCAATAGTAGTAATTTGTGAATAACATAAGGGATTTGGTCAATTGGAGCAGAACAATGCTCCATTCGTAGCTCATTATGCGGCGAGCGTTCCGCGTAGAGATGAGAGGCGGAGTGCGCCCGTTCGTTTGACAGTTTGTTCAGTCTCGTTAGCTTTACAGAGCGATGTTTATTGTGAAATGCGGAAGCTTTGGTGTTTGTGCAAATGCAATATAGTGTTGTTCTTGAATACGTGTTACGTTCACAGTATTAACCTGGGTAATGTTGCCACGATTACATATTGTTACGGACGGTGATGGGTACGGTGAGTAAGTTCAAATATTGTATTTTATGATCACTAATTCTTCAGAAGGAATTACAGCCCAATTTTCAAAATATTGTCAACGCATCTGCAATCCTAGGGTGTAGCCGATGCCCATGGGCGACAGTATTCACTTAAAATCAGGTGAACTATCTGCTCGCTTGGCAACTTTTCACATAAAAAAGAAGGATCTGGAACAAAATTGATTAATAAAGTTATGTATTATAAATCTTTTCTTTTTATTAAAAAAGAAAAAAATTGTAATTTAAAATTTCATTCCTTAAGAGAACAACCAAACACTGTATATTTTAATTACATAGCGCATATTCGCACTAAATCGAAATAAATGGATCGACATCCATCCGATTGAACAAATCTAGAGGTAAAGTGGGCAGCAGTGGTACTAAAGGTGCATCGGCCTCCTGCAGACTGATTTCAATCAATTGCGTTCAACGTTGCAACTCAATAGATCAATAATATGTTTAGTTATATACCAAGTCTTAATACAAACGCTTATAATTATTGTTTATAAGCCATATTAGCGTTTAAGTACAATATAATGATATAAAGAGAACATCGTGGCAATTAAAGATTATTCTTTAATTGGTTATGACTTTAAAATATGTAGAAAAAGTACGAAAAGATCGTCGCCGCTGTGGGAATCGAACCCACGTCTTCGGCATTCGCGGCCTGAGGCTCTAGCCATTGAGCTAAACGGCCGATTGCCACACCGACAAAAATCTTAACGTCTATTTCCACATTGTTTCTTAGCATTTGAAGCAATGCTTGGCCTATCTATTGTTATATCCTTTCCAGCATACAAACAATTTCGAATATCGTTTTACAACGATAATTCGAACGAGAGATGTCGCCATTGCTTTTTAGAAATTTAAATTGTTTATAGTGCTTTTTAAGACGTTAAGATTTTCGTCGGTGTGGCAATCAGATTCCCACAGCGGCGTCGATCTTTTCATACTTTTTCTACATATTTTAATGTTCAATCTTAAGTGCAAAGATTAGCACTATAAACAATTTAAATTTCTAGTTATGACTTATTATTATTTAAATATACATAATTTAAATTTCAAAGACCGAACAAATGTTGTTAATTTTTCTTTGCGGCCTTCATTGGCGAGCGTATAATTACTTGAGTCATAAGATAGGAAAAAAACACCGCCGATAAGCTCAGCCGGGTTGAAATTTTACGTTTATTACGCAAAACTCCGCCTTTATTAAGGCTTTTAAGCAACCTTCATGAAACATTAGTTGATGTCATTTCGTTTGTGTCGTGCTCGGCAGCTGAATTATAATAATTGTTATTTTAATGAGATACTCATAGACATTACAAAGACTTTCTATTACTTTTTATAGTTATTGTTTACACCTGGATAAAATTGAAGCTAGTAAAGGTGCAATACTCTGAATCAAAACTCTAAGTTTATGAATAAACATAAATTTCTTACCGTATTAAGAATTAACTAAAAAGTGTCGTGTAAAATCACGTCACTTCAATACACACCTTGCAACGTTATGCTTAGTGATGCTTTAATAAAGATGACGTATTTGCATACTGCGCGGAGACTTTCTAAGAGAAAATAACAATTATAATTATTTTTTTCTATTAAAGGTAAGCGTTTTAATATGTTTAAACTTACAAATTATTACCTTAGTGACATTTCTCTACTTGATTAAAAATCTCTGTAAGCTCGAATGGAATTAAAACGAAGCTCCCGAACACTGAACTGTCATACTCACCATTGGTTTGTGAGGATGTTATTTGCCATCCACCTCTGTGAATTAAACATAATATACCATGTGTATGTTTCATATTTCTTCTTTAAGGGGAAAATACAAACATGTTACCATTATAGTGGAGACTTACGCACAAATGCCAATGCCACTGGCATAGGAGTAGCGGTTGCGACGTCGTAAACAGGAACATATTTTCTCTTGATATTATATTCATATGAAAAGAACTCTGTATTATCTAAACCACAGAATATACTCCTTCTTTTAACGTATCTAAATATAAGTACTAAAGAAATTAACAGCTGTGACCAAGTTCACAGCTGTTTCCGTGGAATACAAGCACCGCTTCAGCATGCGTAATTAAAACAATATTACTAAGGAGTTAGGACAGAGGCATAAATCGAAAACCGTAGAAAGCCTTTGTAAGCTTTAATTAATGTCATGAGAATGAGCTGCTAATACGCAATGTTTAGACATATATATATATTTTAACATTTTTGTCTAAAAGTGAGGAAAATCAGATTTTTTACGTGTTAGTGTAAGTTTAATAACACTAGTTTGTAGGATTTTTCGTGTTTAATTACGTTTTTAATTCCAGGCGTTTGGAACACTTAAGTCCATGGTCACGGGACAGACTAAGATGTTTTAAGCCCTAATATCATAGTTGATCCTGGTCATCGTCAACTTTTGAATAAATTATTTTTCCCGATCGAAGCAATAGTAGCTCCAAATATCTTGAAGTCTTAAATTATTGGTGTTAAGGCAGTATAAAGGATAGTACACCCTTATACTCTTCTATTGAAATTAGAATGCTTTTAATTTAAATAGTCTCACGAATTATTGTTGGTTTGTCAAATTTTATAAACTGGCTGAAGCTATCCTCTAACCACATGTTTATTTAATTGCGCTCCACATAAGCTATGTTCTTTGATGCGGGTTTTTATCTCCCATTTTATTGGCCCTATATTAGAGTCTATATTTACAGCTAATCATGTACCCTCCTGGACATTGTAGAAGTATGTTGCACGCGTCGACTATGAGAACTGACTTATCATCTTCGGTAGCTTGATAAATATTTCAGTAGAAGCACGCTTGAAGCCAATCTCGGCAGTGACTCTTCAAGCATATAGCATATATAGCAAGTACTCGTTCAACTGCTGGTTTAACAGGTTCACTGAAGCTTGATGCCGTGAAACTTGGCACTTGTTGTGATGTAAAGATTGTTGCATTCTGCCGGTGTGCAGCTTTTACACCCATAGTTAAATTGAGATTTATCTTGTTAAAAAGCTCAGGTCAGTTATGTAGAAAACCGTAAGTGAGAGAAGTTGAAGTATATATACAAAAGAAAATTATGTTAAACTATGTTTATAAGTTTGCTACTATCCATAGTAAAAGTTTTCTTTTGGTGAGCCCCGGCTACCTCACTCACCAGACGATACGCAGAAGTGTAACACTCCTACTTCACGCCGGTCTTCTGTGAGGTCGTGGTACTAACCCTGACGGACCTGCTCATTCGTGCAACAGCGAATATTGTTGCGTGGCCCTACCACAGAAAGTTTTGTAATGTAACGATATAGAAATGCGTCGTTCAATGCTGTAAGCCGCTGATTTTTTTACGATAAAGTGTGGTAAACGTACAAGTGACTCTCTGGTCGCAATTAAAACATTAAGCTTTGTACAAGCTTTTAAACCACGGCCACTAATGGACGTCGACATGAACAGAAAGGTTGCATTTTATTCCACACTTAGTAAAGATTAAGGGCTCAGACCGTGAAGGTTCTAAAGTCGGACAACCATATATGTTAGTAGGTAAGGGAATGTTGTAATAGCTGTGAATAAACTAATAACGCAATTCATGGTTTTAATGTAGTACAGTCGAGTAAAATATAATCGTTTTAATTTTGTATGTTATGAAGTAGTATGCGTCTTCAGCAACTAATAACTTAAGTAGACATGTTGAAGCTGAACTTTATCATTGTGGCCGAGACGAAAGTTAAAAAGTTAAATAGTGAATCGCTACTTGTTTCACTAAGTTACACTTAAGCCGAGTTATTCACGCAAACTTTGAATAAGGAACAAAGAAACAGTGTTGAATATTAAAAAAGTTTACTGTATAATAAACTTAAATGTAAAAATATACATGTATACGTAAATTGAATTGGGATTGGATTCAAAATGTCAATTACCACCAAGCAATATTTTTAACAGTTAATGTTCATGCCTGCCCTATTTGAAAACTACGTTAATAGTGAGCTGTTACCATACTTATCTTTTTGAATATTTTTTTATGTGAGAAAGTGGCAAACGGGTTGGTGGTTCGCCTGGTGTTAAGTGATAACCGCAGCCCATGGACATTTGCAACAAAGTAGGGTTGAAGATGCGTTGCCAGTTGAAGCAATCTTTCATTCTATTAAACAAGCATAAACAATATTTGAACATGCCCAAAAACAACGTACTGTTTTTGTTATTATTTTAACAAAGCGCATTTATTGAATTAAAAAAAAAAAAGAAATAAGTAGAGTTGTCATCGTCACTGCAGGTAATTATTTTGTCTAAGACGATTGCTGTTTGTAAAATACTTTAAACTATTTTGTAAGCATTTCAGAGGTGATGGTTGACTGGTTAAGTATTATACTCGTAATTTGTAATAATACAATACAAGAAATGAATATGGGAAATAATATAAGGAAAACGCAAAGTGCATGCAAAACAATAAAATATTTTTACAGAATATTTTTCAACTAGCAAAAGAAGTTATTTCGTCAAAAATAATTGAATTTAATAATAGATCTTAGTAAAGAAAAAGATTAGCCATAAAACATGTCTTCTTAAACTACGTTCCTGTTACGTATACATAAGTAATTTTGTTTAGCCTAGTGAAATGTGGTCTCCTGACAACATGTATGTTAAGGAGCTTCATTCAAGCTTTCGTATTAAGTGAATGCCTCAAGCTAAGTACCTAATTACTGTGTGAGTCGAGTACAGCATTTATGTGACATGTTTAATGTAAAATAATGCTCTCAGAATAGTATGTTTTGGTCTATGATTTGTTATATATTTGCATTTTAGCAGCTTTCAACATAATATGATAGTGAGAATTGATATTGTTTGTACGTAATAAATATTTCTTTTATAGGTAAAGCCATTTCTAAATAACTTTTTTAGTTTTTGTCAACTTACTAATTCAATCAATAAAAAGTTAAGCTCTACGTACTCTTATGTAAAACAAAATTGGCCAACTGCGAGTCGGAGTCACGCATGAAGGTTTCCGTATCATTATCTATAAAAACGACAAAAATGCTAATGCTATCTTATATCTTCTTCTTAATCGGACACTCTTGGCAGAGTGGTCGTGGCTGTCGATGGACAGGATTGCGTCTCGTCGTCGCTGTTCGCTTCCAGGGCAGCCGCACGTCAAGAGCTCGAGGTCGAGCCCCCACGCGCTGGATTGACCTCATCACCAGCACTACGAAAGCCACCGCAGTACAACGGCTCGCATTGCTAACAGCCGCCTCCAATGGAGGAACATCGCAAGACGTGCGGCTACTATAAGGTAGCCGCACGTCTTGCTCTCATATATAAATATGAACCATCAAAATGAAGAAAGACTAATTAAGCGCTGTCATTATAAGTACCATTGTATGAAAAGCCCGGCTAAGTACGAGTCGGACTCGCGCACGAAGGGTTCCGTATCATTATCTATAAAAACTACAAATAAAATCATGTCTGTTGTATGAGAGCCCTACTTAAATATTTTTTATTCTGTTTTTTTATCTATTATCGATATCTATTACTGAGATTCAACTGTCTATCAGTC
This sequence comes from Iphiclides podalirius, assembly GCA_933534255.1. Lineage (NCBI taxonomy): Eukaryota > Metazoa > Arthropoda > Insecta > Lepidoptera > Papilionidae > Iphiclides > Iphiclides podalirius. Next base: position 16,835,989 of record OW152820.1, on the reverse strand, counting down.
TGTCTATCTATCCGTCGGTCACTAGGCTGTACATCATGAACCGTTATAGTTAGACAGTTGAAATTTTCACAGTTGATGTATTTCTGTGACCGCTATAACAAAATTAATTGGAGGTTGTTATCGGGAAATAATAACAAATAAAAAATACAATCTTAATCTTGTTTCATATGTACCGTAAGTTGTTGGAGAACATCACATCTTCTCATCTACGGTGGTAGGGCCACGCAGCAGCCTCGGCTGTTGCACGAATGGGCAGGCCCGTCCGTGTAAGTACCACGACCTCACAGAAGACCAGCGTAAAGTGGAAGTATGACAAAAAGTTACGCGTTTCGTCTGGTGAATGAGGTAGCCGGAGCCCAATTTTCAAAAGGTTGTCAACTCATCTGTAACCCTCTGATGTAGCAAACGTCCATGGGCGGCGGTATTCACTTACCATCAGGTGAACCGTCTGCTCGTTTGGAATCTTTTCACATCAAAAAAAAAATTCTGCGATATATATAAGGTAGAAAATTTTGTAATAATCTTGCATTAACGATCATCGCAGTTGTCGATTCTACCATTGTCGGTGAAAATGGAGCGCTACATCTAACTGGGTCAACTTGACGTTTGGCCACCTCGCAGCGTGCCCACTTTGATGCACTCATCACAACCTAAAAGGCGGTACAAAGAGGTCAGAGGAGTGTAGAGCGAGGTGCAAAAGTGAATTTCAATATGGCACAGATAATGCAACCGAGTAGGTGTGGACGCGGCGTTCGATTTTGCAAGTACTTCTGTAAACGGTGTCGTCGTTTCGACAACAAGGATTTGATATTCGGTTCAACGCGACGAGGGCGTGTTAAAATTGTACGCCAGTTTACGTTCGGAAGAGTAAATATCTAGTCTTTTATCATGGTATGAATGTAATATTAAAGCTTATATTGTAATACGTATTATAAACAAGACAAAATAATTATGTAGATGAAAAATTCAATTACATAGTTCATCATTGATGTGCCGGACCTCGTAGAAAAGGATTATTTAATTTTAAATAGGGATAGGCGAATAGCGACTTAGAATTTTGATATCGACCTTTGCTTGTCCGTGCGATTAAGACACGGCAGCGAGTTTCGTAGGACAAAGTAAATTTCGGAATATATTGCACTCTACCATTGACAAAAAACTACTGACTATAACATTTTCAGAAACGAAAAATTTTACTATCTATATCAACAATCCTTTAGGTTATATTTCAGAGTATGAAACACATCAAATATTATGATAAAAGAACACGATAAGAATGTTTTTTATTTTTCAGTATATGTCAGCGTCGGAACATCTCAGTTTAATGTTGTATTTATCGGACTTGCATTTCATACCCAGAGGCAACCGAACGATGTTGCACGTCTATATGAAATAAAATAAAGTTATCGATAAATTTTGAGTTGAGGTAATCTAGAGTTTTAAGTATCCCTATTTTTTAGTGGAGTCTTTTGTAGCGGACAGCTGATTCCATACAAAACAGGCTAGCATGTCTATTAGAGTAGTGGGCTAGCGCTTTCTACGACTAATAGTCTTATTAGTTCTAAGAACTAACCAGGTGGCGTACGACTATTGAAACACATTTGAAGTATATCTCCTTAAAATCTTAATTGTAAAATTACCAACAGGTACTAAAGTAACAGCCGATATATATCCCATTGCTGGGCACAGGCCTCCTCTGCATAGGGCATTAAGATATGATCTACTACGCGGCTCCAAATATGCAGATTTCCTCACGATTTTTGCCTTCACCGCCAAGCACGTGATAATTTATACTACACGAGATAATTATAATAAAACGTAATTTATGAAACTAATTGACCTGAGTATATTTGGTTGATCTAGTATAATTTGACCAGTGAGTTTTGTTTATCATATACAACCTTCTCTTATTCTTAGAAAAGATCAATCGATATCAGTATGTTTATTGTACAACAAAAACATGATTGGGTACATAATACATCTATGTACATTAAAGCCAGTCTTAGAGCTCTGAAAGCAATTATTTATTCCACACAACCAATGTTATCTGAATTATCTCAATTAAAACAAAAGGAGAACAGAGGGAGGTCTACAATATATTAGGCACGGTTGTGCAATGTATTATACATATAAACCTTCCTCTTGAATCACTCTATCTAGTAAAAAAAGTAGTTTTAAAGATCTGAGCTTACATAGGGACAGACAGACAGCCTTTGTTTTATACTATGTAGTGATAATTAATTTTTAAATCATTTTGAAATTTCTAGTGAAACGAATAAAAGTCAATAAAAGTTTCGCTGCGATACGGTAGTCGCGACGCGCGGAAGCCGTAAATAAAATTGCACCGCATAAATAACAATCGAGCGGCCGGCACGGGTGCTCGGCCACGCGTCCACTCGAACGCTACAGGCGAGACCGCAATGAAATACTGGAGCCGGCTCGAGTAAACAGACAGCAAGCGTTTGCCACGTGTTCGTTCTTTGTACTAAAACTGGCTGTGCGCTTCTAAAATAACACGGACCAATAAAAAATATATTTCCTACCTTCAATACTATAAGTAGGGTAGTTTAACTGGGACAGCGTAGTGGGTTATGTGCCACCCGTCTATGGAAATGATTCTGCGAGACCGAATCAGGAATGAGGTTCGATCGTGATGATCCGCAGACGAAGCAACGTTACCGACTGTTGGCAACATTAAAAAAGTCGTTCCTTGAGGTTGTTGGCAACACTAAAATAAGTGTCATTCTATGGGGGTATAAATGAAGCTGCACGAAGCATTTCATGGTCTTCGTCGTAGTCGTCGTCTTCTTTGGCTGTCAAACCAGAAGTATACACGATAGTGCTGCCCAATCGGTATCATAAATTATATCGTTAGAGTGGTGTTTCATTAGTGATATTAAAGTGATAAAATAAGTAATTATACCAGTGTTATTGTTGTGCAAAGTGAAACTACGGTGATTTGGTAAAAGTATTTATATTTCTACCTTCTTAGCTCGATAAAACAAAGTATAGCTAACACGTCATAGTCAAGCGGATCTGAAAGGTGAACTGACAATAGGCAGGGCACATAGCTCGCGGAACTGACGGCCGATGGGGCAGCCAGGTTCTCGAGTGGAGACGGCGTGTTGGGAAACGCAGCGTGAGGTGCCCTCCGCGAGATGGTCTGTCGACCTGACCAAAGTCGCGAGATTTCGCTGGATGCAGGCACTATATAATTGATAGTAACTGTCGGTAATGAGGTGTTTAGCAAAAGTATTATATTAAACTTCAGATGGTTTTAGCTCTTGTGTCCGTGAAGAATCGACCTTAAAAAAGTTACAAGTTTTCTTTTATAACTTCGATATTAAATCGTATAATTTCTCTTATGTTTCGGTTTGCAAGCAGTCTGATAGCCATAATATACATAAGTTTAAATATTTTTTGGGAAGGAGAATAGTTAATGAATTTTTTACATAAAAGATTTTTTAACAATCTTATATTTAATATGAGACTATTCATCGGGTATATTTATGTATTTTAAAGCTGATCCGGAACCGCAAGCAATTGGAATTTTTTATGACTGAGTGGCGCAGTTGCGTGGGTATTGGCTTCGGCGTCGGGCGTCCCGGGTTCGATTCCCACACGGGACAACAATTTGTGTGACCCACAGATAGTAGTTTTGCATCTGGGTGTACGTCTGGGTGAAATTTATATTTGTAAAACGTCCCTACAACACAGGATAATGTTAAAGGATCGTAAAGTAAGGGCAATGTTTAAAAAAATTGCCATTTGCCTGCGCGTTTTCATATGTTTTCCTGGAATATGTTATTTATTACACATACAGTACATTAATCGCGGATATGAATTCGATAATAGTTCGTTCAATTCATGTATGAACCGTTTGACGATCAAATATTTCTTTTTACAATTTTCGAAACACTAAGCATTCATTTTGCTATGATGAAAAAGTAGGTAATATAGGCTGTATTGCGCTAACTTATTATTTTGTACGGAAAGGAAATTAACTTTATAATTACTTGCCTGGTCTAATTAAATACCCTTTTCAACCAAGCCGCGGTACGGCGGGAAAAATGTTTCAAGTGTTTAAGCTCCCTGCTAGTAGCAAGACATAAATAACACTTAATAGCTGGAACTAGGACAAATTGTCCAAGTAGGTGAGATCAACATCGAAAGTTTCTCGGCTGGGTCCAGTTTGAGATATTAAAGGATTAGAAATATATCAATTTCGAAGATTTATTTCTCGAACAAATACATAAAGAAGAAAGTAGGTAACTGATTTAACGGCTCGGTTCAAATACTTCTTATTATATATTTTCTTGCTTAAGAATAGTTACTTAGTGCTCGACTATTTTGCTGTCGGCTGATAGGTAATACACGCGTTGAAAGCGTGTACTAAAAAAGCGCTTTAGCCCTCCTTCTTAAGCACACACATGGTAATGAGACGAAATATGAAACTTTAGCAAATTTAACAAAAGACTTAAAACTAAAGGTTCTGAATTTATTGCGAAACGAGGACTATCAAAAGCACAGTTTAATAGAGATTAAGGGGTATGTGAAGGAAAGTTGTAAAGCGAGTATAGTTAACACTCTATATACATACATAAATGATCTTAAAACATTACCCTCTTTCGAGTGTCAGTTAAATAGTAGGCTCGTTGGAACTCAGTGAAGCAGCGTTTCAATAAATTCCCCAGGCGACTTCGAACATTATGCTGAAACAACAAAAATAGTTTAGTAGTATGCCTTTATCTGGATTTTAACAGCACGCTGGCAGCAATTGTAAAAGACTCGTCCAATTTCGTTCCCCACTAAGCACTTCCCGAGGAACTAGTGTAGGTAAAAAAAAAACATTATAACATTCCTTTATCTGTTTTCGTGAATATCTAACTCCTCTTTTTGATAAACCTCCTCAAAATTTTCAAATGCGAACTTTAAACTATGAAAATTTATAAAACAAATCGTTTGAACATTGAATTTTACATTAAAATACTTGGAAGTAAATTAATAACTAATTGAAGTGTAATTGTTATTGTTCAACTTGGAGGTTAATTTCCGTTAGCTGGATTAAAATTTCCGACTGGATGTATATAAATACACGGAATGGGTTTGTGAGGGAGTAGTTTGCTCAATATGAAAATTAATATGTGTTATATTTTAATTAGTGGTACGCGTTGTTAATATGGATTAGAAGGATAAAGTAAATATGAAATTATATTGTAATAGGTGAAACTCTCGTTTTCTTCCGCTTAGATCTAGTTAATAGTTAGTGAATAAAATGTAAATTGAGTCTCTGTAGTTTAATCTTTAAAAACTTATTTTCGTTTGTGCGGCGAAATATTCAGGATTTTAGACATTACTATGACCATGAACGCTGTAAAGGGTTCGAAGCGTCGGGATAATAAATCCGTAAAATTAGTTTCATTTATAATGTGCAATCGCGTAAATACAAGAAATTATCACTTTAAGTTAATCGTATTCTTAACTTATTGGCAGCCTACCAACGAGTTGATTCAGAACGAGGCCCGTGAATAGTTTATAAGCCGTTAATGACCCTATTTTAGCGAAACTTTTCCGTTCGGAATCTTTACAGGAGCTTTTAGTTTAAATAGAGCAAAGTAAACGGTGACACGACAGTAGAAATACGTCTAAATATAGGACTCCAATTAAAAAAAAGTCCAAGATACTAAGTATTAACAATACTTAGTGAATGTTATATTTATCTTTATTGTATGATGTTTTAGAATTCAATCTGTCGACCATTAAATCTCGTGACCTCTATAGATGTAAAGTCACAGTAATGTGTTTAGACGTCATAGACCTTTATTTTTTAATTTCCAGTGCTAACATTTAGAGTTTTCGTATAACCGTCATAGACTGGTAGTATTCCGAATTCAATATCGTAGGCAATATGCAATGCAAGCATAAAACAATAAAGAAAAGAGAAGCGTGCAAAAGTGATAAAACATTTATATATTTTGGATGAAAATAGTAGGAAACGTAAAAATAGAAGTGTTCTTTTGCTTTTACCTTGCTTTTCTAGATCGGAGTTCAAACAAAAAGTGGCAACTATTCCATTCCGACTACCGAACAATCCATAGGTTATTGAGTTCCGTGATAAAAACGCGAAACGGATGAACTTTCCTGTAAATTATTACGGTGGTAGAGCCATGCAGCAGCCGCGGCTGTTGCACGAATGGGCAGGCTCGTCCGGGTAAGTACCACGACCTCACAGAAGACCGGCGTAAAGTGGAATACTTTTTGTGAAAAGTATAATACTTTCGCGTTTCGTCTGGTGAATGACGTGGCCGGAGCCCAATTTTTAAAAGGTTGTCAACGCATTTGTATCCCTCTGGTGTAACAGATGTCCATGAGCGGCGGTATTCACTTAACATCAGGTGAACCGTCGGCTCGCTCGGCAAATTTTCACATAAAAAAATACTCTATCATATTTTAATTTGCGTTATACACACCCGTGAATAAAGAGTTATTCCAAAATCACTTTATTCTGTGAATTAATTAAAAACATCGATGAAAGTGTAAACATTTTTAATAATGAAAATCTTTTTTTTATTTATAGATTTATTGGAGCTCTGAACACTACAGTGTTTATCTTAAATTATATATTCAGATATTTGTGCATGCAAAGGGGTAAATATCACATGTATAATGTTTCTTCAAGGGGTTAGATTCCCAAATCCCTTGCAATAAAGTCATTCCTGCTTACATAATAGTTTATAAAAAAATGTGAGCCGTCACGGGACGCCTGGCAGATGTGAAACATCGACATTATTTTGTAAGAGTAATATGCAGAAAAGAACAGATTTTGATAAGAACTAAATATGTCATAATGATAAAATAAAATATTACGATTTTTTTTTCAGATAACGATGACTATTAATTATTGAATAAACATTTATTTTCATTAAATACGAATTTATTTCAAATCGTGACTACTTAATTCGTTTAATCAGTGACTTCGGTAATACTACACACAATTAATTGAAGTTAATTACCAATTAATAAATAATTATTAACAATTAATTTAAATTTGAGTAATTAATCGTACACACTTCTGCATATAGACTGTATATATATACCATCATATAGCGTGGCGACGCGTCGCCACGGCATGCGTCGCCACGCCAGAAATTTACGTGCGGCAACAGTTTGTTTCGGACTTGAAGACGTTTCCTTTGGTGGTTTCGTGTTGTCCACATCTAGGATGTGAGACAACATGGTGAACCACCATTCGATGGGCTGCCCTCGGTATAGATATCGTTGGCTTAGCTTAGCGGTTAGAGCGTTATCTGGAAGACACTGTTTAACAATACATCTAAATAAAATTCACATTTTTCATCTTGAGTGCAGAGATTCTCATAAATATCTGTTCAAAGATATTAATATATGCCGTTAATGAAATATAATTTCAGCAGGGTACTTCTAAAGCACACACTAAACTAATACAAATTGCCTCATTAAATATATTGGAGTAATGAAATATATTGAAATATATTGATTCCTTCACATATTTATGGGCATACCTGTAATGCAGTCGTTTATATATAGGCAGTGGGCTTGGAAATTTATTTTTTCGTTTCTCATCCATAAATTTAGAAATCATCAGTAAGATTGTGTTTTAAATCATCCAATAAAAATCTCTTACCCTTTAAAAGGTATCTGGTTCAGATCCTAGAAATCTTCTAATCGGCTTAAAGTGAAGAAAAATAAATAAAACACTAATTAAAATATAGGAATAAAAATATATAAAAGGAAATATAGAGGAATCGCATGGTGGACTATGCCCTGAAACCCTCTGTATAGAGGAGGCCTTTGCCCAGCAGTGGGACATGTATAGGCTGTTACTTTAAAAGGAAATACTTTTCGGACCCTAATGATATTAATGACTAAACACTTATATGAACCCTGCTTCATGAAAGTGTTTAATTAAGTACGCATAAAAAGTATTTAAACCGTAAGCTCGTCATTGCATTCTTGCATCAAAAATTTTTATGCAAAAGTCGCTTGTAAAAGCTGAATTCAAAGCGCGAGGTGGCTGTTATGCAACTAACATGCTCACAACTGTGGTCTGGTCTCATCGCCGCTTTACATTTCGTGAGATCGCGGTCAAGCACTAGCGTATTTAAAAGAGATAAAATTAAAAGGATCTAAATTTCTGATGCTAAAATTATATTCAACAAACACTCCGAGACGAACATTTTAATTATTTATTTCTAAATTCAACAGAACGAGAACAACTCCAGAATAACTAATAAAAATGTCAGCTAGGTATGGACAAAAAATATGTTTGAAGAATATTTTTCTACTTTCTTCAATGCAGATTATGTCTTTTTTAGCTAATTTTATGTGACTCTAACTTTTTAGTGCTCCATGCAAAGTGTATGTGTTAAGATACGTAATATGCAGTTAATTTTGTAATATTAGACTTAGTGATGACTCATCATTTCGATATCAGGTACGCCCCTTTTGCACATAAGACACGGCATTTGCATCATATTATATCGCATAATGAGCGAGCAATGATCATTGGGAAACTAGTATCTTGCTTCAAAGCATGAACTTTCTTAAAGGGCACTACACAAATAAACGTACGTACTCAAATCCGACTTAGGTTTGCTTTGACAGATGTTATTGATAGTGTTGCTAAAAGCACCCGTCTCAGCTTAACGCAACTTGAGCGTACTGAATCTTGTACGGTAAATATTTTACTTATAATTCTGTAGTCATGCTTAATTTGCTCACTCAATTCTCAATAGTTGGAAAACATGTCAGGTACTATAATTTTGAATTGAACTGATCTATAATGTGAACGAGATAAAAACCTTAAATTATAAAATGTTAAGCTCTCAACTAATATTAATAGTAGTGCATAGAATAGTGTTTTTTTTGTCTATATTATATTTCATCGTTTGTTAATTTTAAGTTACATATGGAAATGTTGTGCATACCTTTAAGTTAAATACATATATAGTATAATTCAGTTGGTAACTGTAAATCTTTATTAATATTGTTCTGTAGTTGGTAAGCCTAAATAAATAAAATAAAAATAAAATAAATAGTAACATATTGGATTTGCATTTTTTATCAAATATTACACCCATATATTTAGATTGGAAGAAAGTGTCAATGGATGCGGTATATTTTTATATTTAGCACATACATGAATGTGTATATAAGGTAAGGCGTAACTAGTTCGCGGACACTTAATCATCTACATCATTATCAATGATTCAAACAATCGAAATATGTTATCAAATTAAATGTTGATATTATGTTTCGTAAGCATTATCTAAATCAAATCCCCCACAAGGGCCTCAAGTTGGCAGTCGAGGGAATTGCTGGCGGTTATAATGAGAAAGTTGTTAGGTAAACGAACGATCGTAGGGCCACGCAGCAGCCTCGGCTGTTGCACGAATGGGCAGGCTCGTCCGGGTAAGTACCACGACCTCACAGAAGACCGGCGTGAAGTGGAAGTATAATACTTTCGCGTTTCGTCTGGTGAGTGAGGTAGCCGGAGCCCAATTTTCAAAAGGTAGTCTACGCATCTGCAACCCTCGGGTGTAGCAGATGTCCATGGGCGGCGGTATTCACTTACCATCAGGTGAACCGACTGCTCGCTTGGCAACTTCTCACATATAAAAGTGCCCGGGGGGAATATTTGGTGAAAATACGGAGCTTCCGATGTTCTTGTTATTTAGATTGCCGAGCTTATTGTTTAACTTGACGATATGTAAATATTTACCAATATTTGAGTAATCACACTGTCCACTCGAACTAAAATGATTTAAAACAATAAAATTGTAGTTTGTAATACTACATAGCCCTTAAATCTAATCGTTCTTAATTCTTCTCGTTCTATTACATAAAATGTAGAAAATATGTGTAACTTAACACCTTTATTGACTTTATTATCCTTTCAATTATTTTATTCACAGTACAAGATCTAACGCCTATTGAACACGACGGGTTAAATATTGTAATAACTTTTGTGATAATTTGTGATCTACATATTTCACCGCACTTATCAATACCTATATCTTGCCAAGTCATTCGTTATTCATATGCATTTTTTTGTGAAATTGATATTTAGTATTAAGGAGTCAACTGTAGTTAGTTCACGGATTATACATAATTTCTGCAGTAATTACGTTTTACGGGAAAAAGGTGTATTCAAATTTAAACGTTTGCAATCCTAACTCGAGGTTCATCAAGAGATAATCAGACAGAATTAAACGCTTTGAAAAATATTTACGTTCTTTTTTTTAAATTTAAAATGGAGTAACTGAGGAAGATTTTGTTTTTTTAATATATGCAGAAAGATATTAAAAACATTTTAATTTTTTTAGCATTTTGTTCATATTTTTAATCTTGTTAAGTTAAAAAAATTCTTGTTAAGTTAAAATGCATCCATAATTGTGTGCATTTCATTGCTTTAATGTTGCAAATAAGCAACCAGATACATGTGTAAAATTATAGCATGTTTTATGAATATTCGCAACGAAGTCTGCGACGATATATCGTCCGTTGCACCTTTGTGTGTACAAATTGAGAGGTAATTTATGGGAAGCTGGGGATATAAAAGATGCATCGGTCTTCTATGAACTGATACAAGCTTATTGCTTTGTACCATTAAATTTGATTTGTTATATTTTGTATGAAAGCCATCACAGGAGAACACAGTTTCCCGTCTTTATTCTTGGCTTTTATTTATTACGATTGATTGGATAATGCACATTTTTAAAGAAAAAATAAGTATTTGATTTTGAAGGAATATCTACATTGTCTTAAAATAGTAATAAGGTTATTTTCTTTATGCGAAAAGTTGTCAAACGAGCAGACGGTTCACCTGATGTTAAGTGAATACCGCCGCCCATGGACATCTGCCACACCCGAGGGTTACAGATGCGTTGACAACCTTTTGAAAATTGGGCTCCGGCTACCTCACTCGCCAGACGAAACGCGAAAGTAATTGTCATACTTCCACTCTTATCTTATCTTATATTAACTATTCCTTTTTTAAGTTAACTCATATGACGATACGCTCTGACTCCTTGGTCGTTACTTTTGAATGGTAGATGTGACTAATGGGATTACTGAATGACTGATGAATTTATTTTTGATGAAACGTAATCATTACGAAATTTATATAAAATACAAAAGTTATGTCAGATAACTAGAAATGTTAATTCTTCATGCGATTTTTACAGAATCATAAAATATGACACAATGCAATCTGAACAAATAAAAACTGACATTCCAAATTTTAAGTAATTCAAACATAATACATGAACCAAACAGATCAGAGTTGACATCAAAAGAGTATGTATAATCTGAGATTACCAATCAACAGTTGCCTCACTGCTGAGGATCGTGACTCATGTTCAGTTGGTGAACGAGCTGTTTCCATCGTTTGGGCTCCATCGCCTGGTGGGGTCTCACGCTAATGGAGATTTCCCGGTTTTCAGGAATTCGATCCACCCACCGTTTAGGGTTACGGCCTCTAGGTCTATATTTTTATGGAGAAACGGGGCAAACGAGTAGCAGGCTCACCTGATGGTAAGTGATGATGATACTATTATTCCATTAATACTTTTCGCTAAGCCAGGAGAAAGATATACATGGTATGTATCATAAAAATAAAATATTTATTTTTAGAACAGTCTCAATTCGTTGGAGGAATGTTTGTATTTGCTCGTTAAATTTTCGTCTTAACGCTGTGAATTCGTGAGTCGTGGCAAAGTTCGAACAGTTAATCTCTTCATACGACATTGTGGCGAGTCCCATCCCGCCCCCGAGGCGCTTTGTTGTTACGCTTTTCCCGCAATTTGACCTTTTTGACAACAGAAAGATAACAATCGGCGCAAATATTAAACGCGGTTCTGGAATCTTTTTCAACTTTGGGACTTTGGAGTTTTTCTCGTTACGTAATTAGGCAAAAAACTCTTATCGTTTAAAATAATAGCCTTGTATAGAGATACATAGACAAGTTACTGTGAAGAACACAACGCTCATTAAGATTTGTCGTCTTTTATTTCTTTTGCCGCAGTCAGAGCATTAAATCAGGTTAAGTCAGGCTCATAAACAGTTCCGTCCCTATTATATCGCTACAGGCCTCGATACAGAAACCTATAATTCTATTTGTATTATCTCAACTCATTAGTTTTTTTCGCAAATCTAAATATTTAAACGGTATTCAATTGAATAAATGAGTTTTTGTGTTAAAAATTAAACAGCGGTCACAATCAGAGGGTTTTACAAGATACGCTTTAAGCTATAACATAAGAAGACGTTACAAAACAGAGTGGGATTAGCTTCTACTTATAGATCAATGTCGACAAAAAAGACTGTGGTAGGTCCAGGCAACAGCCTTCGTTTTTGCATTTATGGGCAGGGCAATTTCATAGAAGATTTATGTTCTTATACTTCTGCACTTCGTCTGGTGTGTGAGGTAGTTGGGTCCCAATTTATCATAACGTCTGCAACCCTACGGGTGTTGCCAAGGTCAATGGGCATTACTTACGTTATCACTTAAAGTGTACCGTCAGCTATTATGCCGCCTTTTCACATGAAATAAAAAAAAAAAAACAATGACAAACAATTCTTGTTAGAGAGCTTCGATTAAATAAAATTTTCATTGTTGTACGTTAACTCCAATGAACATGTACCGGAAGGCGGTAAAACAGGAAGGACGTACATTTTCTATTTGACATTTTTCCATTTACTCGTTTATAGCCATTCTTCGAATCGACTCTACATTATTTATATATTACTTATCATAGCGTGAAACGTAAGTTCTAATCCATATGAGTTTTTTTTAAAGTAATATTATAAAGATTTAAGTAAAATTATTTTATGGTTTTTAATATTTTAAGTTTTCTATTTTATTTATATTTGCGTAAATCCTAGGGAGGAACTATCGATAGATATATATCCTCGAAAAGCGTAAGCTACTGTATTTTCCACGCATTAGTCTTAGTACTGACATCAGTTTAAACAGCGCATTTATGAAATATATGGCTATACCACAGCAATTGCTAATTAGTTATTTAAAGATATATAGATTTCATCAACTCTTTTTATTTAACACAGAAATGTTGCCGCGTTAAAAGACAGTTTTGTCTTGTCTTTTGGTCGAGATACTAACGAGGCCTCATTATAAACTGTATTTAATTTAATCTTCTGAAACAGAAATGCCTAAAAGGCATTAAGTCTTACACCGACGAACCTCATCGATCACGTTTTGGGATTATAATTTCGGTGAAACAATGAAAATACCACCAATACTCAGAATGTATTTACTTAACCATTGATATTTTGTTTCAATATGTAGAAGGCAATGCGCTTTCCGGCGTATAATCCCCTACTTTATTTAGCGGCGCTAACGGATATTCCGATCACGTATCGTGGTGCAGTTTACTTAAAATACAGGTACCGGATCGAATGTGCAACGACTGTATTATCCAATTGCTAACTAAACAGAAAATAATAATTACACGCTTGTCTTTGTTACCGACACCTCCAATCTCGACGCTTATTAAGGATTGCGTTGGGGACTTGTTGGTTTTCGGCTTATTCGGAGAACCGTTTTATACATTTTATAAGAGTTCAAGTGTTATTACTTTTATTCTTATATTTGAACTATTTCTGAACTTTAATATTAACAACTATTATAAAGACAGCAGCACTAGTTTCACCGCATATCACCGTCCGGTCTTGTTTCTCTTCTCTCGATTAGATAACGTCATATCATTGAACATAGTGTTGCCAGCGACGCAAATATTTATTTCATATTTTATGTTATATTTTTCACGCTAAAAGTTTTTTAAAATATAATTGAATGTAATAATTTATAAAAATTAATGCCAAGCACAATAACACATTTTGCTATTTCTCTAAAGAAATAAAACAAAGCGGACGATGGAAGTCGATATGTAATGCAAGGCGCATTCTTGGCCTATAAGTAATATACTCTATTTCGGCTTTCGCTTCCGAAGCGAATATATAAAATATGTCTATGTTCATAGGTTTCCCTAGACGATGAAAAGTTATCAAAAAAGGAACGTTTATAACTAAGCGCGCATATAATTGAGTGTGTTGTGTTTCATTGAAAAGTGTTACGATATGCCATTTTTTTTTAAAACGTAATAAGTTTCGCATTGGCGTTTGTAAGCATTCATTAAAAAAAGAAGACAAATTTAAAAACCCCTGGGGAGAATATCCTATAAGGGTATAATTTTTTAACTATAAAAGCGAGCCATTTAAATCGTAAACGTCGTTATCATTTTCCAAGCAATTTTTTTATAAAATTGTCGTTATCATTTTCCATGCAATTTTTCCATCGTTTAAACCTTCCCTGGACTGCCACAAATATTTCAAAACCAAAATTAGCCAAATCGGTGCAGCCGTTTCGAATTTTAGCGCGACTATCGAACAGCAATCCATTTTTATATATAAGAAGAGAAGATGCACAGATGTACCGATTCTACTTTTATACTATAATAATGGATTATTTGTTATCTGTACTTCCGTAAAAAGTACTCGAGCAATAGGTTAACTCTCATTTAAAAGCCTAACATAAAGGTTTACGTTAAAAGGATAATTAAAAAACGGTTGATTATCATGTCGAAATGAATGGTGCAAGTTTTGCTAAATGGATTAACGAACGGCCGATACCCAATCCTCGAAAAACGCATTAATTATCATGGACAATGTCTTCGAGCACGAAAGCCTTCAAACACCTAAAAATGACCTCGGAAAAGCTGAAATTCATGGCTAAGAGAAAAATATATTGAAAACCGAGATCCTCTCCTCTCCAATCCTCTCTAGTCGGGGAATGTCTCGCGATACAACAGATGAGACGTTAAGATGTCATGTAGAGTTTCAGGGACGGCTGCGGCCGAAATATGTAAAACGTGCTCAAAGAGCTCACGACATCATTTGAGCCGTTCTTTTGCTGCTGTAATCACTCTTCGTTGATCGTCTCGTAGGGGCTTTTTCCTGTTGCCATATTGCAAGCCAAGGTTTTGGATGCATCATATAGCACCCTCAAGTTGCCAGTGTTAGCAACTAATTGAGCAAGTCACGCCGTCGGTCTATTGTGTAATGCACGTCGACAAATGTGTTGCTTAAAATATTTCTTATATCCTTAAATTTATAATGCGAATAAATTTTAAAGATAAATATTATAAACGTTTGAGATTAAATGGTTATTGTCGCGGTAGTCGATCAAGATTAATGTGTACTGAATTAATTGACGCATCAGCGTGATTAATGCACTTCGCGAAGACTGACAGAACACTCGCGTTACAGTACGTACAAACTATTATCACCTCTTGCGTATTACTATTTAAGCATAAAATGCTTTAACTTCGCAAATTACTCCGCACAGCAACGGTATGACTAAGTACGGACTGAAGTGAGGTGTGCTAATTCCTTTCATTAATCATTTCACGTATGATGCAGCTCGTCGTTTAATCTATGCGTTTAATGTGTTTAATGTCATATCAGTGATCCACTCAAACGCTGCACCTTGTTATAAGGGATATTACAAAAGCCTTTTTAAAAAGGAAATTTATTTTTAACACTGGTTTTATTACACAAAATACAATTAGAAATAAGTATTAACGGGATGCAGACTGGATTGAGACTGACTTACGACTGTTCTCGAACTAGCTTCCATCTGATGCGCCCTAAAGTATACAGTAATAATATATAACCTCGGGCCATTTCAAGTTATACGCCCATTTGCAGAAATCGGAAAATGGCCGGAACTATTTGCTGCACACGTTGATTCCATTGTTCACGACTGTATACAAGGATAGTAGGATTATGGCGCAAAATGTAGGCAGCTTTAAGCTCGTACGTATGCTATTTTATGCCACGTAATACCTTTCTAAAATCGGATTAGATGGTGTTGCAAAGAATTATGTGTAATTAAAATATTTTTAGTTTAAGCGAATTGACTCAAGTTTTCAACACAAAGTTTTCGCTAGTTATTTCAAGTTATGAAATAACTAGCTGCTGCCCGCGACTACGTCTGCGTAGATATATATATGCTGAAAGCATAACATTCAGACAGAACGACAGAAATACATAAAATATGTATATAAATTTTAGCCTATGTGTTATTGTGATGTATAAGCTATAGTATTGTAAAGTTTATTTAAAATCCATTCAGTAGTATTTGCGTGAAAGAGTAACAAACATCCGTTCATGCATACAAACTTTCGCGTTTATAATATTAGTAAGGATGTTTGTTATAAATATAGAACTAATATATGCCATATTTGCTTCATATCTTAAGAAATTCGCTCGGTTCATAAACCATGGTCGCTGTATGTTTTTGTAAACATACTTTAATTACTGTTTCATTAAAATATTGCAGTTTTAATCTCCATCAACTTTGCTACAGCGTAGAAAATTAGCCGTAACTTAAGAAGAGCTTAAGTTTTTAATTGAGATTTCCACAGGTCACTTTACCCTAGTGCTGAGCTTGAGTAGCCTTCATTTAATATTTAATTAGTGCACTACTTTTCTAGTGTAATAGTTAATAGTTTTATGTGTAATTTGATTATATTTAATTTCAATATTAGATTAAGATAGAATTAAGATTACCTCTATGTACAACCGAATATGAGCCCGCATCAGAGTGATGAAAGCGAAGCGGTAAAGATGCGGTAAAATCTGACACCTTTTTTATGGATTTAAAAATAAAAATAAAACCCGATAATAGTCGTCGAAAATTTTATTTAAACATGTATCAATTAAATATATTTAGCAATCAGTTACATTGACATACATAGTTCTTCAAGCGTAATTAACACTAAAGCGTGTATAAATATATCTTTTGTCACTAATTTCACGCCATGTAATTTAAAAACAAAACGTAAGCAAAAAGAATGAAGTAAAGACACGGTTCAAAATTCTGCTAGTATTAGTATACGTGTCATTAATTAATAACGTACATTTAGAAAGAATTTACACATTGTAGATAAGACGCTAGAAATTTTGCGCTAGTCTTGAAAAATGTTTCGACTTTAAGTGTAGAGAAAGAAAACACAAAACCAGCCGTGTAAATCTGCGACGACTGTCTGAATATCACTGTTCAAGAGAGACAGACAGACAGACAGTGGAGTTTTAGTAATAGGTTCAAACGGGAATAAGACGACTAATACACCATTGGGTACGGAACCCTAAAAAGTATCGAGTAAGATTCGATTCGACTAGGAATTTATTGAAGGATAAAAAAAAACAAACGCTCAATTTATGACTTTCTTTAGGATTTCCCTTACTCTAGGCCATGGATGTGTTCATAGTGAAGGAAACTCTAAAAAGAAAAACTCTTCTGTAAAAAAAAAACAATATCAACTATACATTTCATCGATAAAATTACGAAAAATAGCATACCAATACTTTAAAAACATTGTCCTGGGCTTAAAAAAATAAATATAAAATACCTTCACCCTAAGTTGTAATAAGAAATTAGAGCTGCCAAAAACTTTTCCAACAAGTTACCCTGTGGTTGTTTACAATGGAAAATTGGACATCTCGTGTCAATCACAGGACGTACAATTTCCTAGCAATTTATTTTTCTCTGATAATTGCTACAGTTTCTTGTTCGTGTTTTCTAGGAGTGTATTTATTTATTTAATAGCAATTGTAAAGTATGAATAGTAGAAGAGAAAGGAAAATTTTTAATTGATAATAACTTGTATTACACATGCAGATGCAAGCGATATACATCGCTTGCATCTTGCAGTATGCCAGCCTTAGATTAAAAATATTTAATCATGGCATCACTCAATTGCATTTGGTTCATCTGTCTGAGGAAAGCTTTTTTTTTTAGTGAAAAGTTGGAATGCGGTTTACCCGATGTTAAGTGATTACCACCGCCACGCCCACGCATATGTAATACACCCGAGGGGTTTCAAATGCGTTGATAACCATAAAAAATCATAAAAGTGGGACCCGGTTATCTCACTTAACACACTAAACACGAAAATATAGTACTTCCACGCCGGTCTTCTGTGAGGCCGTGGTACTTTCGTAGACGAGCCTGAGCATTCGTGCAACAACGCGGTTAACCCCCTACAACTGTTGAAAGCTGAAAGAAATATTGAAATTTCTTTCTAAAGTTATGGTAGTAAAGTGTAGTACGATAGCCAAGACGAAAGCATAATGGAACGTGTTTTGTTTGAAAACAATACAGCGAAACAGAATTTTAGCAGTCAGATGTTTTCAAGCCAATTAAATAAATAAATAAATATAAATATTTTAGGACACATTTTTTACACAACGTTCTCTAGTCCCAAACTAAGCAACGCTTGTACTATGGGTACCAGATAACTGATAAACATACTTAAACATACTTTTCTTTTGTAAATAAATACATATATAAACACCCAGACACTAGAAAAACACTATGTTCATCACACAATATTTTTCCCGTAGTGGGGATCGAACCCACACCGTCTGGCGCAGGAGGCAGGTACACTACCCACTACGCCATTCGGGTCATTCAAATTTTAGTTTTTTAATTCAGGCAATTATGTAAATGTTTGTAAATTCCCCCAAAAGGGTCTAAAGTTAGGAGTCGCGGTAATTGTATGTGTATAGTAAAGAGAAACTGCCTGCGGATATTGTATAAAAAGATCGGCCTTCCAAAGTTCAACCCGTCTAGCGTAAGAAGTATTGTCCCAGTAAGTATAACAATTTTATACAACTTGACCGTTTTCTGTTTACAATACAACAAAATTCCAAATGGTCTTTCAATATTCACACAACAGGCCCATTTACACGGTGCCAGTTTCTTGCCTGTAGTATACAATTAAATTGAAGCAATAAATGAGTTGCATGGTCTAAACAACAAATGGTCTTAAAAATTATTGCGCGCAATTTATTGCATTCAATTATTGCTCTTGTATGTACAAGAAAATGGCATCGTGTAAATGAGCCTTTACGCTCGTGATATGCACTTTCAGAGTATAATATGAGGACGTATTACTTCTATTACTAGGGCAAGATCTTTCAGGCAACTTCTTTTCTTTAAAACAATGCTATTGAATATGTAAAAACAACATCGTTAATTTAACTTGAACGTAGATAAACGTACGAATAATACTAAAGATTTGTTCACATAACATTTAATTGTTTTAATGTCTCTGCGGAAACAAATAAGCCATCAAACACATATTCGAACAAGGCAGCTAATATTCGCAACTAAGTCGAGGGGAATGGATCGCAGGTTGCGCCATTGCACCATCGATATATTGAGGCGTAATTTATGGGCAGCTGGGGAAATTATAGCTGCATCAGCCTCCTACATATTGATACCAGCTTATTTTACTTGACTTGACAGCTCAATCATATATATTGGGCATAAAAGTCATAATTGACTCAGAGATATGGCATCTTAACGAACAATAAATTAGAAAAACTAATAATAATATCAAAGTTTTGTTTGCAGTTACTCTAAATTAAAGTATAATAACTGCCCATACATGTAACGATTTCTTGCATTTAATTTAAGGTGTTGAAGCATTCTGAGCTCAAAAAAATCTTCAAAAGAAAATATTTCAATTTTAGGTTCAGTCTGATCACGTATTCAGCAACAAAGTAAATTCATTCTTAAAACGTCTTTATTCCTTACATTCCAAAACCAAATTCTGCTGTCACCCCTCGTGGTTATATCATGCATTTTTTGTAAATATATAAGGACAGTTAAAGATTTTGCTGAGAGTAGCAACATTAATCGTGTCCAAGCGTCGCAGACTGCTATATCAGGCAACGTGGAGCACATGTTACATGCTCACCCCGGCGTTATCGTTTTCTTATTTGTATCGAGACATAAACCTTCTTTGCTATTATAGGCAACCTGCAATATTTCTACAGCAGTTTCAGCTTAACCAATCCCAATATGTTTACCTTACTCCGTTTATGGTCATATGAATATTTGGAAAGCAACTTACGTACACCTAATTCTAAAATATCTTTGCTAAGTGTAATCTAATGGATGAATTGATGATGAATCTAATTCCGTAGAGGTTTGAAGGAATAAGTAAAAGAGTTATAAAGATATTGAAATTTAATTAAGATTAAATAAAGTACTAAACCTAAGTCTAAGAGTGTACATTAATTACTACAAAAAGTAAGATTTTACTATTGAGAAAATTATTATAAGATACCAAATGTAAAACTAAATGTAAGAATAGCTATTAAACTATGTATTTTATGGAGCAATGTTTCTATACGGTCATAGTTTTTAGTTACAATGTTGTGAAACCGCGTCGAAGTTCAGGCAGTAAACTTTTTGAAAGGTATGGTGGCAAGCCCTATGCGGTACCCGAGGAGCTTTATTCTTATACTCTTCCTAAAATTAAACTTTATTCTAGTATCCAGTACTGTAAATATCGTAATGAAAGCATTAATTCATGACTTCGTCGATACATTGTCAACTTTAAGAGTTATAGGAAGTTCCTGTGGCCTTTTTGTAAGTCTCAAAAATGTCATAAATTTAATTAAGCATGACTCAAAGGACTTACGGCATACATAAAGGGAAAATTCCGAAAAATAAAAAAGTTTAAAATTAAGGTAAATTTTGGTACGTACAAGTTTTCGCAAAAAGCAAAATTTGCCCATAACTTTTAATCATGTTGACACAGGACCTTGGCACTATAGACCTCAGTATCCGTTGAAATTTCAACTTGCTAGTCTAACCGTTCCCGAGAAAATCGGTGTTGACACACTGACGGACAGACGGATAAGAGAATGATCTTATAAGGGTTCCTTTTTACCAATTCATATAAGGTACGGAACCCTAAAAAGTTTTTTTTACTAACGCACGGAATAAGGCAAAACGTCAGTAATTAATGTACTAGCCTGCATATTGGCCAACTGAATTTGGCACGCATCACACTACAATACGAGCATATAATCATGACAAAAAGCGATAAAGCACGCCGTAATCTGTTTTGTCGAGTGTAAGCTGCAAGTTATCCCGGCAGGCTGTTTATTAGGGGATAATCCGATTGCGGCGGTCCCGGAACCTGAAATAACAGTGTTCTAGAATGTTCTACATTATGTCGTACACTAAATCAATATTTAAAATTGTATTCAGAACTTTATTACCGTTATTCATGATATATGAGACTATTCGAAGACATTATGCATTTTTTTTTATGGAGAAAAGTGGCAAACGAGCAGGAGGCTCACCTGATGGTAAGTGATCACCGCCGCCCATGGACACCTGCAACACCCAAAGGGCTCGCAAATGCGTTGCCAGCCTTTTAAGAAAGAGTATGCTCTCTTGTTGAAGGTTCCCAGGTCGTAACGGTCGGAAAGACCGACGGCGGCAGTTGGTTCCACAGAGTGGTTGTGCGAGGCAAAAAATGCCTTGAAAATCGCGCTGTTGTGGAACGCTTGACATCGAGGTGGTGTGGATGGAATTGAAATTAATGTGGATGAAATTGAAATTAAAAAAAAAATAAATTAGTTCATTTGTTAACATACTACATCCTTCGATTGTATAATATTTCTTTACCTAACAAGTTATAATACCATTTTTGATAATATTTTAGGCAGTAATCGACATGTCTTTACTCATTTATATATTAACAAAATATTAGACACTATTCGCATTCAAATAAAGTAATGGATTCGAAACAATAAAGTTAAAAATGTCGCTACAAATACGTGCTATTTACATTTTATTTCGCAAGTTGTGTCCATTTAAATGCTAAGTGAGCTTTAAGTCTTTATTAACATCGTTAGTATTGTTTTAACATATGCAAAACAAACCGAGGTTGGAGGTTAATGCGACAGTTTCAGACAATAAACATGCCGTAAAGAGCTACGACACTCAGTGACCGTATAGACCTTGCGAACTCCGTGGGGATTGCCCCAAATAAGTTATTGGCCAGCTCTATATAAATTAACCGGTAGTTAGAAAAGTAAAAACGTAATTTGGATGGTAAAATCGCTCCTGTAAGGATAAGAAATACTAGTTTTATTAAATGTTTTTCTTCTGACAAATTTTCTCTCTTTTATTATGTTGAGCGGTAGAGTAATTCTTTTTTTAGAGTGCTCAGATCTGCGCTTAAAATGAACATTAAATTGGAGAATAAAGGGCGAAAGATTTTTCGCCACTGCAGAATTCAACCCACGTCCTTAGGATACGCGCCCAGACGCTTTAACTACTAAGCAAAAGGGCAGATTGCAAACGACAATTCGAACGAGAGATGTCGCCATTGATGAAAATGAATTTAATTTTTTTTATAGGAAACCGGCTAATTACTTTTATTACGCGATTGTTCAATTAACAAGTGCTATATAAATTAAGTGGCATAGAACTAATTGAAAGCGAACGGTGCAGATACCTCAAACATCTAAAACGGTAAGCAGTCGATAATTTAGAATCGTTATTTGGTTTAAATTAACATTACACATTCATTAACGATGCAATATTCACACAATTAAGTTAAATTGAAATTAATGGCTTGTTAATTTGGAGCATTAGCAAACAGGTGTAATCAAAATCAAATCAAAATCAAAATATATTTATTCAAATAGACGCTTGCGCGCTCTTATGAATCGTCAAATTTTACATCAAAGATTATGTGTATAGGTTCGTAAGGTACCACCGGTTCGGAAAGCGGTTTCTGTTGAGAAGAGACCGGCAAGAAACTCAACAGTTGCTCTTTTTCAAAAATATCAGGGTACAATATAATATACAGGTATAATAGTCTTATTCTAGCCTACGTGAGTATCAACAGTATTAACTCCACACATTGGCGTCGTCGAGATATTCCGAAATGGTATAATATGCTTTAATCATCAGTTGATTTTTAATTTTACATTTAAATTGGTCAAGCGGCAGACTTAATATCGACTGTGGGATTTTATTATAGATGCGTACACTTTGCCCCATGAACGACTTATTTACTTTTTGTAGACGAAACAATGGCGTAGTAAGTTTGTCCTTATTTCTAGTGTTTATTTTATGTCTGTCACTATTCTTTAGGTAATAATTAAGGTTATGACGTATATACAAAACATTACAATAAATGTATTGAGAAGCAACAGTGAGTATATTAACCTCTTTGAAAAGATCTCTGAGTGAATTCCGGGCTCCGATATTGTAGATTGCTCGGACAGCTCTTTTTTGAAGAATAAATATAGTATTTATATCTGATGCACTACCCCCCAACAAAATGCCGTACGACAAGATGCTGTGAAAATAACTAAAGTAAACAAGTCTGGCAGTGTCGATGTCTGTTAGCTGCCTAACCCTTCTAATCGCAAAAACCGCGGAGCTCAGCCTATTCGCAAGAGATGATATATGGGGACTCCACTGGAGCTTTGAATCTACTGTAATTCCCAGAAATACAGCAGACTCAACTGGATTAATGGGTACGTTATTTAATATTAAACTAAAACTTTTCCTTCTTATACTGGGAAGGGTAAAAAGAATACATCTGGTTTTTTTGGCATTTAATACCATATTATTAATAGTAAACCAGTGGAGGATATGTGAAAGCGCACTATTCACGTCGTCATAATAATTTAATACGTTTCGGTCAACTTTAAAAATAAGCGATGTATCGTCAGCAAACAGTACAACATCACACAACCCACTGGCATAAAAGGGGAGATCATTAATATATACTAAAAATAATAATGGGCCCAAGATTGATCCTTGTGGGACTCCCATTTTCATCTGGGACCCAGTGGAATTAACATCATTTATAGATACTTTTTGAATTCTATTACTAAGGTACGAGGCAATGAGATTGAGGGCGATCCCACGAATGCCATAATATTCTAGCTTTTGAAGAATAGTTTTATGGTCTACGCAGTCGAAGGCTTTTGAAAGGTCACAAAAGACACCTATTGCATCTTGTGACCTTTCCCAGGCGTTATAAATATGTTTGACAAGTGCGACGCCCGCATCTGTTGTCGATCTGCCTTTAGTGAATCCATATTGCTCATCGTGAAAGATTTTGTTCACATTAAAATGAACTAAAAGTTGATTTAATATTAGCTTTTCAAAAACTTTACTAAGAGATGGCAATATGGAAATAGGTCTATAGTTGCCTGGATCATTTTTATCACCACTTTTGTAGACAGGTATTATCTTACTAAATTTCATAAGATCTGGAAATATTCCAGAATCTATGCAGTTGTTAAAAATAGAAGCCAAATGTGGTGCAATATATGGCATTATTGTGCTCATTAATTTTATGGACATACCCCATAAATCCTCTGTATTTTTAAGATTAATAGAATTCAAAACTTTTATAATATCATAAGTATCTACGTGATTAAATTTAAATGTGTGTAGGCAAGGGGTAACATTATTTCTTAAAACATTAATTGCGTCTGCGGGAGATGATTTTAATGTACGTGTGACATTAACCGCAATGTCTGAAAAATAGCTTTCGAAACTACTCGCAATTTCGTTATCTGATATTATGGGAGTATTACCTATAACTAGTTTTATAGGTTCCCTGAATATCTTGGTTCTTCCAGATATACGGGTAATGATGTCCCATGTGGCTTTAGTTCTATTGTTTGAATTTATTATGCTATTTCTTATATAAATAGATTTTGCCTGAATACAGACTTTTTTAAATATTTTTGAAAATGTTTGTACCCGTTTAAGGAAGTTAGGATCGTGATTCCACTGCCTCATACTATATAATTCATACAATGAATCCCTACTTTTGTATATACCCACTGTTGCCCAGTCACTAAATTTTAATTTTGAATTCTTAGCAATTGTGCGCGATTTAAAAGTATCATTATAAGAAGATATGAGAAAGTCAACCATTGATCTATAAGAGTCATTAGGGTTATTGACTCCTATATCTTTATTTAACATATGATGTGCCACTTTATCTCTAAAAGCATTTATTCTATTAGTAGTGACTGGTCTACACTTGATCTTAAGTTTGCTTGTATTAGCTTTTTCATTTATTGAAAATTTTAGCCCAAAGTGATCCGAGCTCAGATGATTTATAACATATTTATCATATACATCACTGTGACAGAATACATTATCTACACATGAGGAGGATAAGTTAGTAACACGAGTTGGTTCATGAAAAAGATTTTTAAGTTCAAATGAGTTAAATAAATTTAAAAGTCGTTTACTGAGTTGTGTTACTTGTAATAAATCCACATTAAAATCTCCACAAACTATTAATGATTTACTACTTGAACATAGTTTTTTAAGAACATCATCCATTACACACTCAAACTGATCGAATCACCTGAGGGGGGCCGGTATACGCATACTATAATATACTGTTGACTCTCAACGCAGGATAATTCAATAGAACGTTCGACAGAGTGTGCCACTATATCCTGTCGATTTTTACAGACTATATCAGTTCTAACTAATACAAGAGAGCCACCGCGAATAGCATTTACTCTTACGAACGAACTTAACAATTTATAATTTTCTATATTAACAATATTACAGTGCTTATGTAACCATGTCTCTGTGAAGCAGATGACATGTATATTAAATTTCCTAAGGAACAATTCAATTTCGGGTTCTTTGCCGCCTAAGCCTTGTATATTTTGATGCACAATATTTAATTTAAGTGGCCTAGGCGTTGTCTCAATGTTTAGTTTAAACTAACATTGTTTGCTGAAAGATTATTACATAATAAAATATTCTTAGTTGCACTATTTACAACTGGGTTTTGTATATTATATGCTACTAGAGTAGCAATTAGTTTCTTATAATATAGTGGCAAATACAAAGTATTTTTTGTCACCTTAAAACTAGATTTAATAAAATTATTTAAGTCGAAATAAAAGAAAGCGTCACTATGACGGTGAGTTATGTTATATATAGTCATGTTAAGACTATATATGTATTTATTTTGTTCCTCTGAAAGGAAAGAGGAATATGGAAATGAGCATAATATAAATTTGCACTTAGTTTTATAATGTAAGTTAAGTAATATTTCCATATTATTAACAATTTCCTGTTTCCTTACAGATGAACTATCCCCATGAAGTAGTACAATAGTACTATTCTCATTTAAATTTAATGTCAATAATTTGTTAATAATGTTATGAAAACTGGCACCTGGTGAACATATATTATATACATTATTTACATGTTTGGAAAGTAAAGAACCAAAACCTTGTCCTATATTATCCGATACAATTATAACTTTATGTTTATTATTGGAGATACTGGATGATTTGACAACTGAATGTAATTTATTTTCAAATTTTCAAATAATTAATTTTATATCTACTTTTATATTGTACGACTAAAATTGATTTTGTTTCAGAACAATTAAAATTCGTTTCTCTAAAATATTAAGAAGTATCGCAAAGATACAAAGTCAAATTACAGATTACAAATGTTTTCGTCAAGATGTACGACAATTAAAGTATTTTTATTGGAGCGATTATTATTACTGAAGAAATAGTTACTACAAAATTTACATCGAAAAATCATTGCGACGTAAAATAAGTTTATTAAATACCGGTTTCGCAAGGGTGTAATGTATTATATATATATATATATATATATATATATATATATATATATATATATATATATATATATATAAACCTACCTCGTGAATAACTCTATCTAGTAAAACCTGTATCAAGATCCGTTGCGTAGTTTTAAAGATCTAAGCATTCATAGGGACAGACAGACAGCGGGACGACTTTGTTTTATACTATGTAGTGATGATTACTAAAGATGCAGATCTGATATAATTATAATTGTCCTCGTTTCTGTCGGTGTCACAAAAACTGTACTTTTTTACTCCGTTTGTACAAAAGAATTCAGAATCAGTTTTATCGTATTCTTTAGGAACATCGTCCGTACTTTTTTACTTCTTTAAGGGAATGGACTGGCTTTTACTTTACAACACATTTTCTATTACTCGTAATACAAACCTTTTAAACGGGTTCTTCTTTCGGGTTAGATAGAATATGGATCTAAATCCTTCTATTTTTCCATGTTGATTTAGAAACTTGATAATCCATTGGTAATATAGATACGTAACTACCAAAAGGAAAAGTAAAATTAAATGAACTAAATGTAAGTGATTTTGAACGGCCTTGTCACACGCAACATAGCGTATAACATATCATGTTATTATAGCTTCCTAGCGCCCCTTTCGATATTAATTAGATGCATATTTGTTGCAATTTTTGAGAGTAGCCCTTTGTTACCTCACTCACCAGACGGAACGCAAAAGTATCATATTTCACTTCATACCGGTCTTCAGTAGCCCGTGGTCTTTTCTCGGACGAGCATGCCTATTAATATCTGATACAATGAAACAATATTTATAGATTATATTTTGTGGGTAGGTAATTACATTATGTGAGACTACGTTATGTACGTTCAATGTTTGTGTTATAATGTAATGTACCTTGTGTTATAATAAACAACATTGTATTTTCATGAAAATATTGAAGTTAAGATACCTTTTAACTCAGTGACGGCACGGTAAATTAGCCGCAATCAAGAGTTTTTAAAGATTTCTATTGCGATTACCACAAACTGTTCTATCTAAGTTTTGAACTCAGGAGGCAATAGTTAATCATATATTTCAAGCATATCGCGGTCTATCATTTTGTATTCTCTGCGTCAAGGTTTTTGAATTTAATTCGAAAAATCTAAAACTTAAGTATTATGTGATCGTTTATTTAACCAAGTATAACGTGAAAACTTGTGGCTGGCACTAACAAATATAGCATGGCTCATTTACTTAAGAATTAAACGAATTTCAACAGTGGAGCTTAATCTATTGTTAGCTTTTTATACAACGACTTTGTCACTCCATCCTAATGGGTCTCTTAAAGTACGAGCTTTTAGCGTTTAATTTAGTTCATTGTGAGCTTTTCTGCCGTGTGACAATTCAAATTGTCTTTGTTCATTAACTGTATCAGCGTTTCTCGTGTGGTGGGATTTGGTTGTCTAGACGAAACCGATTCGATTTTTACTTTGTGAAAATGTATTTGAGTTTTTACTTTTTAGTGTTTTGTACCCAAAGGGTAAAACGGAACCCTATTACTAAGACTTCGCTGTCTGTCCGTCTGTCTGTCTGTCAGTCTGTCACCAGGCTGTATCTCTTGAACCGTGATAGCTAGACAGTTGAAATTTTCACAGATGATGTATTTCTATTGCCGCTATAACAAATAAAAACAGAATAAATAAATATTTAAGTGGGGCTCACATATAACAGACATGATTTTTAACCGTTTTTATATATACGGAACCCTCGTGCGCGAGTCCGACTCGCACTTGGCCGATTTTTTAATAATATAATAATTATAATAGTTTGTCACAACAAAATGGTTTTCTTGCTTTGGTACAAGTGTTACTTTGACGTTGACCTTACTACATACTATGTATCATACCGGTCCGGAAATTTATTGTGAAAAAATAATTTTCATTTATTTATTCGTTAAAGTTGTATTTTTACATGTGTAAATTATTGCTGCTATTCGGCGGCACGGTTCATGGTACATTTGCGACTTAATATCGCAACCTTGACCAAGATTTGACACCTTTTTAATATCTGATTCTGTCTATCAGAGTTATTCTCTTCTGTCTTAGGGCCACGCTGTGTTCGTCGTTGCACGAATAGGCCGGTCAATTCCGGGAAGTACCATGACCTCACAGAAGGCTGGCGTTTCGTCTGGTTAGTGAGTTTACTTTATTGAAAGGTTGTAACGCATCTGCAACCCTACGGGTGTTGCAAATGCCCATGAGCGGTGATTGTCACTTACCATCAGGTGACCCGCCAGCTCACTTGCCACCTTCTTATCACATGAATTTACGTATTTCTTTTGTGGTATTGATTCTGATGATATTGAATATCGTCTTCTTGAGCGAGATGTTAAATACGATCAAAGTTTTAAACATTTTGACTGCAAAGTTAATGAAAATGACAGTTAAAAATGAGAAGGTTACTTGGCTAATATTCCGAATTATTAACATTTCTCTATAGATTAAAATTTTTTTCTAGCTTGAAAAACGAGACGTACTGTTCGGAATTTTTACCGGTTACTTAAATACAGAGTTTATTAGTTGTTTCAACTGATGTTTTGATCTATCAAATCAACAAAACTTTAAATTGCTATATCTTTATAATAAAACAACTGACTAACGTTATCTCTAATGAGTTAATTTATTTCATAACCTGACAGTGACTCTTATTTACATTTATCTCGTTATCTCAAAACAAAATGAATTCAACACAGGTGTAAAAGAAATGACAATAAGTATCTCCTTCAGAAATCTACATTAGACTTTTGACATTAAGATTCCTCAATTTAATTTGATAATCCCGATGGTCTGAAGATTTGCCTGTAAATCTAAAAATACACAGACAAGGAATGTAAACGATTTTATAAAGTTCTGTTATTGGCGTTATTCTATGGCGTATTTTAAGCTATATGACTGTGAACGTTCAGAGACTTTGATTACATCGCAGCGCGCTACTGTTTTTAATAAAGGCTTCCTGAATGCAAAACAAAGCTGACCAAATTGTCTTCTCAATTGTAACGTTTCTTTACTTCAGAATTATAGTTATAAAATTATTTCCTTTTATGTTTTTCTTTTTAATTAATAAAATAATATTTAACAAGAAGACGAACTGCACTATTTGTTGCAAATAACTGTGGTAGGGCTACGAAATGGCGTCGCCTGTTGCACGGGTGGGCAGGTCTGTCCGGTAAGTACCACATACTCATAGAAGAACGAGCTGTTTTTTTAGCGATAATAAGTATTTTATAATTAATAAGGTATATTGTAACTTTTTATAATGGGAGTCTAGTTAATGATGGGAAGATTTAATAAAAGATTTATTGGCAGTTAAGATGTTGTATTTATCCCTTCAGTTTTCAAGTTACAATCCCTGGACTAGCTCAGATACAATATATTTTAAATGATTATAATTATAATAAGTTGGGCGCCTTGTCTGTTAGGAACAGAAGTATCTCAGGGAGTCGTGAGTACATAGGACCTACACATTACTTTGTGCGACCATAACAGGTTAAATAATTAAATTAATTGGAGATGGTAAAAGTTATGCAATTCAATTTAAAAACCAAGTCCAATCAGGTAGTTATTTTAAAGCTTTGTCACCGCAGATACCAGCCCTGTGTGCACAGGTCAGCATTGAGCTCAGAACCAGTAGAGAAAGTCAGGCCGAGTGTAGTGTATACAGCCACACTGTTGGGGGGTAAGGGTTGGCAGGAGGTCTCCTACCTCCTGCCAACAAACACTACATTGTAGAACTAACAAAGGCAGGGATATGAATCCACTTACAATTATAGGATGTGAAACACTTACCAACTGGAGATAAAAAACAATATTTAATCGAGCAGCAGCTCAGACCAGCTTGCCAGCCATCTATGCCTTCAGCATCCACCACGAGTGATAACAAATCCAGCAAAGAGTTCCCAGACAGGAATCACTCAGATAATACGACGAGGAACGTGTTCTGATTTCAACCTCTAGCCCTGCACTGTAAAAAAGCGAATTGATAAGAAAACGAAATACGTAAGCAAAACAACCACTGGCATGAACAAAACCAAGTAACTACTTACCAGTCGAAGATAATGGATCCACAAAAACTAATTTATCCAATGTTAATTCGAACCGTCGGCAATCCCAAATGACAAGTACCAACAAATGAACTTAACTTTTTGATTCGACCTTTCGCAAAGGCATAGGTTCATAGGACATGCAGCCTAGTCTTCAGAAAAACAACAATTTAGACAAAGTGATGAAATCACACGTTACAATATGTATCGATCACATGCTATTCTGCTTCTTCGGATTACAAGAAAATCCTACCACAAGTGTCGTTGCGTACTATTCACTTAAATTTTGAACTGAAATGAATAAGTGGTATCTTAAATGAGAGGAAATAAACATAAGGCTATATACAGCGTGTCTATACCATCGCGACAATAAATGAACATACATAGAGAGGATAACTTTTTAAAATTGTATTAAATATTTACATTCTTGAAACATCCATATTTACAGAGTTATTAAAATTTCCAAAACAAAGAATTTTAGAATACCCTTACGTATAAAACTGTAACGTAAAGTTCATTTGTAAAGGTCACAAAGCATATGAATGGGTCGAATGAATTTAAAAGAGAAATCATACTGTTAGAAGAAGAGGCTTGTAATGGGGTGGCAACGAATGGAAAAGTCTCGAAATGTATGAATCAGTCAGTTGTAGTTGTATAGGATGTTACAAATTTTGTTTCTTTTTTACTTAATTAGTTTGTTTGAAAAATATTTTTTTTAATTGTGGATTTTATGGATAACGTTAATATTTTTTTATGATTATTGGCAAGTAGCGTTAGACGTGTGTTCATTTATTGTCGCGATGGTAACGACACGCTGTATTTATTATAATATTTACTGTGGATCAATAACACATTTTTTATTTACTGTCGATACCTATTGTTAAAACAAATGCCAAATACCTCGAATTCCGTTATTAAAAAACTTACTTTTCTATTTTTTTCATTTTGGTACTGGGTTTCGACGTATCTCTAACGTAGATAAGAATCACCCAAAAATTCAAACAACGCTCCCTTTAAAGTTTAGTAAATAGAAAAAGTTTCCTTGTTTCCCGAGAAGATGACAATTTATTTCCTGCGAACTTATCACAAAGGTACGTTTCTAACACGTTCGACTTCATACCTTTACATTTAACGATTGTGTGAGTATGTGTCGTTTCATTGAAATATGCGATATTAAAACGTTATTCGAGATTGTACACAATTTGACACGTTTTTATCTAGATATTAAGTATTTGAAAAAATATTTTGGAAGCTGATGACATCAATGAAGTAATATTACCGTCGAATTGAGTAAGTATAATTTCAGTAAGTATAATAGAAAATTGCTTATGATGGTATATTCTGGCGGTAAATATAAAAGTGAAATAAATATAAAATATCGCGTGCGTAGAAAATGTTTACATCAGAAATATAATCGTCTGTATTATACAGATTAAGGAGTTTTCCAGGAAAGGTATATAAAACACGAGTATACATAATTAAAACAAAATTTCTAAGGAATAAGAAGAAAGCCATGTATCGAAAATACAAAAAAACCCTTTTCATATCTTAATTTATTTGTTGTGAATTCCCGTAAGATATTTTATTTTATTGGGAAACAAACACTATACTCACAGTGGTAGGTGCAAAGAAATAGAGAAGTATATAAGAAGTAAATATATATATACAAAATAAAAGAAACACAAAGACATTACACCAATAACAATAAAAACGAGGTAACCGGAGCCCAATTTTCAAAAGGTTGTCAACGCATCTGTAACCCTCTGGTGTGGCAGATGTCCATGGGCGGCGGTATTCACTTAACATCAGGTGAACCGTCGGCTCGTTTGACAACTTTTCGCATAAAAAAAAACACAAAACAAATTCACTACAAAATTTCTTTCACTGCCGAGACAAAGTCCTCAGTCCTCCAGATTACTTGTCGATAATTCACATTTGTATATGACACACACCTAATTTGATTTATAATTAAAGACAAAAAAAAACTTTGTTTCTTATGCGAAGTTTATATTTGAAAAGTTCTTTACTGAGTAAGTAGGGAGAGTCAAAAATATTTTTCTTTACTTTGTACAGAAATAGTTGATATTTATGTTCCCTAAGTATTTTTAGAGCCGGAAGCTTATCTTGATTGAAGTTTTTAAACCATTTTATCATACCGATGACTAAAATTATATCTTGAAGGTTTTCGCGATAATCTGATCACGCTAGTCGGGCATCTGGCCACGTCACAACGAGATCAGTTTGATGAAGTTACCGTAACCGAAAATGTGCCATAAATATGTCACAAGAAGATACAGCTAGTAGCTGGTGAACATTTTGTGAAATTAAATACTTGATTTATTTATATGTAAAATAATGCTGCTTCTCAGTACATAATCGAAAATGTTAAATAATAATGAATTTATAGACATGGTAATGCACATAAATACTAGGAACAAATACAAGGACCTGTTAATTAAACAAAATATAATTATTATAACGTTGTAATATCAAAATAAGCTTTTCTGCTGCCCAAGCACCGGGTATTCATTGTCTAGTCAGACTCGAACGATATAAACCAAGATCATAAAAAATCCTCTTAAGTAAAACAATATCCAAGTTCCGTACTAGATGTATAAAGAATTACTTAGTAATAAACAACATATTTATCGTAATAACAACACAGGGACACGTTTAACTATTTGTTTTCATTCGCCAAGGGCACAAATTTCATACGCTGGGGCACGCGGTGCGCTAAAACGTCGGTGCCGATGCTTATAACAGTCCGTTCAACGTTATAAATATTTACAGCGTTCATATTTTATTGCCCGAGGCAACCACCCGATGTCACACGTCTCTCCGAACGTATAGCAAGAATATTTATGTAAGTTATCGATAGCTGCAAGTTGACGCGGTCTGGTGCTCCGAGTTTCTTTTGAGGCACAAGTTATAATCCCAGATTCACCAAAATTACAACTTCTTACGTCTTTAACATTAACGCAATATACCCCAATGTCAGGTAGTGCTATAAATAAATATTTGAACTTTCAAAATTCAATACGTCACAGGTATTCCCTGTTAGGTTTTGGTGCCGTATACCACGAATTATTTAAAAAGTAATATTGTGAGTAAGATGACAAAAAGGAGGTCCATGCTTACGGGATTGGAACCTACAGCCTCCAACACAACTTGGTATGATTTGATCACAGATGGTATACTACCATAAATAATGGTTGAAAACATAATTTTAGTACTAACTATACCAACTTATAAAGATACTTGATGACTTCGTGGCGCAATTTTCAATGCATAGCCGCTGGAGGCGTCGGTTCGATTTCCACACGAGACAAGTATTTGTGCGACCAACAGATAAGAAATAAAATCAAAAATTATATTTAATTTACTAATGAATAATATAGTTTATAAGAATATAAATTACTTGTTCACGAGTGAATTAAATAATAACAAGCTAATAAGAATAGCAATGAAAAATAGTATTTAATAAAAGAAACACATGGGCTAGTTAGGTTGCTACGAATGTAACATTTGTTCCAAAGAAGCCTTCTTCCAGTGGTTTAATTAACTAAATACTTCTGAGAAAGAGACGAGTGGATAATTGAATTCCAGCGGTAGCGTTTCAGCGTTCAAGTTAAGTCATATGTATACAGATAGTTGAGTGTTAGAATGGTCATTGCCTCGAACATTTGTTAGTACTTCAAGTATTTTATTTCTAATCGGTCTGCGTGACTCCTTGGTGAGGGTAGTTGACATGAAACGAAACTTCTGCTTTTTGAATACAATTTGAATCAAAATTATATATCAAAAAATATGCCTTCAGTAATTGTTCTTAAGAGGTGCTGGTTTTATTTACGTTGAGATAAGAACTAGATATGTTTTTAAAATACAAAACCATCAAGTGTATCACAAGGACCCGATTGGTGACGGGAGTACCTGCCTCTTGCCTCAGGGGGTGTGGGTTCGATCCCCACTTCTGGAAAAATATTGTTAAGTATATTTATCACTTTTCTAGTACCCACAGCACAAGCGTTGCTTAGTTTGGGACTAGAGAACGTTTTATACAAACGTGTCCGCAAATATTTATTATTATTACTTATCATTAGGATTAC
Organism: Iphiclides podalirius; assembly: GCA_933534255.1. NCBI lineage: Eukaryota > Metazoa > Arthropoda > Insecta > Lepidoptera > Papilionidae > Iphiclides > Iphiclides podalirius. Next base: position 16,801,268 of record OW152820.1, on the reverse strand, counting down.
GGGACTCCACTATCCCATATTTTTATAAATCATTTCGCACAGTTATTGAAAGTTCTTAATGTACGCAATCTGAAACTGGTAATGACTCTAAGCGGTCCAGAAAAACTCAGCTTTTTACAAACTCTAAAAAATTCAAACATATCAAAGTGACCTGGAAATGCAAGTACAGTTACATATTTTAATGAAATTATAAGATTTTTAGCACTAATCTGCATTCAAGATGAAACTAAAATGTGAGAATAATAGCTAAGTTGTTCAAAAATTTTCAATATCACAGAAAATTTCCTTATATCAATAGAGCTCCTTCGTTTTAAATCAGATATATTTTTTACCGAACCTCTTTTATTTTACCCTAGAACAAAACATAATAAACAACTTAAATAAAGAGTGACAGTGAACAACGAAGAGCCTGTACTATTGTGGTTTGTTTACATTGTTTTCGATTCGGTTGAAAATATGTTATTTTTTGTTAGGTTTTCATACCCAAACGGAACCCTGTGTGCCTTAGTCCGACTCGCACTTTGCCGGTTTTTTTAAATTAAAACATAAGCACAAAAATAATATATATGTGAATAATTGCTTATGTTATATCCGCCACTCGCTCTAAATACTTATGGTTGGTGTAAACGAAGAATTATAAGTCATGATTCGAATAAAATGTACACTAAAAACCGTGACGTTAAAATGTTTTGACTGTAACCATTAAGTTTATATCAAACAGATAACAGCCTATGAAAATCGTGTCATTTTCGTGATACATTTCACAAAAAAGACACGATTTGGTACAAAGTAGAAACGTACAGACTACGGACATCTAGCAGCGACGCAATCTTCGAATCCCTCTTCAAATTATAAATCAATCAGATTATGACGTAACACGGAAAATAATTTGGTTACAAGGCTTTGTCTAATAAATGGAAACTAAATGTCAGCAGGCACAGTCAGACTCTTGATTAATTATTACTTTCCAATGAACATGTGCTCTTATTTACATTATTTCATCTTTCTGTTTTATAAAAAAAATGACAACTACGTTTTAAACGGTCAACAACTTGTACTTATTAATTATTAATACTATTACATTATTAATATTTTTTTTATATTTGGTTTTCAATTCCATTAACAGCGTGGGTATATTGAATGTTATCGTGAAACACATGGAACATAATTAAGAGCTAACCAAGTTAAGTGAGATGAAGTTATTACAGTATAAATTGAAGATGAGTTTCCGTTAGCCGGATAACGTTGCTGAGTAAACATATAAACACACATTATGGAGTTGCGAAGTAATTTAATAGTACACTTTATTAAAAATGTTGGGTTCGTTAAACTATTTTTACGGAATTTGCATCATGGGACGGAAAGAGGCATCAAAGATAGATGTAACTATAAACTCAGACATTGCTTTACCTCGTTTAGTACAGTTTCCTCTTTAAACGAGTGGCGGTTGTCAAATAGCAACACTACCTGTCCTTCGTCACTCGAAGGGGCCCCACTGATGCACCAGAGGAGTGGTTAGCGGTGAAATCACAGGGTAGGCCACAGTACAGGAGTTGTGAGGTTTGCTACTTGTCAGCACTGGCACGGGTAATAGGAGAGCGGGTCCCCGTGCAGACGGTGCCAAGTAAATATGATAATAAGGGTAAATGTTACTTAATATTAAAATATTATGGACATAGAAATAAAAAACACATAGTAAATTTCATACAACAATATGTTAGCACAGATAAATAAAATACCACGTTTGGTATTACGACATAAAACAACGAATAGTGAGTTCGGTGGTGAAGCCGCGTTGCTAATTTCCCGCGCGACCCATAAATATTGAATAGCTTGTTCAGTTTTTCCTCCAATATTATGTCATTAAAAAAATTGAAAATTCTTCATGTATAAAAATATTCCAAATACGATCGCGCATGATATATTAACAATAATGGATATATTGAATACTAGCTGCTGCCCGTAGAATAGGCTAAAGGCTAAAGACTAAACTTAAAGTTATCATTTGTAATCACTGTTTATTTATTTATTTATTTAAGCTGCATTGCTACACCTTAAGCTAAGGGCTACAATGGGCGGACTTAATGCCTAATGGCACTGTTATGATTTTTTCTATCCGGAACTGTAACTTTGTCAGAAATGGCAAATTCTATTATGTAAATTTTGCTCAATCTAAAAATATATTTACGGTGGTAGGGCCACGCAGCAGGCTCGGCTGTTGCACGAATGGGCAGGCCTGACCGGTTAAGTACCACGACCTCACAGAAGACCCGCGTAAAGTGGGAGTATGATAAATACTTTCGCGTTTCGTCTGGTGAGTCCTCACTCGCCAACTCTAGTCGGAGCCCAATTTTCAAAAGGTCAACGCATCTGTAACCCTCGGGTGTAGCAGATGTCGCGGTGGCGGTATTCCCTTACCATCAGATGAACCGTCTGCTCGTTTGGCAACTTTTCACGTAAAAAAAATATAATTGCTAAAAATATAAAAGCTATCCTGATGTGGAACACACTTCAAATTAACAAAATATTGTATTTCATTTTTAAAGGAACAAAACGCAAAAACAAAATACCAGCCAAAATAAAAGCAAAATACCTTCAAAGTAAAAATTAAAAAAATAAAACATCACACAAGTTGGTCAGCTCACTTTTATATTATTCGACGAACGATTAGGATAAGATTCACGTGGCCTCATGAATAGAAAACTTTGCTGCTATTTTAAAATTAAACCCTTACAAGGGTTACATAAAAGATGAAATTTAATGTAATTTTTAAGACAACAAACGAGCCAAAGGCGACAAGAAAGTATTATAAGACATAAAGAGAATTGTTATTTCAAATTAAAAGCTCCCAAATCTCTTACTAACGTTATTATGAGAAAGGCGAGGACTTAACAAAAAGTCCAAAGTTTTGTAAAAGATTTTTTCAAGTGCGAAGTTATGCCATTTGTACATGTTTTATATTTTTGAGTAGTATTTCATTACCTTTTTAGGGTTCTGTTCCTTAAAAGGTAAAAAAGGCACCTTTATAAGATTACCCTCTTGTCCGTCTGTCTGTCCGTGTGTCATCACCGATTTTCTCGGGAACGGGCGGACCTAGAAGTTTGAAATTTATACCAGACACTTCCCTCTATATTCCCTATTATATATTAGGTGTATAAAAATCTTGGTCCTGAGTCAAGACGATAAAAAGATATGGGCAAATTTAGATTTTCACGTAAATTTGTAAGTGCTAAAATTTTCATTTTTTTTATTTTTCTGGATTTTCCTTTTACTTGTGTTGTAAGACCTTGCTCTAAAAAATTCTAGGTCAACCGGAACCACCCTATAGGAATTGGATCGAAAATCTATAATGTGGCAGTTCCCTTTGACCTAGAAGTAATTAAAAGTTATTTTATCCCTAAGAGATTATTACATCTGCTTTTATTTAAACAGGGAAAGTGGAAAAGCGATGAAAATTGAAAATTCACGCTCTAAAAAGTATGAAACAAGAAATAATTCTCATTTAAAATTACTAGTAGACTACTAAATAAACACCTGACACATACATACATTTTTATGTATTTATTACATATTGATTGTGATGTTCACCTTTTTTTTCATGTGAAAAGTTGCCAAACGAGCAGTGAACCATGTACATCTGCTACACACGGGGGTATGCAGGTGCGTTGACAACCTTTTTGGAAATTGGGCTCCGGCTACCTCACTCACCAGACGAAACGCGAAAGTATTATACTTCCAATTTTAGCCGAACTTCTGTGAGGTCGTGGTACTTACCCGGACGAGCCTGTCCATTCGTGCAACAGCCGAGGCTGCAGCGTGGCCCTACCACCGTTACCTTTATTTGTACGTGGGAAAAATCCTTTACGGGTATGAACTTTATGAAGATCGTGCGCCACGATAGCCGTCAGTCCTCGGCGCGGCTCCCGCCGGGCTGGCCACTCCTCCATGCCTGTTGGGCCGTATACTCGGCACATACGTCACAGAATATGCCACCTACCCTAACATGTTTCGTGGAAGGTTGGAGGTCGTCTACATACAGATGATAGGATTTCGTGTATTCGATAGAATTAAATATATTCCCACCATACTTAAACTTAAAATTAATTATTTATTGGTGTTCTTAATTTACGTAGTGAAGCCTCACGAATTCCCATAGGGGACATGAATAGCTCAGCAGTCGTAAAGGAATGTGTTTTCGCGGCATATTAACGGCAAAAGTTTCTTAATTTCTTTAAAACTTTACACAAAGTTTAAATCTAACATGTCGCTATAAAAGCTCAGTAAAAATAAACATTGCCATTTTAATTTGAACACCGGAGAACTTTAATATAATATGTAAAGTAATTTTATTCAAATCCGTAATGGCTCGATAGCGCAGTTTCTAAGTTATTGGCTTCGATATCAGTGGTCGTAGGTTCGATTCACACACGGAAAAGCATTTGGGTGACCCACAGATACTTGTTCCAGATCTGGGTGTTAGTTTCGCAAGGAGAGCTGACGGTTCAACTAATGTTAATTAGTGACAACCGCCGTACAATGATATTAGTAATACACATGCGTTGCCACCTTTTAACAAAGTGGATTCCTGCTACCTCACTCACCTGATACAACACAAAAGTAAAACGCTTCCACTGAACACTGGTCTTTCATTATTTTTTTATTTACCCGGATGGTTCTAACTATTCGCGAAAAATACTGTTGCGTAGCCCTACCGCAGTTAAAGTAGATTGTGTATAGCGGGGCTTCGCTTAGCTATTATTCAATTCCGAAATCGATATCCTCTATGCAATGCCAACAGATAACAACAAGCTACCACTCCAACAGTAGTTTAAAAAAATAGAAGCCAATGCTAGTGATGAAACGTTTGCAAATTTTGTTTTTGAATGAATAAAAAAGAGCTAGAAAATATCTCCAAACACAAATGATAGCTCTCTTTTTACCATATATGGCGTTTGACTTCTGATAAAACTATAACCATTTCATACGAAAAATTCTAACTCTTGAATTTTACAAAAGATACTATTAAAACGTATGCTCTTCATGGAGAATCCAGTTGCAAGTTAAAAAAATGACCTTAATAAAAATAATAATTTCTAAATACATCTTTAACTTCTTTAGTTCACGACATTGACATTCAGGCCTCTGCATCAAAGGACGTAGTAATTGTGCGGGCAAGGATGAAATTGTTAATTTAACATTTGTGCTGAATTATCACGTGCTCGGCGGTGAAGGAAAACATAGTGAGGAAATCTCCATATTTTCGAAAAAAATAACAAAAAAATATAAATGTGAAGTCTGCCAACCCGCAGTCGCGGAATGGACTATACTTAGCAAAGTTCAAGCTAATGTTGGCGCTGGCAAAACTGTATACCGGATATGACGTTATTACTCTTATACTAACGGAATAGCTTTATAGCACTATTGGTTCTAATTATGGTTTTAAAAAACTTAGATCATCAATCTGCGAACCGTCCTGTATCTTTCCCAATATAGAAATACCATAAATAAAACAAATAACTGAGCATGCCTCCTCTGACTTTTTATTATGTTAGTCGTTACTTCTTAATGTCTCTTCCCTTCTAAAATATGTTCTTTCCCTTCTAAACTATGTTTATAAATAATAAAGTAGGTATATATATAAGAGTACCGTTTTTTACTTTCATTCTAATATTTTAACTATTACTGAACTTGAATATTAACAACTATTATAACGACAAGCAGCACTAGTGGCTATATCACCGTCCGAGAACGCAGCCGAAATCCAAGTGACCACTCCTCCATGCGACCATGTGTCCCTTGGCTCAAGTAGATAACGTCATATCCGGTAAACAGTTTTGCCAGCGCCAACATATACTTCATTAAAACACTTAAGCTAAATGCTCATCGTCCCATTCCGGCATTAAACGTTTTCACACACAAGTTTCTTTTAAAAGGTGGATTAAAAGCGCGAGTGGTCCGTAATGCAGCTAACGTGCTCACAACGCTGGGCCCCATCGCCGCTTCGCATTCAGTGAGATCGCGGTCAAGCACCACCGTTAAGCAAAGTTGAGTATAAATAATTCATGCAACGTGTCTTTAAACGATTAAACATAAAAAAAATCTTGATTCATATGTAGTTACTTGGACTTTTCGTATGCTTTTCTCTATTCTTGCACTAAAATCAAGTAAAATGACATTTCTTGTATGAGTAGAGCCAAAAGTAGATGAAATGTGGTAGGGCCACACAATATACTTATCTGTTGCACGAATGGGCAGGCACCAGCAGAATGGCACAGAAGACCGGCGTGATGTGGAAGAGTTATAACTCTGGTGAGTGAGGTAACCGGGCCCAGTTTTTTAAAAGGTAGCAAAAAAAAAGAAAAGGAACAAACGTCATGTGGCACTGCTGGGAAAATGCCTCCTCTGTACAGAGGTTATCAGGGCATAGTCCACCACGCGACCCCACTGCAGATTGGCGGACTTCACTTATTTTCGGAATATTTTATATCAAATAAATATTTAAAGAATAAATAGTTTTTACTAAAACGTCGAAACAAATGCTGAGGCATTTTTCTTTAGTTTGGGTTCAATTTAACGATACTGACTTAGTACGAATCCCAAATTAATACATTAAGGGACGGCAATAAAATAGGTTAGGCACTGCGCCACCGAGTTATCAAGATTATGTACAATTTTAATTTTTAAAGTGTATTAGACAGTAATTAGACGTCATATAAAAGAAAACGCTTTTAATTGAATTTTATGACCACTGTGAGGAGGCCATCACAAAAGGAAGCTATGCGGAATTAAAAACGATGGACCGTTGTCTGTCATTGTCTTTGTTTAATTTGATTTCATTCCTGTTGCATGTTCTTGCACCTATGCTCCATTTAGTTCTTAATTGATTTCACATAGGTTCTGTTCCACTGGAGATAGCCGATTAGCAACTTAATCTTTAGAAACTTATTAATTCGGAGAAAGATAGAATTTGTATCCTCTGTTACGGTTATGTTTTTTTATGTGATATGTTGCCAAGCGAGCTGGTTGAGGACGAGCAAGGACGGCGGTCTTCTGTGAGGTCGTGGTACTTACCCGGACGAGCCTGCCCATTCGTGCAACAGTCGAGGTTGTTGCGTGGCCCTACCCCTGTTATTTATATTATATTATATTTTTAAATATTATAGTTTTCTTATTATATTATAGTTAATACATATAGCTATTGGGTTCAGCATTCATCGAAGTAGTATTACACCTGGTTCGAATTCACTTTTGGGTAACTAAATAATCCTTTATGTACTGGAGTTAAATACAATAAGAAATATCAGAATGAGTAAACATACATCCGAACATTTGCCCCAAAATTGTATGTGAAAATCTGTTGCTACGCCACGTTTTTAATACCCTCGAAGTGCATGCATCATAAAATTCGTGTACTCGAAAATATTTATTGCTTTATCCAGCATCACGTGCGTAATGCGTAAAGCTTTTGAAATTGTATGTTACGTGTTCTACAAAAGTTTTGTAAAATTTTACGAAAAAGTCTTTTGTAGAAATTTAATTTTTTTATAGTGCTAATGTCTGCACTTAAGATTAAACATTAAAATTTGTAGAAAAAGTACGAAAAGATTGTCGCCACTGTGGCAATCAAACACGGGCCTGCCGCTTTAGCCACTAAGCTAAACGGCTGCCACACCGAGGAAAATCTTAACGTCTTTTATCTACATTGTTGTTTAGCATTTGAAGCAATGCTTGGGGCATCCATTGTTATATCCTTACCAGCAAGCTTACAATTTCGAATATCGTTTTACAACGATAATTTAAACGAGAGATGTCGATCGATATAAAACCGGCCAAGTGCGAGTCGGACTCGTGCACGAAGGGTTCCGTACCATTATCAACGGAAAAAACAGAAAAAAAAGTTTTTTGAGTCGTTAAAATTTTTTTTATTCTGTTTTTTAGTATTTGCTTTTATAGCGGCAACAGAAATACACCATCTGTGAAAATTCATCCCAATCTTCAAAAGGTTGGCAACGCATCTGTAACCCTCGGCTGATGTCCATGGGCGGTGGTATTCACTTAACATCAGGTGAACCGACTGCTCGCTTGGCAACTTTTCACATAAAAAAAAATCAAGTATTGGTTCAGTACGATTCATGAGATACAGACTGGTGACAGATGGACAGACAGACAGCGGAATCAAAATTATGCATTTCCCTGCCTAATATTTAACGCTTAACCACAGCAAGCTTAGTCACAGTAATAAATCGTCTTTTGAAGTCTTTTGAAAAATTTCGATGTGGATTACATTTGTATTCGTCACATTTTTTAAAACAATTTCATAAAAAATAGTTAAACTACATCAGAATTTCATTCGTGTATAGGTTGATATGCCAGTGTTATAAAATTTCAATTGATATTAGCGGTTATCATAAAACATCTATACAGATAAATAAAATTGGAGTGTCTGTTTGTAATATTAAAATAACCGCTTTTTAATAAATGCATATGGATGTATACACGGTAGATATACCAACATAACACTTTTTACAATTTATGTCTGTCTGTCTGTCTGCTTGTTCCGGCTAATCTCTGAAACGGCTGGAGGGGATTTTCACTAACAGATAGCTGATGTAATAAGGAGTAACTTAGGTTACTTTATTACTTTTTTTATTAATTTTACAAGTGCGAAGATTAGCACTATAAATAATTTAAATTTCTAAAAAAGCAATGGCGACATCTCTCGTTAGAATTATCGTTGTAAAACGATATTCGAAATTATTTGTATGCTGGAAAAGATATAACAATGGATGCGCCAAGCATTGCTTCAAATGCTAAAAAATAATGTAGATAAAAGACGTTAAGATTTTTGTCGGTGTGGCTATCAGCCATTTAGCTTAGTGGCTAGAGCGTCAGGCCGCGAATGCCGAAAACGTGGGCTCGATTTCCACAGCGGCGACAATCTTTACGAATGTTTCTACATGTTTTAATGTAACTTATGTACAAGCGATGCATCAAAACTTCACCAATATCCATATTTCTCATTCATATTTTGAAACAAATTATCGGATATCTTGAACGTTATTAAACTTCTCATTCGCGTGATAAGTCATCTTAAATTATACAGGAGTTTCAGCGTAGTATCTTCAAACAGAATTCTGTAGAAATTTACGAGCTGAATAAATTCAACTGGTAAAACATTATTATAAATATAGCAATTTATGCTTTGCAGTAGGGTTGTTGATGACCCTAAATAGAGACATATCAAACAACCCTAAGTCAGCAGATGCATCATGTAGTGTACTTTCTAATACATTTCTTAAGTAGTGTTTAAAAATGCGTTTTAATCTTATTAACGCTTATTTATTTAATATACTATACAAATTACAAGCTGTTATGGGTCTATGGCAGAAATGTAATAGTTTTTTTATTCGGGAAATTATTTTTGAAGGAAATTTGAAAAGATGTTTTTCTGATTCATGATTGTAACGAAATTTGTGCCAGCCCTGATGGTAAATGAACCCGACGTGGAGCAAGTTCACCACAAATGATACGTTGCCCTGATTGTTCGCATAAAATATAGTGACTTTTTGAAATATATTTTACTTCCAGATTATATGTTTATGTTCTAACGTTATATATAACGTAATATAAACCTTTACTTCAGAAGAGGGATTTTTGAACTGTTGAACAGTTAGCAAATTTTGTTTAATAATAGAAATTCTTAGTTAATATTATTTGTTACAAAATTCCACTTAAAAAATTAATTCTGAAATCTCATGATAATTAATCTAATAATGAATTTTATAAACATGAAAGATTTTGTTTGTTGTGATTTATAGATAATGCGAGGAATTTGGTATAACTAAAGGGTATATTATAATTTGTTGTACTGTTCCAAAATCATGGATAGCTTCAAGAGCATGGACTTAATGAGGCATGTGTGCGGTGTTGTAAGTTCAAACGATTAAAACTCGCCTAGTCGGGTCTGAGCGTGCATAAATCTTGTAAGTGGTTTAACAGCAATCACAGTGTAAACTTTCCCACGAGGAGTCATGTATGTATATACATAATTGGCCGTCGAAGATTACTTGCGGAGTCGGTAGCTTAATTTGCAAAGATCGTGTTAAAAGTAACAGTCTTATGTTTCATCGGTTAATACTTTGTATGCGTCACTTACATGTGTATTTTAAATAATTAATATTATTGTTTCGTTATTTACTTTAATAATTTGTCAGCGTGCGAACAAGTAGTCCCCCAAAGGTCAATTCGAATTAGATGAATGGTAGAAGAAGCAAATATATACGAACCAAAAAAAGAAAAATATATTTTTGGTTAATAGTAATCAAGGCTAATGAATTGAGTCGAGGGTAATAAGCAGTCAGCATCATAATTCAACCATTATTAAGAAAACCGGATGCGCATTCATTGCATTTTTGCGGCATTAAGAAACAGTGAGTCTTCGCTTGCTATGCAGTTTTATTCAACATACCATTTTGAAAGTTGTTTATGTTTCAATAACAGTTTGAATTCTTTCTTAATCGTTCAAATGATTTGGTATGGAATAATAATTAAATTTTAATATTAATTTCCGCGTAGAGTTTTTCAATAGACAGTATTGTCCTTATTCTATGAATTCGATGTTTTCTTATATACCTACTATGAAAATTTAATATAAGAAAAATCTAATTCGTGAAACGAAAACAATATTGTGCATTCAAAAGCAGACGCGATAAGTTCTATACCGTGATTATCATTGATTAAATTTCTAGCGTTTAATGAAACAGCCGGTCATGGAAACATGGCATTGTGGCCTGGGATGGCAATTCGTAATAAATGTATACGAGTAACATAGTACCACGTTGTGCAATCGATGCCACCACAATTTTTCATGACATTGATGGCAGGTGTTCATTAAACCATGTATATTTTTATACAAAGGAAGTTCTATTAAATACGAAAAATTTTAATCAGCATAGTCAGTTGCGAATTAACGGCTGTATGGGGTATATATTCATCAGCTTCTGGCATCATCCTTGTACTCAGGGAAAGTACATTTTTGTTTATGTAGAAATTTTAATTCACTGTCCCATGGCTTTCAAGCGACACCATGTCTTGACTTTTTTCATATGAGAATGTGGCAAGCGAGCTGCAGGGTCACCTGATATTAAGTGATAACCGCCGCCCATGGTTATTTGCAACACCCGTAGGGTTGCATCTGCATTGCCACCTTTTGATAAAGTGGGCTCCGGCGAAGTCTAACACTTCCACTTTACGCCCGTCTTCTGCGAGGTCGTGGTACTTATCCGGACGGGCCTGCCCATTCATTTTTTTTATGTGTAAAGTTGCCAAGCGAGCAGACGGTTCACCTGATGTTAAGTGAATACCGCCGCCCATGGATATTTGCTACACCCGAGGGTTCCAGATGCCTTGACAACCTTACGAAAAATGTTCTCCGGCCTCCTCACTCACCAAACGAAACGTGAAAGTATTATACCTTCTTCCACTTTACGCCGGTCTTCTGCGAGGTCGTGATACTTACCCGGACGGGCCTGCCCATTCGTTTTTTTATGTGTAAAGTTGCCAAGCGAGCAGACGGTTCATCTGATGTTAAGTGAATACTGCCCCCATGAACATTTGCAACACCCTAGGGTTCCAGTTGCGTTGACAACCTTTTGAAAATTGGGCTCCGGCTATCTCACTCACCAGACGAAACGCGAAAGTATTACACCTACTTCCCCTTTACGCCGGTCTTCTGTGAGGTCGTGGTACTTACCCGGAAGGGCCTGCCATTCGTGCCACATTCGAAGCTGTTACGTACCACCTAGTACTAAGGATACCCCAAAATAATTTTAAAATATTTTCTATTTAAATAGAAGATAATAAAACATTACAAGAATTTAGGCAGCAGTGTGAAATTCTGCTATACTTCAAAACATCGAAGATCGAGGGAACACAGGTACCACTAGAGTATACGTAATTAAAACGATATCACTGAGGTATTAGGACCGGGGCATTTATCGAAAACCGTAGTAAGCCTCTGTAAGCTTTGATTAATGTCGTGTGAATATCCTACGTGCTACATGTACGCAATCTCTTCGAAGAAAACTTTTGTAAATACATTGCCGTTGTTAGTAGTAAATTAACATAATATAGCTCAATTGTCAATAAAATAATGCCCACAAACAATCTATTATTGTAAAGAATGGTGGTTGGGGGTAATAGTTTAAGGTAGAGCGAAATGCTTTTCCCTATGTAATCTTTTCTTTAAATCAATATATATATAAAGAAGAGAATGTATGTGTATGTATGAATGAAAGTATGTGAGAATGTATGTTCACCTAAAGCTCTAGAACCGATGGCGATATGACCACACCGACGTGTAACGTAACTATGCGTTAGTGCCGTATAGGTTGCGCTGGTGGCAGTGATTTTTATCTTTTGAACCATAGGTCGAATTGATATACATGATACATGTGAGATTTTTCTATTTGAAGTTAGTACTTCTCGATTAACAAGAACGATGTAGCTCAGTCGAACTTGCGTTCCAACTCTGATCAATCACGACTGGTTGCACTTCTATTCAGATTACCAACATATTGGGCGTCCACCGAAGTGGAATACGTTCAACATTGCAACCCTAGGGGTGCTGCAATAAGCGGCGGTTGTCATTTAACAACAGTTGCACCTCAAGGCCGCTTGCCCCCTTCTCACGTAAAAAAAAATTGATGTCGACATTTTTGCGCCGCGATTTAGTTCGCATGTAGGTGTTAGTATAACATAAAATTACATAAAATTACAGTTAGTATAACAGGTTACTCGACAACTTTTCTTCTCAATCGGTTATAGGTGATTTAGGATCGTGCTTCATGGCAGTTTGTGGGTATATGTTCAGCACTCGACTCAAACAGGCTGAAATGATAATGAGTAGTGTAGTGGGTAGTGTACCTGCCTCCTGCACCAAAGGGTGTGGATTCGATCCCCGCTATTGGAAAAATATTTTGTGATGAACATAGCGTTTTTGTTTAGATGTTTGTGACACAAACACTTATGTGTATTTATTTACAAAATAAAAGTATTTTTATCAGTTATCTAGTACCCATAGTACAAGCGTTATAGTTTGGGACTAGAGAACGTTGTGTAAAAATGTGCCCCAAAAATATTTATTTATTATTTTATTTTATTTTTTTAAGAGCCAATATTATGTATTGAAAAATGAATGATTGAGTAGGACGTTGTGCATTAATAGTAATACAAAAAAATTGAAATTTATGACATACTCAACTAAAATAAGTCTATGTTTTAAAACAAATACATCAAACATTACAATTCCTCATGACCTTGGCATGAACTGAACAGTTGGTCAGTCACATTCATAACTTTAAAAAATCCCCTTTACGCTCGTGAAAATAAAAAAATAATAGCTTAATCGTGAGCCAGAAATTAAAAAGTAAAAATAATTACCTTAAATCTGTTATAAACTCGCCAGTGGTTCCAGCAATTGAAAACTTATAAAGCTCTGTTGCGGCTAAACTTCATCATCGCAGCCGAGTTGAAAGTTTAAATGTTAAGTAGTGAATCGTTACTTGTTTCACTAAGTTAAACTTAAGCCCGCAAGTTAGAAATTTATTTACGATTTTCTTATTTAAATAAAGAATCCATGTTGCAAAGTAGGTAATTAAAGATTTTATAGCAGAATTATAGGTACATTTACGTTAATCAAATAAACAAATGTATAATACAATAGATTAGCAACGCAAAATCTCGAGGAGAATACATTTCCATAAAATAATATACAATACAATGATGACAAGATCAGAATCTAACCAACTTGCTGAGCGCTTTAGATTGTCGAACAGAATTCATTTTGTATGCATGCTGTTACTAAGACACCGCTGTCTGTTTGTCTCTGTCTGTCTGTTTGTCTCTCTGTCTGTCTATATGTCTGTTCGTCTGTCACCAGACTGTATTTTATGAATCGTGGTAGTTATGCAGTTGAAATTTTCACAGATGATGTATTTCCGTTGTCGCTTTAACAACAAATACTAAAAACGAAATAAAATAAAAAATATTAAAGGGAGCCCCCGTACAAAAAAATGTGAGGCAGTTGCTAGGCGACCTATAGATACTTACTAATTAGTTTTTTATTTGATGGTGCGGAACCCTACGTGCGCGAGTCCAACTTACAATTGGCCGGTTTAAAAAAAAAACAGGCTGAACTGTTGGCGCTGGCAACACTGTATACCGGATATGACGTTATCTACTCGAGCCAAGGGACACATGGTCGCATGGAGCGGTGGTCACTTGGATTTCGGCTGCGTTCTCAGATGGTGATATACCCGCTAGTGCTGCTTGTCGTTATAATTGTGCGGGATAACTTAGTTTAATAGCGAATCATAGAAAGTAAATTAAGATAAGTAGAATAGTGTTATGTGTTATGTGTGTATACGTAATTTACTATTTAATTCATGTAACGTAAGTCGAAATAATTGCTTAAAACTTTGCTTAAAACTTGCCTATTTTAGATTGTCTATAAAAATGTCTGTATAGCGAAATACTATAAGATTTTAATTGTATAACTGTTTTTATATGACTATTAACACATATGTTGTGAAATTAGTGCGATAAAATAATTAGGGAAAAAGTGTATTTTCATAGTGTCATCGTAATTAATAAACATAAATTTAATTATTTGTAATCTAGTCATAAGACCTCGATTCTTTAAGGTAACGCACCAAGAGGGTGCCAAAGAAAAAATGTAAGCTCTCTGATTGGATACCAATACGACAACCAATCAGAGAGCAGGAATTAAATTCCACAGGATCGTATAAATATAGCGGCGTTTCGGGGCATCATCGATCCCTTATGGACAGTAAAGGCCTCCCCATCCCAGAACAGTTTGGATCCAGAGCCAAACATTCATGTACCCACCAAGTGCACCGCATCACGGAGCACATTCTAGCCAAACGACAACGCGGGCTCAACACCGGAGCACTCTTCCTAGACGTAGTAAAGGCGTTCGACAAAGTCTGGCACAACGGGCTCGTATACAAGTTATACGGGACGGAGTGCCTGACCGTCTCGTATGCAAAATACGAGACTTCCTGAGTAATCGGACCTTTCGCTATCGCGTCGAGGGCGTGCATTCAACAACACATCCCGTTCGAGCCGGGGTGCCCCAACGGTCGGTGTTGGGCCCAGTCTTGTTCACTCTCTACACCAATGACATACCGCGTGTCAAAGATGTAGAATTTGCCCTCTTTGCTGACGACACCTGTCCTTATACTACAGGCAGAACACCCGAAACGATCCATCGACGCCTTCAAACCGCAGTCATCACCATCGGTGACTGGTTTCGGCATTGGAGGATCGAGATCAACCCCGCTAAAAATCCTTTTCTCACATAAAAACTTAACTAACCCACCACCTCACATTAAACTCATGGATAGTCCGGTACCATGGGTAAACAAAGTCAAATACTTAGGTGTCGTCCTCGACTCCCAACTTAAATTCAACCAGCACGTGACTCGGGTCAGGAACCGGGCGGCCTTCGTACTCAGCCGCCTCCATCCGCTCCTCAAAAAAAAAATGTCCCTTCGGAACAAGGTGACCTTATATAAGGCGAAACGAACGGCCAATTATGACATACGCGAGTCCGGTTTTCGAACATATCGCCCCGAAACAAATACACCGTCTTCAGGTCATCCAAATTCGGTTCATGCGCAGAGCCACGGGAGCACCCTGGTTCATGCGCAATATTGACCTACATGTCGATTTAGAGTTGCCCACCATCGCTCAATTCCTGAAGTCGGCGTCGCGCCGATACTTTGATTCCGCCGCCGCGCACCCCAACCCGTTAATCGTAAGAGCCGCCTCCTACAGACCCACGCCGCTAGGTACGTTCCGCCGCATTCACCGTAGACCGCGACACGTTCTCGACCTCCATGACGATGACTACGTAAACGTAGTAGTTACGTACGTGAAACTACGTAAACACACCAACACACACCGCACTCGCCGGCGAGTGCGGCAAACATATACTAGGTTCCGCCACGTACCTGGCAGGTTCTACCCTATTAATGATACCGATCGAGCCGAGATCCGGCCCTCTCGGGCACCCTCGAATCGGAATGCTAAACGCGTGCTGAGTGACAGCCCAAGCCGAGGTCCCCTCTCGGGGACCCTTGAGCCTGATCACTCCATGGAGCGTCCGCCAAAGCGCCCTAAGAGCTTGGCGGCCTCCCAAACCGGTGAAACTAATAGCGTGACGGCCCGAGCCGAGGTTCCTTCGGGAGCCCTCGAGCTTAGTCACCATAACGCGTAATAATAAATACGCGTTAAACACGCGAGGTTCAGGCTAGGCGGCCCGAGCGCCCGGCCCCCTCATGTCCGTCGGATCTGTAAAGGCCCCTAAGGCCAACAGTAGCTCATCCAGCCCAAAAAAAAAAAAACGGGCATCATCGCAGTCGACGAGCATCAAGATCTACCAGTGGAACAAGCAACTAGAAGAAGTCAGCAAGAAAGAAGCCCTGCAGCCTGGAAGAGGAGGAGCCTGCAGCAATTAGAAGAACGTTTTATTGCATAAGAAAAAACTTGTACAAACGTCTGAAAATAAACAGTGTTCTTTCTGTCTTCACGACATTGTTTCTTTACCAATCCAGCACACTGAAATGTGCATTGCGCACAATAATAGTTGTTAATCAAGTTCACTAATAGTTAAAATTTTAGGATCAAGGTTAAAACGTTAGAACTCTTATACAAATACCAAAAACGGAATAAAATAAAAAATATTAAAGGGGGCTCCCGTACAACAAATGATACCAAGTGTACCAATTTACCGGTTAAAAAAAACAGGCTGAACTGTGAAGTTTCACTTTGTTTTTTGTTGTCTCTGTGCTCTATCTGGTTTAAAAGTTCGTAGGTTTAAAACACAATTATGTTTAACACTGTTACTGGAAATATGAGTCTGCACAAATATAAACATGGTCTTAAAATGAAGTAAATACAATAGAAGATGGAGACTCCATGAGAGTACGTACATGCCCATATCCCTTTGAGGAGCGTATACAATGAACGAAATGCTAAAAATGTTTCTATGAGTTCGTCGAGGCGTCTTTTATCATTTTTTTACAACAAATACACCCACCATTTACCAATAATTTCCAATGAATAACACTTACGTCTTACATGTTTTCTTAGTTACGAATGAATGCAAAATACTGTTCACAAATTAAAAGATTAATTTTTAATTCTATAGGTATATATTTTTCCTTCATTCCAACTTCTTAAATTGGGATCATAGACGTTGGAATTAATGCCACATGGAATTCTCTACCATCTAATCAGCCACAACTTTTTGACATGAAACTTCGCACACAAAATATTTTATCAACACAATGTTAGTGTCCATGAACATAGCAGTCCGTTAAACATATATATTAATCGCGTTAACATATTGTGTTGCACATCTCCCGACCTGGTTAACTCGCTGGTTACGATAAACGTGTTACGAAGTAAAGTTATAGACAGCTGCAAGTAGAAATGTTTGGTGTTTTGAACCCTTTGAGACGTAAGCTATAAGTTCCGATCCAAAACTAATACTAGCTCTCTCGTATTTGAACTCAACGGTACACAGAGATTTCTGACCGAGATTCATTCACCATATAATAAGTTCTGAATATAAAGCAATATCTGACAATAATAGTGGAGATATCAAAAAAAACTTGAACAACGCTAAATCGATTAGAACCCGAGACCTATCACAGATTTTTGATTACTTGGCTGCCAATATTATTAAAAACCTAATTCTAACAAAAACATTTTGTTACAGATGCTAATGAGGTTTTTACTAGATAGACTGATTCAAGAGGAAGGTTTATAAGTATAAATACACTGCTGCACCCGTACGAAGCCGGGGCGGGTCGCTAGTTTTCAATATAAGCCTGTTTCAAATATGTATTATGTCTTAGTAGTCTTATATCATATTTTTGTACACAATATGTAATGTATCTAACCCCATAACATAGGATTAGGCGGAGGTAACGGATTTTCATTTTCTGCCACCCTTCATACATTTTTAAACTCTTCCATATCCGTACGTTTGAGCGTGCCGCGTTTGTTACGCATACTCTTTAAATCACTCTTCCTCTATAGCAGTGTTGTAGCTTTAAGTTCGTCTAAGGCTTCCGGGTGTGGTGTCAACCTTTTATAGTGTATGAACCGGTTGCTCATAGATGATACACTTATATAGAGCCGGTTACTTAGCCCACCAGACAAGATCTAAAAGTATGAACAATTACTCCTGCTTTTGGCGCCATGAAACTTTCCCAAGAAGTGGTGAATGCAAATAAAATAAAATAAGATGTATGGGGCCGGCTGAAAATCAATGGCGCGGCTTATGCAGAGGCGGTCTGTTCTACCAGTTTCAAATCTATTTCTATGAAATATTTATTTTTTGTTAACTACGGTAATTTTGAGAAAAAAAAAAAATCCTTATAACATAACATAATGTAGAGACAGACCTTTAGATGTACAACGGGCTGGCCATCTCCAAGCCTGGTGCCTGGCCAATCGATAAAAGGTCATTTGTGAACGATCCAACCAAATATAAAAAAAACTAACACGTATTATAAACGGCTTTCACTTGGTATATAAGTGGTGGGAACGAAACAAATGTCTAATATTTCTTGCGGATTATCTAATGTTAACTATTTAACAGTATAAATTTTATTTATCTCTATGTTTGATTGTATTTTCAACAGTGCTTGGTCTTAAGTTTAATTTTATGTCAAGTTTAGTTTCATATTAATTTCATGTTAATTATGAATTCTGTGTCATATACGTCTTTTATGTTAATAGTAGTGTTAACATAAAAGATAATTGTCTAAAATATTCATTGTCTTAAATAACAAGTGATTGTTAAGATACGGAACAACTATCTATACACCATACTAATATTCTATGCCAGAAAACCTTACCAAACATATAATGTTGCGTTTTTAACTCAATACCAAATAGGCATTTTAATGATGTAATGAATTTCAACCAAAAATTTAAACACCTCTTAGACAATGGCCAGACTGCGGTTATAAAACGACCTATTACTCGAAGCTCCGTCACCCATCTTTTATTCACACTGTTGACGCCCCCCATTAGGTGCATCAAGAGAGTAGACTAGAGTACAGTTTCTGCACCCTAGTACAAATTGCACCCATCATTACTTAAAAGGCGACACGAAGAGAGCGGCGCGGCACAAATGTGCATTTCACGAAATACGGCGCTCGACTGCACCGCAGACGGGGCGTAAGAGCGACGGGGCTACGCTCCCTGAACTTTTTACTTTATACCGGATAAACGGAATTGAAATTGTATATCGTCTCATTTTTTCTTCCAACTAGCCTAACTTCTAATATTCGATATCTATTTAGCTTTCGTTTGTAATTTTTTTGTCACTATCCTTAATCAAAAGGTGACATTGTGATTACTTTTAAGTTTTTAACTGTGTGTTAATTTAATTTCAGGATTATTTCATATGAATAAGTGCCAAATTTGAAATACAATATTTAATTGAATGCAACAAAGCGAAGCGGTTAAAGGTGAGGCTGTAGTTGTAATATTCCGAACTAACGGTGAATTTATTCATTGTAAAGTTACCACTGAGTCCGGTCACTTACACCGAGCTCAAAATTAATATGATAATATGCTTTCAGGGTTCCGTACCAAAAGAGTGAAACGCGACCCTATTACTAAGACTCCGGTCTCTGTCTGTCCGTCTGTTACCAGGCTGTATCTCATGAACCGTAATAGTTAGACACTTGAAATTTTTACAGATGTATTTCTGTTGCCGCCTACTAAAAACAGAATAAAAAATATTTAAGTGGGGCTCCCATACAACAGACATAATTTTTTCCCGTTTTTATAGATAATGCTACGGAACCCTTCGTGCGCGAGCCCTACTCGCACTTGGCCAGTTTTTTGGTACCTAAAACATGCCAATGCGGTGAAATAATAATAAATTTTATTTTAATTTATTTAAAGAAATATTTTAACGTATTTTTCGTAACGTATTTTACCAAATATTAATAATATTAATTCTAAATTAAAAAAGTTTTTATTCAATCACTAAGTTGCAATCAATTTTAAACTACAGCCGCATATAATTAATTGTTTGATTAAAAAACCTTACATGTACAAGTATTAGAATTAAAGTAAAGAAAGGCAAAATAATGACCAGTGTTTAATAACTACTATGTCGTGAACAAAAGAGACCTCTTGAGGGCTGCTACAGGGAAATTTATAAAATAATTTTTTCAGTGATTACATAGATGGCACTGTTGTACATACTTGTAAATTTTGTACAAATTATAAAAATCGTGCTACATTTGGGAATATTCATATTATTTTATCTGTTCCAATAGTCTTTAAGAAAACAATTTTACAAACATTTATAAAAAGATATAAAAACATTGTTGTAGTAAACATCAAATCTAAAGGTTGAGTAGTTTTTCTATAAAAAGGTAATTGAAGCCTTCTACGAACAGTTTATTTAGCTACAGTTATGGGATCGAACCGAGTAGATAATCGGATTCTAATAATATTAATTCAGCCGGCTCTCTTGCATGTTAACTAATACTAATGCAGAGAGTTGTGTTTTAAAATGTGTTCTTACGGTGGTAGGGCCACGCAACAGCCTCGGCTGTTGCACGAATGGGCAGGCCCGTCCATGTACGTACCACAACCTCACAGAAGACCAGCATAAAGTGGAAGTATGACAAATATTTTCGCGTTTCGTCTGGTGAGTGAGGTGGCCGAACACAATTTTCAAAAGGTTGTCAACGCATCTGTAACCCTCGAGTGTGGCAGATGTCCATGGGCGGCGGTATTCACTTAACATCAGGTGAACCGTCTGCTCGTTTGACATCTTTTCACATAAAAAATAATGTGGAACATTTTTACACATAAAACACGTATGTTTATCTAACACACAGCTATAAAGCGATCGCAATGTAAAGTTTGCATGGCTAATTAACAGTAACAAAAATGGAAATTAAGAGAAAATATTTAATGTATTAATATGAGCCTTTCTTTGGGATTAAGTCAGCGAAAACATTTGACCTCTGATCTAAGTTTTTCATTTAACTGTAGTTCCCAAAAACACGAAAAGGATGTATCTTAAGTAGTTTATATATATCTTTTTAAGTTGTACTTTACTTGCGTAGGAATTTTTTTTCAACTTCAGGACTTAAAAACCTTTACGAGTAAACTAAGTTTTAAAAATTCGTTCCGACGTATGATTTAATTTTATGGGTAAGTGCAGGAAGATACTTGGTTGTTTTGTAGATCCTTTATAAAAAAGAGGTTTATACATTATTGTTCAGTGTTGACTTTGTGTAAGTCAGAAGTCGCGCAATACTATCATATCAATGTCACTGTTACAATGATGCATTGAAAGATAGTTATCATTCATAAATATAAATTAAATCTAACAGTATCTATATATACCTAGTATATGAATGTTTTCTTCATTGATTGAAATGTTTTTGTTATTGATTGAAGTACCTTCTGCCCATAGTATATCTTGATAGACCGTATCTAAGCAAGTGATGTTTGTAGTCCTGCATTCATGCATTTATTAATCTGCATACGAGCTGCCGACCTTTAAAAAAGTGGGCTCCGGAACAGAAACTCAGAAGAACTTTGACCTAACGCTGGTCTATTGTCCATTCCCGAGAAAGCGTTTGCGATTGTAAATCTACATTGTTTTGTAAGTTAACGTCTGTAGTTGAGCGGGACGCTCGGTAATATTGGTTGGGAACCCTGGTGGGTCCAGAAACGGAAGCCACTTTATTTATGTGAATACGAAATAACATGTCGACGTCGGCTGTAGTCGACTTTTCAGCTTGAAAGTTTGTAAACCACCCCGGGGATATGGTTGTGGCTTTACAAATAAACATTCATCATCATCATTTCAGTCTGTTTGAGTCCACTGCTGAACAGATTGACACTCAGCACGATCCTGAGCCATGCATCCATCGCCTTCCCGCACAATAAATAAACATTCTCTCATATCAAATGTTTAGCCGAATCAAATACAATAGCTAATGCTACCTATGCTCTGTAATTAGTGTAGGAAATGCAACTGTTTATTAATGTATATGAGAAGATAAAGGGCATGGCCTTCAACAGAGGCAAGAACTAAAGCATGATTTAAGTGAATTCCAGAGGCAGATTTAAGCTACGAACTTATAGTTGCTTATTCAATTATTTTATTTCAAATACGTCTGCGAAACTTTTTACCGTGGATCCTTCGCGATAAAAGGCTAATTAACGTTGAGCAAATAAAAAAATATAACCTTCCGATTCAGACCCTCAATGATCAATCGATATTTATTTTTCGACGGATCTGTATTTTTTTATGTACCCCAGGAAAATGAATAAACCCGAAGCGGAAATTCCGTCCGACATCGCAATGCACCCGGAAGCCATAAAAATCAATTGCATCGTATAAATAAGAATCGACCAACACGGTGCTCGAAATCTGACCCTGCCGAATAAAATACCTACGAACGAATAAAGAAATTAAACTGGTACCACGTACATGAGGGTGTTGAGTTAGTTAAATTCAGTAATATAAATCATGTAGAGATTATAACAGAAACATAACCTTAGCACGAGCCCTCCACCGTTACCGCTATGATAACATTATGGTTGTAACTCAACTTTTGCTTCACTGTTGCTACGTCAAAGGTGTGTTCAATAACCAATTAATAAATTAATTGAACATAATATAAATAACTCCTATTCTAGACTCAAGTCGAAGCGAATTATTCACAAATAATTCCATGTCCATTCTTTGTTTGTTTTTGCAGAGTGAAAGCGTTAAAAGTTACAATTTTTTTCCGCTTTTTTAATATTCAATGAATACCTACATTGTCTGTATCTACATCCCACTATTTTAGTCTCCTGTTGGAAGAGAAGGTTCCTTTTATTTTACACTTTACATGATTGCTTACATTGTTTTTTGAAATTATGTTAGCTCTGGCATTAAAATTCCAACCATTAATAGCAATGTGCGTTGACTAATCTCAATAACTATTATGAAATGAATAAAAATCATTACGACGATTTCCTGAGAGCAATGGTAACTTTCAAACCAAACCATTTGTAACGCAGCAGAAATTACGTTAGCAATATATAGTAGTTCTTACAGACACAATGTATTTTTAAGATTTGTAGCAATGCAAGGTTTTCCTTTAAACCAATCATTTTGACGTATATCGTTTTAATTTGTGTCTTTTATACTAGTATAATATAACAAACACAAGTAAATGAACTAAGATACTGAACATAATTTGTTATCAAATATGAGTAATATATGAATCTTGAAAAGCGGGGTAAATACTCGTATCGAATGAATGTTACTTTTCGAGTATTGTAACAAACATTTTTTTTTACTTTAAAAGGAAAAGCCTAGTCCATACTTTTCATAATTAGGTGATTAAACGTAAAAAAAGTTTATTCTTCGACGTAGTCTCCTAACAAGTTAATGATGATGTAAGACCATCTTTTTTTCAAAGCTAGGATACCCTTAGAAAACAATTCTTTGTGTTTGCTTTATAAACGCCTCAACAGTCGCCCTCGCGTCGCTTTTCTTTAATAGCCGTCCGCATTCTTTTTATTCGGCCTGTGCAGTAAGACTCTGACATAGTGTTTCTCTTTTACAAATATTCAATAAAGAGGAAAAGAGTCCTCATGTCTTAATCGAGGAGGCTAGGAGCCCTCAGCGCCCGGCCACCTTGAGCCCACTGGATCTGTAAAGGCCTCATCAAGGCCAACAGTGGACAACAATAAAAAAACAAAAGTCCGTTGTGTATCTATTTCTCGGATACTTTTTAGGGTTCCTTACCCGAAGGGTAAAACGGGAACCCTATCACTAAGACTCCGCTATCTGTATTTCCGTCTGTTTCACACACGATGTATTTCTGTAGCCGCTATAACAACAAATATCAAAAACAAAGAATTAAATAATATTTAAGAGGGGCTCCTATAAAACAGACATGATTTTTTTTTGCCGTTTTTATACATAATGGTACGGAACCCTTCGTGCGCCAGTTCGACTCGTACTTAGCCAGGTTTTCCAAACAGTGGTACTTATAATGACAGCTCAAATTTAGTCTTTCTTCATTTTAAAATTAACGTTATTAACCTCCCTGGATACACGATTCATATTTTTTCCATGCTGTCTTGGCTATGAGGAAGTAAACTTTTTTTTTGGGATTTCATGCAAATTCAAAGTAACCGTTATCATTACTTTTGGATCAACCGTCGTACATTTCTGAGTAGGTTTCATAAAAAACTCTTATGTCGATAGCATTGGTTTGGAAGATATGTGTAATGACTACGTTTACTAATGACTACACTTCCGAGATTATTATATTCCAAACATTATTTAGTGGGTCTACCACGCCATAAAGGGAATATTTCAGATCCTGCTTCAGAGTCAAATCCCTCTTTGTATATAATAAAATAAGATATAAAGTTACAAAAAAAAAATAAAACTACGTTTATTTGTTTTTGTAATCATAAATATAATATTAATACTACAAATGTTTGTTACACCTAAAAATTGGAATAATCCTTTCTAAGTGCTAGGTAAAACTTAAAGCCTGACTTGTGTTATAAATAAATATTTGATTATACAAAACAATGAGAAATCCAGAATTTCTTTTAAATTGGCAGATATCCAAACTATCAACACAGCCCAATTGTGGACAATCAGGGGCGACTGAGTGAAGACTGGAGTGTATTTGTCATGTAAGACTTGGTTCATTTATGCCAAAATAGAGTTACAAAAAGAGTTAATGAAGACGGACAGCGAAAAGTAAAAAGAAAATTGAAGGAAGCACATGTTTATTTAGATTGACAATAAGAGAATTGAACACTTTATTGTTTTCGACACGTTTAGTTCGTTCTATTGTACATACAAGGAAAACTTACATTATGAAGTATTAGCTGCTGCCCGCGACTACGTCTGTGTAGAATAGGCTGAAGGCGTAACATTCAGACAGAAAGACAGATATATATAAAATATGTATATAAATTATAGCCTATGTCTTATTCTGATGTATAAGCTATATTATTGTAAAGTTTTATTAAAATCTATTCAGTAGTTTTTGCGTCAAAGAGTAACAAACATCCATCCATACATACCAACTTTCGCCTTTATAATATTAATAAGGATAATTATGATTACGTATAAAAATGTTTGTGTGAAGTTTTTAATAACATAATATCAAAAGTTAGATACATTTTAGTACCCCATTAGAACTTTTTGACATTCTTTATCATCATTATTGGTCACACACACGTCACTAATGGGCAGACCCGGGGAAGAACCGTTGAATATTATACTTTCGATTTGTGTGTGAATGGGGTAACTGGGGCCCACTTCTGTAATTGTCAGCAACGCATCCCGTCGAGTGTATTATTATATTATATATACTTTATTGAACACCAAAAAAACATAAAAGGAAATGTTACAGAACTATAAACTTAAGAGGTATAAACAATAAGGCGGTCTTATCGCTAAGGAGCGATCTCTTCCAGACAACCTTGTGGTTAAAAGTGTAGTATGTGAACTGCCTATTTGTTTACCAACTTTTCACATAAATATATTTTCAACTAGCGATACACATATAAACCTTCTTCTTTAATCACTCTATTTAGTAAAAAGACCGCATCAAGATCCGTTGTGAAGTTTTAAAGATCTAAGCATACATTGGGACAGACAGACAGCGGGACGACTTTGTTCGTAGTGATTTCCAATTGTCCGAGTGAATTAGTCATTTCATTCACACACGCATTTTAATTATTACATTTATCACTCATTCATTCACACATTGGTCGAATCCTTACTTCCGCTTAACCCCTACCCTTCTGGTCTACGATCGATCACCGCAAAGATAACAAGCCTGTGCATCTGAGATCCGCAAATATTTCCAAAGAAGAGAATTTCATCAAATTCTTCATCCCGCATCAATAAACCGCCTCGTTATAAAGCAAGCTCGAAAAGAGCAAGTGATCGCTGTGATAACAACTGATAACTGTAGGTTACAGGCAAGTGCCCGCGATTGTTGGGCATAGTGGTGGTGAGTGTGGTATCAATGTGTAACCAGATGCCTGAATACAGTAAGTCCTTTACCACACACAGAGTATGCTAGAAACATTGCATGTTGCCGTGAAGGACTTGAAATAATAATTATTAAGCGAGTTCATTGTAATACTGTAAATTGAAGGTAAATTTCAGTTACCTGGATTAACATTGCCGAGTACATACATATCTAATATAAGTACATGTAACGGGGTCGCGAAGAAGATAAGTTGCTCACTACGAAAATTAATTTGTGCGTGTAAAATTTTAATTGGCCGTGCAAATTGTTTATCCGCAATAGAACGTTTTCCCTGTCCATGTAAACTTTAATTTATATTTATAGAAGTAACACATTACTTATTGCATGCTTATTTAATTACTTGAACAATTTAAAGTAGTTTGAAATTTCTCGTAATTTTTATCTTAACAAGCTTTTAAATTGTTCTGATATAGCTGTTATTTTAGGTGAAAATTATTTAAAAAGAAGAGGAAAGGATAATAGATTTTTTAACATGGAATATTGCGGTCTGTTCACCTTATGGTAAGTGAATATCACTGCCCATGGACATCTGCAAAACACGAGGGTTTGGGGATGCGTTGACAACCTTTTTAAAAGCGAGCCCTGGCTTCCTCACTCATCAGAAGAAACGAGAAAGTATAATACTTTCACTTCACGCTGGTCTTCTGTGAGGTTGTGGCACTTTACCGGAACACCGAAAACCTGACCATTCGTGCAACGATAGAAGCAGGTGCGTGGAATTAACGATTCTACTCGTAGAATGATAATAATACATTTACGAACAATTTCAACCTTAATTGTTTTAACTTTCATAAGAGAAGTCGCAAACGAACAAGCAATCAATTCAATCATTATATTCCTAAAGTCAATCTAATGAGAGGCCACAGTACTTCGAAAGAAATTAGGCAGTTCATATCGTCGAAGCTTCAAGATTGCATAAGTCATTGCAGCTTGTATGATGTAGCCTAGAAGGTTTCAGAGAATACTTGCCTTCTTTGCCTTCTTCTCGATTTGTTAGTTTGTTAAGTTTGAATTGAATTTGCATTTGAATGCGATCCTAATTATTTTTCTGTTTTTATCGCATGTTTTCCATGTAAAAAATATCTCTTTAAACTTGAAAACGATTCATAAACAGTTCTTATGATAATAAATGCCGGGACGCAATTGACGAAATTAGGTAAGCGGCCTAAATCGTTTCCACCTTTGCATTAGTATTCATCGAGAGAATCTCGGCCAATTATGAGAAGAGCAATAGTTATTGAATTGAACTGCTTTTGGAGCAGCGTCTAAGCGATGTAATTGTTCCCGGAGCGCAACGGCTCGGAAGTGCCGAGATGCATAAGTTTGTGGATAGGTATACATATATAGGCAATGACTGAGATTTGAACTCATTTGTTGTGTAAAAGCTACCCCAATGGAAAGTTTTTTAACCTGGGGAAAGTTATTTAACTGTGGTGGGGCCACGCAGCAGCCTTGGCTGTTGCACGAATGGGCAGGCTCGTTCAGGTAAGAACAACGACCTCACAGAAGACCGCCGTGAAGTGGAAGTATAATACTTTCACGTTTCGTCTGGTGAGTGAGGTAGCCGGAGCCCAATTTTCAAAAGGTTGTCAACGCATCTGCATTCCTCGGGTGTAGCAGATGTCCATGGGTGGCGGTATTCACTTAACTTCAGGTGTGCCGTCTGCTCGCTTGGCAACTTGTCTTTTACCGAACTTGGTGTTTTCCAGTATATTCTTTTACTTTTATGTTTTAAATTTTCTCATTAAGGGCTATGTTTTAAAAAAAAATAAGAAAAAAACCTGGAGATCTCTTTTGTAAAAGCACATTAAAGTAAGGAAAGAAAAAATAACATGAAGGTCTACTTGTTTCCGTTACCCTAACGTGTTATTTTTGTTTGTCTGTCCTAATATTTCGGACATCCCTGAAATAATGGACTTTCGGCATTCGTATAGGCATTTTTCTCACACTTTTTATTATTAAATATATTTTGTGTTTAAGAATTACGATGAAATATTACGTAAACTGTACCAATCCTTGTTTGCTCGTTGTTACTGTTATGTAAAATAAAATATGCGGAAAAGGTCCGGCGCAGATTTACCAATACAGATTAGGGTGGCGTTTCCGAACGCTCGGGGGCCGCTTAATTCCGTGAAACTGCTTAATCGAGTGCAAAGTGTTCAATTAACGCGATTACTCGACTCCCGTTGTTTAACGTCGAGGCGAAGGGAGCTGTCAAGCAAGCCATCTCACCGAGGGCTTTTCATTCGGGTTAATTTGTCTACCGTTAACGGCGTTTGTTCAATCACTTGCGAGCTGTAACTTTAGATAATTTACTTTTCAATTTTGGAAATAATTTCCAAAGAGCCGTTTCGGCAAGTTCGCCTCGAGTGTAAGGCTTGTATTGACGAGTTCGTGATCCTTTCAACACGAACTGAAACTGTGGTGGTCACTGTTGCACGTATGGGTAGGTCCATACGGGTGAGTACCACGACCTCACAGAAGACCGGTGTACAGTATACGTGTTAAACTTCTGCGTTTCGTCTGGTGAGCGGTCGGAGCCAGTTTTATTTAAAGATGGACAACGCATTTGTAACACTACGGATGTTAATGTCCATGGGCAACGAGTATCACTTAACATCAGGTGAACCGCCAGCTCGTTTGTCACTTTCTCACATAAAGAAAAGAAACTTGTGTTTGTTTTTTTACAGATATATTTGAGATATCTTACAAAACACAGCCCCATATGTGCACTTGGTGTATGGTGAGAAGGTCCTTATATATATGTCTCGACACGTACTGGGATCGGTTCGATGTAAAACGTACATACAACTAGCTATTCTTCACTTTCGAAGATACAGAGATATGTATTTTAATGTTCATTACTAAAGGATCATTATTTAAATTTCTGCCAAATTTAGCTAACAAGTTCCAGAGTTGACGATTTTTTTTTTCTTTTTATGCGAAAAGTTGCCAAACGAGCAGACGGGTCACCTGATGTTAAGTGAATACCGCCGCCCATGGACACCTGCCACACTCGAGGGTTACAGATGCGTTGACAACCTTTTTAAAATTGGGCTCCGGCAACCTCACTCACCAGACGAAACGCGAAAGTATTTGTCATACTTCCACTTTACGCTGGTCTTCTGTGAGGTAGTGGTACTTACGCGGACGGGCCTGCCCATTCGTGCAACAGCCGAGGCTGCTGCGTGGCCCTACCACCGGTAATTATAATACCGATATAAATAATTTAATAACTTATAGAAACGGGTCTATTTCAATACTCGGTATCTTGGCATTACCATTCCACGTAACGTGAATACTAAAATACTTTACCATTTTTCACATCCCTCCAGTCGAAAACAATAATGGAAAATGATAACAAGTGATAAATGGTCGCGCTCCATTGCGAAGAGACCGGAGCACTCTCTGAGATTACTCTTCCAGCGAACTTTTGTAAAGTACATCATTCACTGTTGCAAGACAGCCGTAGTAACGCAAATATTCGAAACAAATAGAAGTTGTGCAGATTTTCCTCTCAGTTCACGGTTAAACTTCTTGAAGTGAACTTTTATAAATCAATAAATGACTCATTAATTACGAGTTAAAATTTTAAGATGAATTAATTACATTTTTATACCATTTGCTGTTGAAACTTTAAGTCCTTTGGGTCCCCGTACATCGAAAGTTCAAGCATAACTATTCAGCGAGGAAATACAGCTAGCGTTCTTGGATCCATGCCGGGTGGACTATGTTAAACATAATAAATGTTCTTTAATAACCTCCGGTCAATATTTGCAAGTTATTAATTTAGACAACATTTTGCCAGAGGAGCCGGAAGACGCTGGCTCGAATCCCGCAGCGCCCAAACTTTTTGTTCATTTATTTACAAAAATTCACAGCTTTAAATAAATCGACATATATCAGACTACATTTAAATTACATTTACCATTACTAAAAGTTAACCGATGCAGACATCCCAAAATTGAACGGAATGGATCTACTAAAAATTCAATTAATTTATCTATCGATCTACTAAAAATTTCATTAATTTTGTGTTATTTGAAATCAAAGTTAAATCTATCTACTACGTACTATGTTAAGCCTTATGTAACTTGCATATTTAAAGCCAAAGCACTAGATGAGTAATGACATTTTATGTTGATACCATGAAAAGGAGTTGCCAAGGAGTAATAAATATTGTAAACTATGTCGACGACAATTCCCAAGCAAAGCCTTTTTACGAACGAACGTCTTCCTTGCTTAGTAACGGAACATTTTTAATATTCCAATCTAAAGGTCACTTGCGCCTTCTGTTTTGTTGATTTTTTTGCCGTGCAAAAATTTCAAAAATTATTTTAATTATTAACAAAAAGTAAAGCCTGTACATGTCCCACTGCTGGGCAAAAGCCTTCTCTATACAGAGGATAATAGGGCATAGTTGACCATGTGGCCCCACTGCGGATAAGCGGACTTCACAATTATTTTCGAAACATTTTTTGTTATTATTTCGAAAATATGCAGGTTTCCTTGCGATGTTTTCCTTCACCGCTGAGCATATGATAAGTCCGCCCTTTAAACTAAAAAATTCAATGGCGTCGGCACCGGGGATCGAACTCAGGTGGCAGAGGATATTGAATTAAAAGCGAATACCCGAAATATGGAGCTATCATGGCCTGTCGTTTTGACAAAGTGACTCATTAGTTTACAGAATGTGTACTGGCACGTGTGTAAACTCTTGCTTCGACCAAAAGCTGTTTTAAACACCAGTGACAGATAGTTGTGTGCATTTTTTCTTTATTAATTGCGCTATAATTTATTTCAGCTAATTTAAACGCCGTGATATACTTAGATCTTTTCTCCAGTGACTTCAAAGAGGAGACCACGTTTCGCAGCTATTAAGCATGATTTCTCCTTTGAGTTTAATACGATGACTTTCATTCCTTCAACCAAATGCGCTAGGGTTTTTTTCTTAAGGACATGTTAATAGCGGCGTATATGTAGTGTAATTCCTAGAAATGAATGGTAGAACGTATCAAACTGAACTACAATGGCCACAGACCTAGCTCGACTATCAGCCCCACCGCAAACATCTGAAAATTTGGGAGCTTCGTTCATTTTGTGGTATGTTCGAAGTGTCATCTAGAACCTGAATAACCACCATTTGGCTTAACAGTATTGTGGTTGGATGTTAACCCTGCTCCTAAACAAAAGTAAGGTTATTTATCTCAGCGCTTATTTGATAAAAATTGTCAATTTAAAAATAATGTTAATCTCTGCACTCAAGGAGGTAAAAATATTAAAATCCGACTATATCTGTATAAATGCCTTTTTTAATTTCTTTACCAACCTGGTGGTAGAGCCACGCAGCAGCCTCGGCTGTTGCACGAATGGGCAGGCTCGTTCGGGTAAGTACCACGACCTCACAGAAGACCAGCGTAAAGTGGAAGTATGACAAATACTTTTGCGTTTCGTCTGGTGAGTGAGGTAGCCGGAGCCCAATTTCCAAAAAGGTTGGCAACGCATCTGCAAACCCTCGGGTGTAGCATATGTCTATGGGCGGCGGTATTCACTTAACATCAGGTGAGCCTATTAAAGTTCTGTTGAAAAATGCAACAATTTTTTAAAATTTCTTATATTTCAAAATATGTGTTGTTGCTCATTAATTATTTAATCTTTATAACTTATCCTCTTTAACGAAAGAACGCAAAAACCCGGCCAAGTGTGAGTCGGACTCGTGTACGATTGGTTCCGTATTATTATAAAGACGGCAAAAATCATATCCGTTGTATGGAAACCCCACTTACTTATTTTTTTATTCCGTTTTTTAGTATTTGTTGTTATAGCCGCAACAGAAATACATCATCTGTGAAAGTTTTAACTGTCTAACTAGGGTAACGGTTCATTAGCTACAGCCCAGTGACGAGCAGACGGACAGTGAGACAGCGGAGTGTAAGTAATAGAGTCCCGGTATTACCCTTTGGGTACGGAACCCTAAAAAAGAACGTAATACTCTGCAAGGCTATTCGTTATGTGTGAGCTGTTTATGACTGGTTCAATAAATAACTATATTAAACATTTATTTGTATGTTGCACGTAAATTCCGTCTGTCAGGGTCTAATGGGTGGTCCAGAGAAGTTTTAAATATAAATAAATCATCATTTAAAGACTATATTATATGTCTTGTTGACTATATTTAAAAACTACATACATTAATAAATAAATACAAGTACCACGGCTACAAAGAAGACCAGTGTTAAGTGGAAATATCATACTACATTTCATCTGGCGAGTGAGGTAACCGGAACCCACTGCTTTTTTAATTCAAAATATCTGCAACATGTCCTAGTGTGGCGGTAATCACTTATCACCAAGTTAACCGATAACTCGCTTTCCAACTTTTTAAATACAAAAAAGAAAAACATTATTAATCAAAGATCGGCTTAACCGTAGACTTGGTCCTACGATTCACGATGTCTATTATCATGTCTGTACTATAATAGAACATAAAAGGTGACTATAATATGTATGTAATATTATATTCCGAATGCGAGAAATATTTAAAAAATGTAATATTTCACAGAGGAGTCTTTCTTGCAGTTTGTACGACATTGTGAATTCTACGCTACAACTGAATTTGCATACAAATGGAAGGTGTCACTGAAGAATTTGTACGACATAACAGTGAGCATTCTTCACGCTACAACTGAATTTGCATACAAATGGAAGGTGTCACTGAAGAATTTATATATGACATAACAGATGGAGCATTTAAACGTTCATGACTTAATTCGTACTTAAAGTTCTTGAAATAACATTGAGCGGTAACGCTTTTTGAAGTATAGTGATTTCTAGTACATACGAGTATGTACAAATACAACACGTTTTTAATGAAAAAAATTTTGGTTTTTCTCATCTCCCATTTTTATTCTTTATGTTGGCTACTAGATGTTCTGAGGTGCTGATGGTCCTTTGGATTTTTAAACGAATGCTTATCGGAACTTATTTGTCGTTAAATTTGTAGTTAAATAAGAAATTTATAACGATAAGTAGTTTTGCGTCATTCGAAGTAGATAGTGATACAGAGCCCGAAGAATAAAATTCACGAAACTCAATAATTTGGTCAAAATATACATTTTTCTAGCTTTAGAAGAACAAGATGCAAGACCTTCCTTCCTAGCGTACTAAAACAGCCTGAAATGATGTTGATGAAAATATTATTATCTTATAATAAATCTTATTATGTAGAATTATCTGCTTGTTCCTTACCGTTTCCGTGTCATTCTAACTATCTACGTGATTATTTCTTAGTATTAATCTTCTTTCTAGTGTGTTCAATCTGAAAAAGTTAAGATATGTTTCATTTCCTTAATTAACCATTAAGGGTTGTACATTAAAGCGTGAAGTATTTTATATGAATATGTATATAACTTTTATTTTAACTTAAAATTTGATTGGAAACTTTTTACACCTGCCTCTTTTGTCTCTGCGTCGCCCATAGGTTGACTGGTAGAGAATGCCTTAGGCATTAAGTCCGCCTATACACAATACTATTTTTTTTGTGTAAAAGTTTAAATAAATAAATAAATAAATAAGTATTTTAACACAAACAGCATCCAAACAGGCGCACTTTTGATATGGCTTTTTGAATGAAGGGTGTCGAATTTCGAAATGGAGGTGATGCGTTCTTTTTCTAGATCATTAAAGCGAGTGCTCTGGGTTCATAACCCACCTGTAGGCTTATATGCACAAACGAAACACCGGCGTGGAACTTGTATGCGAAACGTAAACATAAATATATTGCAGTTGCTATCCATCTTTGATAATTTGCATTTTCTTTTTCTTTAAAGAAGTAAAAAGTATTGCTGAAAAATCTATTTTTATTTGGCACAGTATCTCGGTTTGGAACGGTCTCACTTACGCTGCATTAGTACATTATTTGTTATATCATAATCATTTTATTGTATATTTTTGTATATATTTTTCCGGACTCATTCCTCGAACGATATATATTATTTAACCCACACTTCACGTTAAAGTCGTTAGCATGGACTTCGCTGGATGAATTAATAAAGTGAAGACTGCGTATTTATTATTAAAACGTACATAAAACTCTTTATTAAATTTTATTTCATAAACAGTTTTAAATAATCTCATTTTAATGTTAAATGTATTATAAGTATAAACCCTATGCTACTATACTTTTCAGGTGGTCCGATGAATGATATAAAGGTTGGCAACGAATGCACGAGCGTTGAGGGTGTCCATTTCCGGCGATAAAACCGTTACATCAGCTTAGCTTAATCTCACTGAACGCCATTAAACTTATCATTAAAAATCTTTACAGCATTACCTATGCCACAGCTTTTCGATGATCAGAATGAATATTGCCAGTAGTATCGCCTCCGCCAGTAATGCAAACGCAGGCGCCGCTTGACCCAATGCCAGGGCGCGCGGGGCACGCCCGGAACACGCGAACGAATAGTCGCCTATTCTACTCCGTGCCGCTTTCACGTGTCCACGTTCTTGAAGGCGCATCAAGCTAAAAATGGAATGGCCATTACTGCTTTACTGAACGCTTCAACTAGTCTTATATAAAAAAGACTTGTTATGTTTAACAAATCTAACGCCCGGTTTCTGAAACAGTGATCATCGTATATGTCAACTAATAAGCTGTAAATTGGCTTTTCAAATTTAATTTTAGTTGCCAAAAGGATGGTTAAACCCACTGAAGCGACCAGAATGATCAATTCAAAGAGTTTAAACATCCTTTTGGCAACTAAAATGAAATTTGACAGCTGATTAATTGACATCTGCGATGATCAGTGTTATAGAAACGGGGCGTAAGTCAGTGGTAAACGATTGAGATTTGTTAAAAAAGTTCTAGCTGAGAATAAATGCAATCTTCTTCGTGCGCTTCATTACTGAAGGTCATGCTTGTTCTGAAGTGCCTTATTGACATTTTGGCTAGCAGTCTCCACACCAACTGTCCTCGGCTTCCCAATGTAGTATGACATGTGAAGCAGCTAACAAAAAAGAGTGTCAGTAGGTACCTCCAAATGAAAAATTGTTTATAAGGACTATGTCTCTGGGCCATGATGTAAACATGCGCTGGCTGCATCATTTGTAAATAGCCCAAGTTGCAAAGTTCTGTCTCATCGAAAGTTTTTGAGATCGCTTGATAAGCAGTGTAAGGCTCGGTGTGATATGCATAGCCTGAAAAAGAGCATGTATTTTTTAAATATTAAGTTAATACATTTCGTTATCTACTTTCATTGCCAGAATGCCCACACTATCACATAATATATCTACTTAATACATTTTCACAATATGCGTCAGCCCTAAATTTGGTTAATTAGTTTAATAATAGTTTAGTTGAGAGAAAGTTAAGTTAGAGTTGAGCGTTCTGCTTTATTTTACTAAAGAACTTAAAAATAATGCGGAGAAGAAAAACTGCTAGTACGGTGTTTTCGAAAGCGCTCATCTGAGGCAAGGCCTTACTTTCTGATGGATCGGGATACCAGTCTCGATTGGTGGTGGTTCTATACCGCAATTTTACGCGCCCTGTTTCTTTTTCATATGTCTACCCTGTTTCTTCTTCATATCAAAGACTTTTTAGATTATTATATAGACAGTATTCATAGCCAATCAAAGTCCCATTATAGGCAGGTATTTCATAGGAATGCGTAGAAAGGCAATTTAACTTCATTAATTCATTAACCTTTATTATAAATATTACATGGTACTTAACCTTTTTCTTGTCTTTTGAATATCATAACAATAATAAATAGCGAAAATCAATAGATTATAGATACGAGTAGTTTCATAAAGTATGTATATTAGAGTTGGCTTCACATAAAATGTGCGAAAAACCTGTCCTCATCTTTAGGCATCAGCATATAAACAATTTCGAATATCGTTTTACAACGATAATTCGAACGAGAGATGTCGCCATTGCTTTTTAGAAATTTTAAAATTTTTATAGTGCTGGGAAGGATAATGATGCGCCAAGCATTGCTTCAAAAGCTTAATAACAATGTAAATAAAAGAGGTTAAGATTTTCGTCGGTGTGGCAATGAGCCGTTTAGCTTAGTGGTTAAAGCGTCAGCGTGCCGAAGACGTGGGTTCGATTCCCACAGCGGCTAAAATCTTTTCGTACTTTTTCTACATATTTTAATGTTCAAGCTTAAGTGCAGAGATTAGCACTATAAAAATTTAAAATAACTATACTGTTCAATGAAACTAGTTAACGGATTATATCTTATATTATTTTTTAATAAAAACGCGATAAAATCCGTAATCTAGTTTCATTTAATGTGTATAATATTCGCGTAAAATCAAGAAGTCAACATAACTATACTGTTTTAAAAACAACTGTCCCGTTAAATATAAGTTCAAAGCAAAGATGACGTAAGAAGCGAAAAGAGAAACACTAATTGAAATGATCCAGGTACACTACATATTTATAAATTTAATTGAATTTACCTCCAGTTCGTATTAATTCAATTCCTGTATTCACCGGCTGAAGCAAAGGCACAGTTCGCTTCCCTTTGATAACCTTTTTGTTTCTCAATTCATCTTCTTTAGGATTTTTATAACCGCTATAGTAAAAGAACCCTGGATTCTGGTGAACAAAATATTCGAGAAAATAATAATCAACATTATTATTCGCCATTCTTTCGCTTTTTTATATTGTTGCAATATTTTGCATTGATACAAATAATATATCTTTTTATACTCTTCTTTATTAAGAAATATAAAGAACACATTATAAACTTTAATAATTTACGAGAAATTAAATTTTCAATTTTGATTGGTTTTATAACTTACATCAAGCCAGCCTCTAGTGTAGCCGATATCTTCAAACACAAGTTCCAGATCGCTTTTCATCAATGCATCTAAATTGTCGAGTGTTGGAACTGCAGCGTTTAGAAGCCATGATACCACGCTGCTGGTGTAATAGTTGTAAAGAAGCATGCTTGTTAATCCAATTACGAGTAGTATAAGCCGCCGGCCTACAGGCAATAAAGTACGTAAATAATGTATCATTGAACAGGGAATGTGTTTCCGTTTTATAATGATACTTAAATAACAAAACATTCAGTCTTCAAAACATTAAAATATTGATTTCAAATAATTAACAGTAGATTGTAGAAATGTAGACAATTAAAACAAAATGCTTCAAGTTCTTTAAGCGGTCGATGGAATCTTAGTCAATGTTGAAAATATATGAAAACATTTATTAACTTTCATTTTATCATTTTTCTTTTCTTATGAATTAATTCGTTGTATATTAGAACCCATACATTTACATGTATAGCTCGCAGTTAAAAATAGTTCAGTAACTAATGGTACTTTATAATTAATTGTTGAAAAAAAAAAAAAACTAAATATTTCTTTGATAAAAGCAGGATTTCGTTTGATAAACAAAGACAGAAAAGATATTAAATTCTCTTGTCTTTACCAACTAAGCATTGATTCCTTAAGTGTGTTTGATCACCGGCCAATTCTTAGATTATAAGGATTAATTAATTATTAATTGGATTATTTCAATTATATTAAAAATTAAACTATAACAATTATACTTAATGTTATAAAGTACTAGCTTTTCGCCTGTGGCTTCGCTCGCGTTGAAGCCCTTAAAAATGTCTTTCTTTAAAATATATATATATTTTAAAGTTTTTTCAATTAAAACATAGCCTATGTCCTCTCTCAGGGTCTTGACTATTTGTGTTCATTTAAATCGGTTCAGTAGTTTTGGCGTGAAAGCGAGACAGACAGACAGAGTTACTTTCGCATTTATAATATTAGTATGGATTATCATGAGACAATTTTAAATACCTTGACTGGAGAAAGCCTGTTGTATAATTTGCACCCCATCTTCATATTCTGTTGGATCAAGAAAAAACGTTTAAGAAACACATGTAAGACGAAACACATTTTTATAATTAAATGCTTTAAGTACCCTGTTGACAAGTTGTTGCAAAAACGCTAAAGAAAGCGTATACATGAGGTTCGGGTCTGCTTTCTATTCTCGCTGCAGTAGCCAGTATAATAATGCAAGCAACGCCAGTAGCGCAAGAGCACCACCATACACCAGAAGACATTGGGGTTAAGAAGCGATTCTCGTAATCTCCAACGCCTTTGTCAGGGATCAGGTAGTAAAATTTGGTCCTGCAATTCCAGTTACACATTTATTGATGTAAGTATACACTTTTTTATGTTTATGTTTTAACTGAAGTTAGCGCTATCAGTCCAAAGAGCATTAAAGCTGCATCATGACCAGAAA
This sequence comes from Iphiclides podalirius, assembly GCA_933534255.1. Lineage (NCBI taxonomy): Eukaryota > Metazoa > Arthropoda > Insecta > Lepidoptera > Papilionidae > Iphiclides > Iphiclides podalirius. The sequence goes on along the minus strand of OW152820.1, from coordinate 16,762,835 downwards.
CCGTGGGCGTTCTGCAGAGAAAAGGGGCAAACGGGCAGGAGGCTGACCTGATGGTAAGTGACCAGTGCCACCTATGAACCCTTGAACCAGAGAGCTTACAAATGCGTCGCCATCCTTTTAGGACAGAGTATGCTCTCTTCTTGAAGGTAGCCGTAACGGTTCGATGGCGCACAGAAGGCCGGCGTTTAGTGGAAGTGTCAGACTTTTGCGTTTCGTCTGGTGAGTGAGGTAGCCGGGGCGCACTTAATTAAAAGGTGGCAACGCAACCCTCGGGTGTTTCAAATGTCCATGGGCGAGGGTTATCACTTAACATCAGGCTAACTGCTGACAAGATTTGAAGAAGGTTGTACTTTAGTAATAATTCTACTTACTCTAAAGTAGTCGTAGCAGGAAAGAAAATATCGACCCAATCAAGCCATTTGGGGAATATTCGCGCACACGTGCAAGATATGTCTTGTTCACCCCATAGTAATGAATTGGTGACAGCCTGTTAAAAAAATTAATTGGTGGGTTTTAACGATATGAAAAATATTAAAAGATTAAAATGATATACGTAGATTATTTCATTTCCTTCATGTAATATTTTTCTTAGTTAGATAATTTTCAAGGATTCTTATATTTACGTGCATGAGTCAAATGTAACAGATGTAAAAACAGAGGCAATTGAAAGTTTTACTAAACGCTATTACCAAAGTAGAATTCTTTTATGGAGATCCAATCCAACGTCCGACTATAGTATAGTTAAATCTGCAATAAAAGCTGATTTGATAATCAAATAATTATTTTATAAATTTAATTATTATTATATTATGTCAATAATTATCACTCGAAATTTAGAAATATAAATAATATATATATTACTAATACGTATAAATTTATTTAATACAAGAAAAAAGTCTTAGCAATACGATAAAACATTTTGATATATTCTGCTAAAAAAATTGTTTTTAATGCTATATAGAATTATTTTCTAAATATTTAATATTTTTTTTTTAAATAGGTTAGAATGCTTATTTTAGAAAAAATAATCATCGAAATTCAATAGAAAAGTGGAAAGAAATTTAAAAAATTTGATAAGTTGGATGGCATTTTACCATCATTTCGTATTTTTTTTTTTTATTAAAGGCTGTTAAAGGTGGTAATTTATAAACCATGCCATATACATTTTGACGAAGTAACACCGTCGTGTCGGGATATTATTTGGTGTTGCTTAGACTTTTTTCACGTGTGTATTTACTGTAATACCGCCACGCAGCAACTTCTTGCAGAGTGAAGTAACTGGGGCGCACAACCACAATATTTGCGGTGGTAGGGCCACGCAGCAGCCTCGGCTGTTGCACGAATGGGCAGGCCCGTCCGGGTAAGTACCACGACCACACAGACCAAATACATTCGCGTTTCGTCTGGTGAGTGAGGTAGCCGGAGCCCAATTTTCAAAAGGTTGTGAACGCATCTGTAACCCTCGGGTGTAGCAGATGTCCATAGGCGGCGGTATTCACTTACCATCAGGTAAACCGTCTACTCGTTTGGTAACTTTTCACATAAAAAAAAACTAATAACAATTATCATAGTGAGTAAGTGTTAAACTTTTTTCTTTTGAATTACAAAGACTATTCTGTTATGCTTTATATTTACTTGAAATGTGCGTTGCGAGAGTTCTAGTAAACGTTTCATCATTTCAACATCATTCATCGCTAAATGTTATTTGTAAAGTGTTGTATGGCGCCAAGCATTACTAAAATGCAATAGAACGAACGTAGATAGATGTCAAGATTTCCACGTGAAATCATCGGCCACTTAGCTTAGATGGTAAAGCACCTGGGCACGAAACCAGAAGACACAGGTTCGAATCCCGCAGCGCCGAAATTTCTTGTTCATCTATGTACAAAAGTTTACAACACAAAACTTGTTATTTTTTTATATGTACGTTTTTACCTAAAATTATGTTGCTCCATGAGGACGTTGAGCAGCTGCGCAGTTATTTTCGTCATGGCTGAAACACCAGCAGTGTAGGCCAGGCCAGTTAACATTTCCGGTTTAAACACTTTTGGCCGCTCCAAAATCTTAAGTCAGTCAGTCGATAGAAAGAAAATTTTTATAATCACGAAGGAAAAGTTTATTAATTCAAACGAATACTCACCACAGATACAGCTCTCAATGTCAAGTTATGAAAGTTCCAACGGGAGTAATATTTAAAACGATTCACAATAAGTTTTATTCCTGTAAAAAATTTAGGTAAACTTTAAATGGTTTAAAAGTTTTTTCATAACTTTTTCCGAATGTTAAATACCATTTATTTCGCTCCATGTTCCTAATGTTGCATACTCTAAACTATTTCCTTGTATTTTTCCGTAATTAAAAACATCAATTAGCTCGTAATAACCATCTGAAATATAAATTATTTACGAATGATCATCTTGGGATGGATTGAGGATTATCAAAATCGTGAATTAGGCATATTAGGTCTTAACATACCTCGATAATGAGCAAGAACGATGTCGGTACTAATACTTAGGTTAAGTGGCGATAAAATGTCTCCTATTTGTAGATCTTCGTCGTCTGTGTAGTTAATAATAAACCAAAAATGCATGGCGTCAAATAAACTCTTCGTTGATGCCTTATTTTTCAGAAAAACATAATTTTTTTTATTTCGACACCCATAATACGAGCAATAAAATTAGGATCTTATGCATACTTGGGTAAGAAAGGTTTTCGCTTGCTTGCATGAAGCGTCTAGAAGAACTCCAACAGGAATATTTGATTGTTTTAATGCTTGTTCCAGAGACGGGCTCTCTTTATCAATCACAATTACTGATGTTCGTATTCCGTGAGAAATAAAATTGTTTACTATATTTTTGGTTTCTGTAAATAAAGATCGATCTGAGCCCTCTTTTTTCCTGACTAAGCCTTACGCTGCCTTATTACTACGCACTTTTCATTGAACTTATCACTCCATAATGTTTGTGACAAGCTTGTTACTAAATGTTAGGTACATTGGAGATATAGGTTTTTTTCTACTAAGAAATCCATGATGAATAACAAATGATTTTCTACACGCATAATTTCAAACTAAAAATGAGATAAGAGCACAAAACATGACATGAGAGGCACAATGACACTACGCAACCATTACTTTCTAAAGTAAGTATTTTTCTTAAGTATTCTTTAAAATTGACAAAAAGTAAGCAAAGTAAATATTTTCTATTTTATTTATAATGTTTCAAAGCCCGTGGGTTGAAGTGCATCATTAAAGAGCAAATCATTTAAAAGCAAGTTTAGATACACAGTTTATTTTGAAGTAAGAATTTAAGTTAACACACCGAGAGACGTGTCACAAGACAAATAACAGAGCTGTCGCAGATCTCTCTCTTGGAAGTAAGCCAACGACATATTTGCAGCTAACGAAGGTAGCGTCAAAATCTCCGCTACTTGCAACGCCAAATAATAAAGTACCAAAATATACATCTGCAACATGAATAAAGCATCGAATAATAATTACGCGAAAAGTATATTTCATGATTAAAAAGTAAGTATTTTTCAATAAAATTTACATTTAAAACGTTGACCACTTTCGTATATCAAATTGCAAATATGGACGTGAATCGGTTCTCGTGGGTAAATGGCGATTAAACGGCTATTTGCAATTACATCATTATGATGTCAATCACATGAACGGAACAGTACTTTCTTTAAATATTGCAGTGGTAATCAATTTCAATCAAATGTAGTCGAACTTGATTTATTTAAGTCTGCAGAATAAAGGCGTTTGTTTTCAAATTATTATTTTTTCGTCAAATTTAATGAAAATATATAAAAAAAATTTTATAGCAAAAAAGCAAACGAGCACGAGGCTCACCTGATGAGTGATCACAGCTGCCCATGGACACCTGCAACACCATTGGGGTTACAAATGCGTTGCCGAACTTTTAGGAATGAGTATGCTCTTTTTTTGAAGGTTCCCAGGTCGTAACAGTTCGGAAAGACCGCCGGCGGCATTTGGTTCTATAGAGCGGTTGTGCGAGGCAGGAAATGCCTTGAAAATCGCGCTGTTGTGGAACGCTGGACATCAAGGGGGTGTGGTTGGTTTTGCAATGTGTCCGATGCTGAAATTTAGCCGCTGGGATCAATCCAAACAATTTGTCGGAAGGCTCCTCGTGATAAAAGCGGTAGAAGATGCAGAGTGATCCGACATCTCTACGCAGAGCCGAAGAATGAAGCCAATCGGAAAGACTTTGATTGTCGATGTCTGCCCTACGTTGAACGCGGTCAAATAGAAGAAGTAGAGGGCTGTGAGTCCAGCGATGGGCCGAATTTCCGCCTTATAAAGATTTAGGCGTTGAGTCGACATGAAGTACTGTCTCGCCTTGCTGAGCACGATTGAGGTCGATTTGACCTTACCTTCCAATTGACCGCGGAAATGGACATTGCGGAGATTTCGACGCCAAAATATTTTAATAATATATTTTCCCTAATGTAACAAAAATGTTTTTGTTGTATTAGGGAGAACATTCTATTATCTTCTTTTGGTAACATTAAAATCTCTTCCAAAAGACGGTAAGGGACGCTGTTTTACTGGCTTTAAAATATATATGTCACATCCATTAAAATGTGTAGAAAAAACGAAAACTAAACGAAATGTTATTTGCGCCCTGACGCTTTAAGAACCAACGACTGATTGCCCCAGTGACGAAAATCTCAACGTTTTTTCATGCTTGACGCATCCATTATTACGAGTACATCCTTTACAGCATACTAACAATTTCGAAAATGGTTTTACAACGATAATTCGTACAAGAGATATCGTCATCGTCATTAGAAATTTAAATTTGTATAGTGCTAATCTTATAATATAGGGTTCGATTCCCACAGCAGGGAGAGACATTTCGTATTTTTTTCTTCACTTTTTAATGTTTCATCTTAAGTGCAGCGATCAGATTGAAATTTCATACAATATCCAATTGTACTAATCGTATTGTACGATTCATATACGCCCATAAAAAATAATACTGACTTAGTCATTTATATCTGTAACAGATGATTTATGAAGTGTGTGATGGATGACACTTTACAACAATTCCCCCTCGAGATCAAAGCTTTATCGAGTAGACTTACGCTGTTAGTCTTCTTTATGCTCATATCGCGGCTTTTGTTGTGACGTCCCAAAACGAACTTATATCCGCGATAACAAATAGTAAGTAAGTATAGTAAGTAAATGCAATAAGTATAGTAAGCATTTTTGAATCGGAGACCAGTTAAGTAAAGGTTCTGACGTTTTGTGCAGTATCCTTATGTCTTTTTCTGTAGATTTAAATTTAATTTGCTTACAAATATACTACTGCAACACTCTAAACTTTAATGTGACTCTATTAAGAGGAGCAATAAAAATGTGGAGTAATGTTATTTTTCATAAGCGTTACAATAAATGGTCCTATGAGGATTTTTTTCGCTCCTTGGAAAGTAGATATGCCAGACAAAAGAAATTAAAAAAAACTGCCCAACGCGAGTCGGACTCGCGAACGAAGCCATTACTATAAAAACAAAAAATCATGTCTGTTGAATGGGAGGACTTTTTTTTTAATCTGTTTGTAAGTATTTGTTGTTATAGCGGCAACAGACATATCATCTGTGAAAATTTCAACTGACTTAACTATCACGGTTCATCAGATACAGCTTGGTGACAGATGGAAAGACAGACAGACAGACAGCGGCGTCGTAGTAATTATGTCCATTTTACCCTTTGGGTACGGAACCCTAAAAACAACGAAATCATAATACATATCATGGATGCCTCAGGCTTCAATAATTAATAATAATAAATCTATACTCGAATATATAATCTCGAAATCGAACCGCACCAAGAATTAAAAAAATAATTCGGCATTTTTTGCGTAGACTAAAAGTAACAATTTCCAATTATTGGTAGTCTCCAGTTAACTGTAACATCATCACGACAGTCACCTGACTATGAACTCAACAAAGTATTCGGAATGTCAGGAACGCAAAATAAAATGAGGGTTCTATTAGAAGTTTTATTTTGTCAAGTCGTGTCAGTTACAAAAGAGAACAAAATTTTTCTGTGTCAATTTTAATGCTTTTAACATTAAGCATCGTTAAAAGCAATAAAATTGGCAAAAGAAATTTATGGTATATAATTTTAAATATATTTTACTACACATACATGTTAATACATGCATGCAACCCTCGGGTGTAGCTGATGTCAATGGGCGGCGGTATTCACTTAACGTCAGCTGAACCGCCTTCCCGGTTAGCAACTTTTCACATAAGAAAATGCAAACCTGATAAGATATTATATAAAAAGTAGTGCTTCTTTTTGCGCACCGAAATTGAGGCACTCAAATTACACCAATTGGTGTAATTAGAGTGCAATTCTATAGTCTGCTATATCTTTCCATATATTATAGTTTTATATTTTCTGTTACATTTACTTATATAATTATGTCATGTAATGTAAAGCGGAACAAATTTTAAACGCTGCGCAGTAACTCATGTCCATGCGTTATTTATATTAACAAACATCAAAATGTATTAGTTGTTTGTGACAGATAATTTTAACATTAGTATAAAAATCTTAACCTTACTTATGGAGCCTGCACTATTTGCATTGTCCTGCGCAAACAGTAAGAGATATATCAAAATAAAAACACTGGTTATATAAGCAAGTGCCACTTATTGCCTTGTGTTTCATCTGAACCAACAGATAAACAACACTTTTGTAGGTTTTGTTTCACATATTCTCTCTGGAATTCTGTTAGCTGCAGACTTACACATACAAATATATTATCATGTTTTTGTTAATACATTTGTTTATGTAAAAATTAAGTAATCATTTTCTAAGGTTACTTATGTGAAATAAAAATGTGTCTATCCCCCTATTATATAATCTTAAAAACTATTCGCTAGATGGGTATTTTAAAGAAAGGTAAGTTTTAGAAGTCTTAGTTTATACATATATACATATATATATATATATTTTCATTTAGACATACTCTTTATGGAAATTCGCGTATTCAAAGATCCAGAGTCGTTATCACTCCATTCTGACTGTTGACCTAGCACACCATTTGGAGTATTTGCAGCTTGAAAATCTACCTTAAAATTTCCCCTGAGAAACGTGGTGAAAACTGTAGCCATTCGGCATGCAATGTTACGTGTAATATTTTTCACTAAAACGTCATCCTCTTCTTTTATCCACCGCCCTTATGTCAACTACGTCGCGAAAACATGTGAATCATGCTGTTAATGGGCTAGGGTTTTTTTACTATCGGCCGTCTACCTGACGTCAACAACCCTTGGGAATAAATATCATTATCGGGAACAATTATCTATGGTTTCCACTAATACTGGTCCCCTGTGGAAATGGAAGCGACGACCCCCGGTGCCGAATCGAATAGTTTAGCAACTCATCCACCGAGAATCAATGATTTGTAAATTAGAAGATAGATAGAATACGTCACATTTCTGAACAAAAAAGGCTTTAGTGAGTTAGCTTCTCTATCTATCTCACGTGTTTAACACATAACTTGGAATACTAATAAGGTAGCCAAATTATAAACTTGTGTTACAGTCTCTTGCTAAACAAGGTACAGGTGCCGCTACTGTACCTGCATACATTATGGATAAACCCACGAACATGGTTAAGATAAGACAAGGAAAATGCTAATTTGGATATTAAAGTGAAGCTAAGAGTAGTTAATTATAAGTGAATTTTACATGAAATTTGCCTTTTGGCGAATTCCCTATGCCCGGGCAAATACACAATGTATATCTGAACAATAATTATTCTCGATTTATAATTTCAAGTAACTTCCTAATACTTAAAATAGAATAGAAACACAGGAACAGTACTCATTTTATCATGTTTTACTCGTAAAAATTTATAAGCACATGAAATGTTCCCCCTACATAAAAAAAGCATTGCTTTGTGATCCAAAGAATCGAATAATCATAATTGTCAGTAATTTTTTCCATTATTTATTCTAAAATATTTATAAATTCAATGTACAGATTACATCCAATTAGACTCCGTGGTACAGTTGCCAAAGTTGGCTTCGGCGTCGGGGGTCGTGGGTTCGATTCCCACACGGGACAACTATTTGTGTGACGTACAGATAGTTATTTCACATCTGGGTGTTTGTCCTCGTGAAATTTATGTTTTTCAAAACATCCTTACAACACAGGATAATATTATACTATAGTAAAGGCAACGTTTTAAAAAAAGAACAAGAACATTAAATATCACTTTTACATGTTTATCGCAACCATTGTACTTAGTACAATATTTTAACTGTTTGTGCGATAACTTGCCAGATTAACACATTGCTTCACAGTTTAAATTATATCTATTATCTCAATACTTTACATATTTTACTTCTTTATTTTATTTCTTTTCTTATTTGTATTTTTTAATCTTTACAGTTGTTTTTATTTTATATATTTATAGAAAATCCATCCACGTAAGATTGCAATTACAATGATCATATTATGATCATAATATAATACTGTTAATCCCAAGGTCAATTTCAAGGCATTAGAACACAAAGAAAAGGTATGTTAAAGGTTGTTAAAATATATTCTATTACGGGAGAAATAACGAAACAATTTGAGGGTTTCTTCGTCGAATTGTTTTTTTTTTTTCATGCCGGGCAGCTAGCAATTTGAATAAATTTTAGTAAGGTATAGGCAACTAGTTCCATTATATTTAAAAACTTTGTTGCTATGCTATGATAGATAGATATATTGAAATAATAGAGGTTTATATAATTAAAATATTACCACAAATGATATAAAGTGGAATACCATATGAAATTAATGGCTATACTGAGCCAATAAAATTGTATTTTACATTTTATAACCATTGTTGTTACAATTTTGGTTAAATTTTTTTCCAACAAACTAACATAACAATGGTATATGAAAACACTGATGACTCCGTGGCGCAGTTGCCAAGGTATTGGCTTCGGCGTCGGGGGTCGTGGGTTCGATTCCCACACGGGACAACTATTTGTGTGACCCACAGATAGTTGTTTCGCATCTGGGTGTTTGTCCGCGTGAAATTTATGTTTTTAAAACGTCCTTTACAACACAGGATAATATTATCCTAAAGTAAGGGCAGTGTCTTACAAAAAAATAAGAAAAAATAAGAAAAGAAAACATTTTTCGTAGGATATATGGCTAACCAAGATAGTTTGCGTAAGAGAAACCATCAACAAGAAATTCTATGATATTAATAACTATAGGCTGTTCGAAGCGTATCTGTGTCGATTCCAACATAACGATATAATAACATCATATCGGTTTATACCGTGACATATCCATGTTGAAGTTAAAGATGACCTTGTACCTTAAATGTTCTTCATCCCTAATATTACTACTATTTTTTTATCAAGCATATCGACATTAAGTTAATCAATACGTATCGAGTAAAAAGCAACAAATTTTTAAAAGCATGATCTACTTCCCAAATAACCACATTCATAATTCTATTTTATCTTTTTTATTAAAGTAGTTGTAATGACATATAATACTCTTGAAAAAATATACACGTGTTTAAGCGATACGCGGATCATTTGATTTAATATGGTTTCGGAATCAAAGCACTCTTGAAGATTAGGTAATTTCGGATTTCCCAGAAAACAATTTTAATATTTTGAAAATATCGGGTAAAATAAAATAAGAGATATTGGATTATTTAATATGTTAGCTATGGAGGGTAGAAGTAAGGAGGACTGTCTCGTATGGGGGATTAGTCGAAAAAGTGTCCACTTGTAAACAGCAAATTATTGTTCGAACTTTCACCGAAATAGCGCTAGTGTAGCAAGTGGAAATGATATGAACTTAGCAGTTATAAGCAGAGTGAAGTGTGCTATATAGTGTGTTATATCGTTGAAAATATAAATTTTTATTTCTTCATTTATATTTTAATATATTGTATTGTTAATAATAAATATTTATTGATTGCCTGTTAAATCCGTTTTGGTGATTTCTACATTTAGATAATAAATATGAAACCTCTATAACCTTTTTTCAGCACGCGATTGCCTAAATTATTGAGAATTTGCTTGTTACAATTTTAATTGTTTTTCTTTTTATTTCGGTAATTCTTTAATACTATATTCTATTTGCTATTTACAAATAATTGGGGTACTTGAAAACACTGTATAATTTTAATTTTATTGCATACTCATTTTTGTCTATATATTACAATAAAATTAAAAAAAAAAAAATAGCGCTGTAACAAAGCGGAAATGTTTCTTTCCTTTTTTAATTTAGTATCCTACTCTAACAATTTGTGGCGCTCTATCTAAAATTCTTCCACTTGCTACTATAGCGCCACCTTAATTTGCTCCCTTTCAAAGGACACTTTTAAATACACTGAGATGGTCCTCCTTATTCTACCCTCCATTATGTTAGCCATACTTTGTTTTATCGAGCTAAGAAGGTAGAAATATAAATACTTTTACCAAATCACCGTAGTTAACAATGGTATAATTACATATTTATTAAGGTGGCTACGCATCTGCAACCCTACGGGTGTTGCAAAATAATGTCCAGGTGAACCTGATGTTAAGTGTTAACCAGATTAAAAAAAAGTTGAGATTTTCGTCCGCGAGAAGATAAGCCGTTTAGCTCAGTGGCTTAGCATGGGTTTCACGTATTCTGAAAGGAACCAGGTTCAATTCCTAGTAGCGGCTTCTTAAACTACTTCTCCAATTATTCTTTTCGTCCTTTTCCCTGAACCATTATTCTACAAATAAAAAAAATAGCTACCTTATTTTACAACATTTAATTGAATATTTTTAGGAATTTAAGTTTTTGTGTCTTTAGTTCACTGGCTGCCATGTTTATTTCGCTATCTTTCTTTTATAAAAAAAGGTTTCAAATGATGAGCCTAAATAAGTTTGAATATATACTTATTTACAGAATTGAGATGGATACACAGAACTATTTAAAAGTTATATACTAATTTCCCTGTCAAGATTTTCGCGGCTTGAGGTCATCGGCCGCTTAGCTTAGATGATAAAGCGCCTGGACGAGAAACCAGAAGGGGTAGGTTCGAATCCCGTAGCACCGAAAGTTATTGTTCAATGTACAAAAATTTACAATTTAAAGTTTCATTAAAACATGTAGAAAAATTACGAAAAGATTGTCGCTGCTGTGGGAATCGAACCCAGGTCTTCGGCATTCGCGGCCTGACGCTCTAGCCACTGAGCTAAACGGCTGATAGCCACAGCGACGAAAATCTTAACTTTAAAATTTATAAAAAGCAATGGCGACATCTTTTGTTCGAATTATCGTTGTATAAGATAATTACACGCGTAACACAAATAAAAATTTAAATTGTTTATAGTGCTAATCTTTGCACTTAAGATTGAACATTAAAATATGTAGAAAAAGTGCGAAAAGATTGTCGCCGCTGTGCGCTCTAGCCGCTGAGCTAAATTTAGCCGTTTAGCTCAGTGGCTAGAGCGTCAGGCCGCGAATGCCGAAGACGTGGGTTCGATTCCCACACCGGCGACAATCTTTTCGCACTTTTTATACATATTTTAATAACTCAAATAAACCAACCAAGCTACCCGCGGTCCCACCACTGCCACAGCAGTGCAAGTGGCGGGGCGTATGTGTCTTGGGTGGAATATCGTTGGGGTTTTAGCCGATGCGAGTCTTACATAGCCCACTCTTGCTTAAGCGATGGCGTGTATGTGCAGGCATTTCTTCCACGTCAAGAAAACCGGCCAAGTGCGGGTTGGACTCGTGCACGAAGGGATACCATTAACTCATGTCTGTTGTAGGGGAGTCCCACTTAAATATTTTTTATACTGTTCTTTAATATTTGTTGTTATAGCGGCAACAGAAATACATCAAATTTCAACTGAGTAAATATCACGGTTCATGAGATACAGACTGGTGATAGACGGACAGACAGTCGGGGTCTAAGTAATAGCTTCCCGTATTACCCAACGGGTACGGAAGTATCAAGACAATATATGTCGATTATTATTGTTTCCCCTTAATTAAAGGTTAGGGTGAATGGTCACCAGCAAAGTGGTAAAGATAGTCGCGGCTTCACCGGTTGTAACAATATAAATGCTAATTCTCGTTGCAGCGGGGCTTTACGGTCGCCGGAGCGGCCGTAACGAGTTTTTTAATGACCCCGTTTGTACAGTTAATGTACACTATTAAGACTAATAAACTGTCTATGTCATGATAGCCAGTGCATGTCATGAAAGCCTAGTAATTCAAATTGTTCAATTAATATTTTAATTTCATCTGCATTTGAAATACATAAACTCTTGGACTGTAAACTATAAAGGTTCGACAGCGTTCATATAAAACAAGCAAAACTACTTAACACTGAAATCATTGTGAGGGAATACACCCCGCCGTCTAATATCAGTAGAGGACTAATTCTCTACCTCACATGTATCCGTGGGTTACAAAGTTGCTTTAGGAAAGATGTCAATAATCCTTTAAGGCTGATGTTCTACCGACCTGATAATTGCGTAGGAATTGATGTTATTCTAATTGATTGAGCCGTGATAGCTCAGTGTCCGGGCGCTCGCCTTTAATTCAATATACTCGAGCAACCTGAGTTTGATCCTCGGTGCCGGCACCAATGAAATTGTTAATTTTAAGTGCCGAATTATGACGTGTTCAGCGGTAAAGGAAAACAAAGTGAGGAAACCTGTATATTTCCGAAGTAATAACAAAAAAAATATTTCGAAGATATGTGAAGTCCTGGTGGAATATGCCCCGATACCCTCTGTACAGGGGAGGCCTTTGTCCAGCTGTGGGACATGTATAGGCTGATAGTTTACTTTACTGTTTTTAATTGATGACAGTAATACTGAAATTACAAGAAAAGGTTTGGCGTTCGATCTACCGAATCACATAGAGTTGTAATAACAGTTTTGTTTGCACACACAAGGATTTGCTTTTCAGGTGACTTATCTGTGTCAGATAACTTTAGGAAAAGTTAATCTGTGTTGTCTACAAACACCCTTTTCTGGACTTTTTTTATAAAGTTACCTAAATTGTGAATAATTTGCTAGTTAAAATTGCTAATAAATGAAAAACAAATGGGATTGTTAAATATTTATTACTTTTTGTGAATTAATTATAGGAAAATTAACAGATTCTTTTTCAGAACGTAAATAGCACGAATAAAATTAAAGCAAGTTAATTAATTAAATTGAGAAAAGACAAAGATAGATAACCAATTGGGACCTAGCCTTATTTTCAATGAGTTATTAAAACACGTCTAAAATTTGTTTTTTGAATAATTCGATGAAATTTTATAAATTTGAAAAACTAACTGTTGTCATGATCCCTAAAATGTTTTATTTTATTCTAAACTTTATTACGTGGGCTAGAAAGTTGGCTGTATTTTCCCTTGTTAATTATTTTATTATTTTTATTACGGTGGTAGGGCCACGCAGCAGCCTCGGCTGTTGCACGAATGGGCAGGCCCGTCCGGGTAAGTACCACGACCTCACAGAAGACCAGCGTAAAGTGGGAGTGTGACAAATACTTTCGCGTTTCGTCTGGTGAGTGAGGTAGCCGGATCCCAATTTTCAAAAGGTTGTGAACGCATCTGTGGGCGCGAAACCAGAAGACGCAGGTTTGAATCCCGCAGCGCCGAGAGTTTTTGTTCGTTTATCTACAAAAAGGGAACTACAAATTTAAAATTATTACTTTATTAAAAATTACGAAGGATATTTGCGAAATATCTTTTTAAAATAAAATTCAGTGCCATTTAGAAGTAAGTAAATAAATCTTCAAGTATTAATCTCTTATGCAACTGTAAATGCTGCCGCCGTATGTGCCAATAGTTCAGTTCAGTTCAGTTACGTGACATGTCTATCAATACCGTTTAACATGCAATATTGGTGAAATAAAGAATTTTATACGGTTAAATTGAAACTGCGCATGGTTCCAATTGAACTTGTACATCAAATAGCATTGCCTTAAAATTTTAAATGAGCAATGATACCACGTGTTATCTATATTAACGAATTATAAAATAATGTATTCATCCCTATGTTATAAAAAGGTTAGTAACTTAATAGACTAACGTCATCAGTCATCATCAGCTTATAAAATTCGTTGTAAAAGATCAAATATAGAATCCGGGAATATGTAAACGATAACTGAGAAAATCTGTAAAAGTTTATTATTTTACTTAACTCATTGTTCCATGAAGCGTTCTCAGGTGTAAATAAAGCCTAAAATGGTTAAAATTGTTTAATTATGTATTTTATATACATATAAAGTAACAGCCTATATATCCCACTGCTGGGCAACGGGGCTCGTCTGTACAGACGGTATTAAGGTGTAGTCTACCTGGTACTGGCAGATTTCTTCATAAGTTTTTTGTTATTACTTTCAAAATATACAGGTTCCCTCGCGATGCTACGCCGCTGAGCACGTGATAAGTTAGCACTAAAAATTACACCGTTCCGGCACCGGGGATTGAACTCAAGTTGTACGAATATATATAGTAGAAGTTTTTAACGGTGGTAGAGCCACGCAGCACGAATGGGCAGGCTCGTCCGGGTAAGTACCACGACCTCACAGAAGATCGGCGGAAAGTGGAAGTATGACAAATACTTTCGCGTTTCGTCTGGTGAGTGAGGTAGCCGGAGCCCAATTTCCAAAAAGGTTGTCAACGCATCTGCAAACCCTCGAGTGTAGCGTCTGCTCGTTTGGCAACTTTTCACATAAAAAAAAAAAAAGTAGAGTATATAAGTTAAAAGCGAGCTCGCGGACAGTAAGCTATAACATACATAAATAAAATGTGACGAGAATTCAAATTAAATATAACGTCATTATTTAATAAAGTTTCATGTCTAGAGAATTCAACACGTTTTTAAAATGTTTACTATTCTCCTGGTCAATTATGTACTCCGCATCGAATGTATTGCATTGAAGCCGTGATAGCTCAGTGTTGGGGCGCTCGTCTATAATTTAATAAACTTGAGCAACCTGAGTTCGATCCCCGGTGCCGCCACCAATGAAATTGTTAATTTTAAGTGCTGACTTATCTCGTGCTCAGTGTTGAAGGAAAAAATCGTGAGGAAACATGAATATTTTCGAAATAATAAATAAAGTATTTCGAAGAAATGGAGAAGTCCGCCAATCCGCAGTGGGGCCGCGCGGTGCACTATGTACTAACAGTCTGATATGTAGAGGCTGTTACTTGACTTTTTTGAATGTACAGTAAACGAATGGGGCAAAAGCTTACCATCGTATACTCAATTTAGGGTTGAAACCGATATCTAAACATCCGAAATGATAAACTAGAGCTCCCGAAGATGTTGAATGAAAATTAATTTGGAATTAAGCCAAGTTTTGATAGCTAATTGAAAACGTCTGCTACGCCAACTGTGTCAATATGAAATTCAATTTATTTCCAGATATGTGTAAATATAGGGTCATGGTGTCGAGACACTGATTAAAATCGAAATTGAATAATGTACGAGGAAAACTTGATGTGCATGAAAATTATTACTTTGATAACAATTTACAATTATGATTAATGACTTGTACTAACTCAATCATGACTTCCATTCCATCTCTGGCCAAATAAAGACATACAAACATTATTTCAGTTACTGGGTGCTCAACTTTGCACTATTTGTGTAGGGTAACATATACACGACTTAAGAAGCTCAGCGAGATTATTTTTATTCCACTACTTACAATATTTACAATATTTATATTAAAGTCCACTTGGAATGGAATACTTTCTTCATTGAATTTTTTAAATAGTTATCCACTTTCTTTATTGTATTTTTAAAGCTTTTGTCCATTTATCTCCATTTTCTGAAAAAACAACATGAACATGATAACTTTGATGTTAAAAATCTATTAAGTGATTTTAAATTGAAATAATTTCACGAGCACATGTTATTCTTGTATTATAAAAGTTAGTATAGCTTTTCGCCAACGGCTTCGCTCGAGTTGATGCTCTTAAATAAAAATCTTTATTTAAAAAAAAGTACATTTTTAAAGACAGATATTTTAAACCTTTTACAACACTTTTTTCCAATTAAAAACCTATGTCCTTTCTCAGGCTGTAGACTATCTGTGTACCAAATTTCATTTAAATCCGTTCAGTAGTTGTGGTGCGAAAGCGAGAGAGACAGACAAACAGAGTTACTTTCGCATTTATAATATTTGTATGGATATATAAAGTATGCACACTAGATGGCGCCAAGCATTGCTAAGTGAATAATACATCCTCAGGCTGCTGCTGATTTCGTACTTCATAAATTTGTATATGTACACGGGCAACTTGATTAAACGGGAAGTATTAATATGGATTAATGTGAATAATGAACAAGAACGTCGGTCAAATTGATAAATTTATTACTTTAGCCGGCTCGTATTAATAATGTCCAACGGCCCGTGGTCCATAAAAACCGGCCAAGTGCGTGGCGGACACGCGCTCGAAGGGTTCCGTACCATTATCTATGAAAACGGCAAAATCGTGTCTGTTGTATACGAGCCCCACTTAAATATTTTTCATTCTCTTTTTTAGTATTTGTTGTTATAGCGGCAACAGTAATACATCATCTTTGAAAATTTCAATTGTCTAACTATCACGGTTCATGAGATAGAGCTTGGTGACAGAAGGACGGACGGACAGACAGACTGACAGATAGACATACAGACCGATAGACAGACAGACAGACAGACGGACGGACGGATGGGCGGACGGTAGGACGGACTTGCTTAGGTTATATCTATGAGGTTTTAGTTTTCGTTATATACCTTTACAGAAACGTTGTGTTATGCATTTATCAAATATCAATGTTAACGAATCTTAAACATTGAATCAGAGTCACAGGTTTTTCACATGCCTCTCAATAAAAATTCCGCAATTTTAAGACTACCTAAACATTACGAAGGGAATTAGTGTTGCAAAATGTTTGCTGAAAACTTTTAACCACTCTCTACCAGTCCCAGTTAAATTCTCTACTAAATGCTGACAAGAAGCAAGTGCCGGATTAGCAAGAGCCAACCTCTTAAAAGCATTGTCTTGTTGCGATAAAACCGCAGTAAGTATAAATGCCAATACCTAGACATATGTGGAGTGAAGGAAACCCGTTGCGGCACTGCTTATTTACGCAACAAGGAATAAAATGAACAGTCAAAAAATTGAGTAACTTATTTGCACCATCTTTGGTTTTTTAAAATTTTAATATCCGCCATTGTTCAGCAATTATATTCGACTTTCCTATTACGAATGATATGAAATTTAACAGAAATAAATATTGAACATGAATTTAATTCGCTACTTGTATTTCTGTAATAATCCTGAGTTTTAATTTGTTTCTGTTATCTTTATCTGTTTTATTTATTAATTTGATAATAAACAGAAACAACAAACAGATTTCAATAAACAATGAAAAGTCATTCGGCAGGGCACTAAGGAGTTATATGTATATAAGCCCGGTATAGTCAACCCAAGTCATAATTAAAATGCTTAAAATACTCAATTAATAAAGTTAAAAAACGAAAAGCCTGGAGAGAAATCCATCATATTATTATTACAGAACATTAATTCTTTATCGCTTACGTTCATAAATTGTACCACTAGAGCTGTATTTTTAAGGCCTCAATAGAACCGAAAGGATTGTATAAGATAAGGCTAGGGTCAATCCCGTTTGCAAAGTAATATTGTTTATCCGTTTCATTCGATATACTTGTTGTAGGTAAGATTTTATTAAAATACCTTTTCCAAAATGAAAACTGTTGTATGGTATCAAGCAATTTAGATTTTTTTAGAAATTAATGATAAGTAAGGAATGATAAGTACGGATGGTTTCCTATTTAGAGCCAAATGAACAACTTAGAACATGGTAAAAATAATATACGAACGTTCATATTAATTATAATTAATCATCATCACCATTAACAGCTTACGTCCGTCCACTTTTCTGCATCATCATTTTTTCGTACTTATTAATAATACATATTTTCTGCCTCTGATCTCTATCAAGTTGGATGGCGTCTAAATTTATGTTTTGTACGTCGACTCAAAAACACACTTTAGCCGATTTTTGGTACGGTAGCGTAAACATTATTCATAGCTTCAGTAGTAGCTGCGTGATTCTGGATTTCGATTTGCTATCAGAAGTCGCATAATGGAGCACCAGCAGTGTACACTGATACCTGTATTTCCTTTATTTTAACTTCAGTAAGCCGGAATAATATGAAAAAAAAAATACCCACAGTCGTCAATTAATTTACTAAATTAATTTTCTTTCTACAATAACGAGATGTTGTCCAGGTTACCTTATTTCTTTTTACATCAATAGTTACTGTTCCACAAGACACAGTGTAAAAGAGTCTCTCGGTAATAGGGCCACGCAGGAGCCTCGGCTGCTGACGAATGTGCAGGCTCATCCGGGTAAGTACCACGACCTCACAGAAGACCGGCGTAAAGTGGAAGTATAATACTTTCGCGTTTCGTATGGTGAATGAGGTGGCCGGAGCCCAAATTTCAAAAGGTTGTCAACCAGCAGTTATCAATTTGTAAATTTTCCACCAGTTGTCAATTTTCAAAAGCATTTGGAACCCTCGGGTGTAGCAGATGTCCATGGGCAGCGGTATTCACTTAACATCAGGTGAACCGTATGCTAGCTTGGCAACTTCTCACATAAAAGAAAAAATCTAAAAATCTCCCTACGTTGATGTTTTATATCTATCAACCTATATCAGATATGATTGACAACAGACTTTCTTCCCATCAAGCTGTGACAAACACATCATAATTTGATTTAACAGATATTGGTTCTCCTCTTCAGGCAATAAGTGGGCCGCTGTTTGTAATGTGCTGTTTTTTTTTTAATCAAGCCATTCCTAACTTATCTATGACGTTGAAGTTGTCTACGTTTCACAATTTTGTTGCGTTCAACATCAATGTAAAAAAATTTCGTAATTTAAATTGCTTTCCGCGTATTATTTGTGCACATATGCAAATATGTGGAAGTACATGATCAATAATAAACTGTACTTAGGCCAAGTAATTAAAATATTGCTATAATATTAATCTTATCCGCTTCAGTTTTTCTCTTACATTGCATCCTAATCGCTGATCTTATATATTCACAGAGGGTTTATTTCTAAACTATCTTCAGGACCAAAAGGAGTCCGTCTGATAAAAGATGGGTCAGTCTTTCGATCAGAGATGATTGATTCATTATCAATTTAATCATCAAATACTCTATAAAAGTAAATTTTATACACCCGAAAATAAGCACATACAAAAAAATTAAAAGGTACATTCGTAAAGGTTGACATTCAGTTTCAATTTAGTTTTGTAACAGGTAACTTATATAAATTTCTATAATGAGTTTTAAGCAGGCGTTAGTTTTGTTTGAAATGGACCATTTCTTTTTTTATATTAATAATTAGTTAATAGTTCACAAGCTTGATAAAAAAAAAATCTTCTCCAAAGCATACTCCGTGACAGTGTGTCACGGAGTATGCTTATGCGAGTGCCAAGGTATTGGCTACGGCGCCGGGGCTCGTGGGTTCGATTCCCACACGGGACAATGATTTGTGCGACCCACGGATAGTTGTTACGCATCTGGGTGTTTGTTCGCGTGAAATTGATCTTTGAAAAACGTCCTTGAAAGACAGGATATGTCAACTGATACGAGTAAACATAGTGAAACATACTTTTCTTTTGTAAACAAATACATATCATACATATATAAACACCCAGACACTAGAGAAACACTATGTTCATCACACAATATTTTTCCAGTAGTGGGGATCGAACCCACACCTTCTGGCGCAGGAAGTAGGGGCACTACCCACTACGCCATTCGCGTCGTCTTGTTATGGAATATCCCCATATTCTTTTGTTTTCTGAGTGCTTGCTAAGTACATTGAAATACTTGGTCAGTGTTGACGTTCGAAATACGTGAGATTTTTTTTATTATTCTCTGAATATTTTTCAAGTCGATTGTAGACTGTTCGTACTTTTGTATTTATTTTAATTCAGTTTATTATTTCATTTATTTTTAGTTTCATTCTGAAAATATGCAGTGATAATAAATAGTAAATGCGGCCAAGTAAAATAATATTTCCAGCAAAATATTTGCTAAAATTTATTACAAAGAATTAAATTAAATTCCTATTTCAATAGGACTTATTGGCATAATCTTAAGTGTGACATTGAAGGAATAATTTACACAAAATTTATTTATCAAAGCCATTGCCTAATCCAAATTGTATTTAAATCCCTTTAGTAATTGCGATACGTCGAGAACAGGGAGTAAATCTTTTTACATTTGCATCTTTGTAGTACAGAGATGAAGATACTATTCAATGAGTCATTAAGTATATAGCTGTGAATATGATTATTACAATGATAAACTTAACATGCAACACGTATATCGAATATATTAATAAATTGACAGCTACGTAACAAAATTAGCGTGCGACAAAGTTAACTTGAACTAATTATTTCACAACAAAGGGAAACATCAACTTGATTATATGAAGTACGATGTTAGCGATATTGAATCATACGAAGAGCTACTCAGAGGCAGCAATATACTCGTATAATTCATGTAATATGTTAGTCAAACGATGCTTATAATAACATCAATTCAAACTTTATACATTATAATTTCTAAAAAAAAAGCCGACTTTAAACAGGCCACTAAACCGAAATCTAAGGATAAGTATAACCTCCGTCTTCTTTTCTTAAAAACGTTTAAAATTATTAATATTTCTAGTTTCTAGCAATCAATTTGCTGTCTCCAGAGAAATCAGTTATCGATATCGACGAGTGCTTATACATTATTCTAGAACAAGAAATCACCTAACTGCTAAAGAGTACTTTCCTTTATCAGCTCAGCGTCATGAGATGATGATGACCATACGCAAATGTTTTAATAGCTTTAGAAAATATGTGAAAAACATCGTTAATACCAATAACATTTTGAGGATTGCTCTCGTTTTCTCTGGGATGCCATTATCAGACCCGGGTTTCCTTATCAGGGTACCACCCTTGGGATATCTCTTTTCCAAAAAAAGAAACGATTTATTGCAATCGGTTCATGAACGACGAAGTTATCCGCGAACACACATAAAAAATATATACGGTCGAATTGAGAAACCTCCTCCGTTTTTG
Source organism: Iphiclides podalirius (assembly GCA_933534255.1). Taxonomy (NCBI): domain Eukaryota; kingdom Metazoa; phylum Arthropoda; class Insecta; order Lepidoptera; family Papilionidae; genus Iphiclides; species Iphiclides podalirius. Next base: position 16,741,660 of record OW152820.1, on the reverse strand, counting down.
AAGTCGGTCATAGAAAAAATAAGTATAAGACTAGATATAGTTTTGAAAATTAGGGCGTCTCTCTATCATTAATTCTATATGAAGTTTTTTTTTTTAAATAGGAAATGAATTTTAATTCTAGTGCTTATCTCTGCACTCGAGATGAAACATTAAATTTTTTAGGAAAAAGACGAATAGTTTCTCACAAGAACGGGAATCCACCTTTTCCTGATTCTTGTCCAGACGCTTTAATAATACAAATAAGAATGTGGGAACGATACTTTCACCGCTAAGTTTTGATTTAAAATACAAAATCGAGACTAGTAAAACTACTACAACGTGACAATTTAAACATTGCGTACCGGCAATCTGATAATTTTATATTTATCGAGCAAAATACGTTTTCACTTTCCATTAGCTCTTGGCAAGGATTGACAGTCGTCAATATTCGAACGGGAATAATCACACGGAATGTTTTCTCGTGCAACAGCGGGAACGTTCATGAATCATTTATAAATGCAAATGGCTATTGTTGTCAACTGTCCGCGATTGTTCACGGTTATCTTTAGCGTATTGAGCCCGGGTCGCGGTGATTTATTCGCGCTACGCGACGGCCCAAGTTTTAAGTGATATTTACGAGTGCCGATTTTGATACCTACTCCGTCGCTTTGAAATTATTTCATTGAGAGACGTAAATTAAGGGCAATTTGCGGTCACTCTTCGGAATCGTACCATCAAATCTATCTAAAATTACATATTATCTATTAAACCTAATCCACGCAGCATGTTGCCAAGAACGCCTACATGCATTTCCTCGCTGAATATGTTTAACCTTTGGCCACAGGTACACCCCTTAGAAGGTGGCCAGCGAGCTGGCGGTTCACCTGATGTTAAGTGATAACTCCCGTAGGTTTGCAGATGCGTTGCCATAATTTATGCCGTTGTAACAAAGGCAACTGTTATGGTTTTAAGAAAGATACAAAATCTTTTTTTATTTAGTTTGTGTAGATAGATAATATTATAAATAAACAGAGATTAAATTTAAATCTAATATATGTTCCATGTACATAAAGTTAGTAAACAAACTGAACCTTATGAACATTAAAATATGTAGAAAAAGTGCGAAAAGATTGTCGCCGCTGTGGGAATCGAACCCACGTCTTCGGCATTCGCGGCCTGACGCTCTAGCCACTGAGCTAAACGGCTGATTACCACACCGACGAAAAATCTTAACGCATTCTTCTACATTGTTTTCTTAGTATTTGAAGCAATGCTTGGCGCCATCTATTGTTATATCCTTTCCAGCATACAAACAACTTCGAATATCGTTTTACAACGATAATTCGAACGAGAGATGTCGCCATTGCTTTTTTTAGAAATTTAAATTGTTTATAGTGCTAATCTTTGCACTTAAGATTGAACATTAAAATATGTAGAAAAAGTGCGAAAAGATTGTCGCCGCTGTGGGAATCGAAACCACGTCTTCGGCATTCGCGGCCTGACGCTCTAGCCACTGAGCTAAACGGCTGATTACCACACCGACGAAAATCTTAACGCATTCTACATTGTTTTCTTAGTATTTGAAGCAATGCTTGGCGCCATCTATTGTTATATCTTTTCCAGCATACAAACAACTTCGAATATCGTTTTACAACGATAATTCGAACGAGAGATGTCGCCATTGCTTTTTTTAGAAATTTTAATTGTTTATAGTGCTAATCTTTGCACTTAAGATTGAACATTAAAATATGTAGAAAATATGAAGAAAATGGTAATCAGCCGTTTAGCTCAGTGGCCAGAGCGTCAGGCCGCGAATGCCGAAGACGTGGGTTCGATTCCCACAGCGGCGACAATCTTTTCGCACTTTTTCTACATATTTTAATGTTCAATCTTAAGTGCAAAGATTAGCACTATAAACAATTTAAATTTCTGAACCTTATGAAACGAATCTCATCGTTGAAATACAATGTTACGAGTTTTCGATGAAACCGTTTTAGCGTATACAACTCAAAATAACTTTATGGTTCCCCGCCCAGTTTAAGAACGACTGACCTTTTATATTACACAATTTTGAACATTCGTACATTAAGACTTTCATAAATTGTACAAATGTATGATATTCACTGAGCTTATATTAACAATATGTATCATCAATGTTTGTCGCTACACATCTAATGCTCTCTCTGAATCATGTCGCAAGATATGTCGATAATTTATAACTTTTCAGACACAATTAACCATTTTTCAAAAAATAACATGACAACGCCGTTGTGACTGATTTATGTTTGTTGCAACTCGTAGTATCCAGTTATATTAATCAACAGCTTAACAAGGGCGTTGTATGAAGTAACGTTTCTTTTACAAAATGGTATATTCTTGAAATTTTATTTTCTAATTTTAGTAATAAATAAAGCCGCCGCAAATTGAATTAAAATATTTGAAAAAATTATTAATTATTATTATTAGATATCTCAAATTCTTTAACAATTCCTTATAAACAAATTGAAACTTAGATATTAATACATCGATTGTAATTCGAAGTTCATTTAGCTGTCTTCCTCCAAGCACCGCCATAAATTTGTTTGAATGTTCATGTTAGAAATTTATGAATTAAAATGAACAGAACTAAATCTACTTACCAACGGGGTTACTTATATTTACTGGTATCATTATCTTGTCTATTTTATTACGTGCGGAGTGTGTAAAGTTTAATAATTTGTGAAGCTTTCTTGGATGGAATTAATTAAATGGGTAATTTATACTTTGTAAATTTAGCTTAGTTCATAAAGTACGAGTATATGTCTACCGTCTAGGTTTTATGTAAACACCCGAGATTAAAAATCTTATTAGTTTTTATTCTGTAAATATGATTTGGCGTGTCGAAATATCTATTCTTTTTTGAGGAATAAAACAAAATGTTGGATTATGTAGTTTTTTTATTACTATGTAAGTATTTATTTATGATCAATTAATTTTAATCACTAGTCTGCACTAAAGCTGACATGGCATATGTGTTAATTTTAATGAATTTCATGAATTATTTGATAAAATGGATACGTACATATAACAAAAAAGGGTGTCGTTTCATTTGTAATAGCATTTGCAATGGTCAATTTTATGTGATATAATATTTGAATATTATATCAGTTTATTTAATTTTTAATTTTTTTTTTATGTGAAAGTTGCCAAACGAGCAGACGGTTCACCTAATGGTGAGTGAATACCGCCGCCCATTGACATCTGCTATACCCGAGGGTTGTAGATGCGTTGACAACCTTTTGAAAATTGGGCTCCGGCTACCTCACTCACCAGACGAAACGCGAAAGTATTTGTCATACTTCCACTTTACGCTGGTCTTCTGTGAGGTCGTGGTACTTACCCGGACGGGCTTGCTCATTCGTGCAACAGCCGAGGCTGCTACGTGGCCCTAAAACCGTAAAATTCACATTATAACCTTTAATTTGATTTAAGGGTTATAATGTCAAACAAAATAAACTAAAAATGCGAACAGATGAATACATTTATTTCTTTTTAGCATCGGAAAAATTGTAAGCATACCTTTCCTCACTTGGAATCAGAGAAAGACAAATTATGGCCTTGACATAATTATGAATGCTTAAATAAATTGCGCACATAGTACAAGGCCATGAAAAATGTTTCAGTTAAACTGTCGAGAGTAACGTCTATCACTCCAAAACGTCAATTGCCGGCAACCTTCTTCTTCTTTTATGGTTATCTTGTATTATTTGATGTTTTTGCTTTCCCGTTTTCAGTTAGGCGAAGGCGAACTGATGTGTTTGTTGTTACCACTAACTGTGGATTTTGTGTTATCCGGCAGGAGCCATGACACCTTCCTTGATCGGGTCGATGAGGACGTTTCGCGGGCGACGCTTGTTAACGTTTGCGTTTGTGTTGGGTTGGTAATTTGCTGCGCTTACCGCCAGAGGGTTGGGATGATGCTGGGCTCTATCGAATAACCGTTTGGTCAGATCTTTCAAATATGCGTGAATCGTCGGGAGTCTGCAATCGCTGTGCAGGTTGACGTTGCGGTGATACCACTGCGCACCGGTTGCGCGGCGGATGAACTTATTTTGAACTATTTGCAACTTGTTAATGCGAATAGGGTTTGTATGGGCGAAGATCATGCATGCGTAGGACATGATTGGCCGTACGCAATCTTTATATAACAGTAATTTGTGCCTTAAGGGCATTTTACTTTTATCGTTAGTTAGGCAACCAACAACCGAACAGCTTTTTATATTGTTGTGGTTGCCACCATAAACCAATAGAAATGCTCTAGATCAGTGCTGCCTACTAAAATATTTATAGCCCAATTTTTTTGTTTGCTAACATACGGTCCTGCCATAAAAATATCATAAAATCTTGATTTGAAAATTCCCAACGAAATGGTAATACATGTAGCTTTCGCTTTAATCAATATTGCATTATTTCAAATAGATTGTTTACAATATAACAACTTAATTCATCTGAAGCTCAATACCTATCTTGGGATATTGAGAAACATTCAAGCACCATTTACGGCAGATGGAAACGGTACAATTAGTTTTCAAGTCCGCTTCGACGTCCTTAAGGCCAAATAGATAGACGGCCGCCGACTCAACAGAATTTCAAGTTCGTTGTATATTCTCAGTGCACCACTTAGCTATTAGAAGCTCTGTAGCTTTGCAACAGCAATTTGTATCAAACGAATTTGGATTTCACTACAGTTAAACTTTAATTTTGTTTTGTGAACATTTTAATGTAACGCCCAGTCGCTCTTCAGGTTGAGAACCTTACAATAAATATCCGATTATGGTATACTCGTGTTCTATCTAGAATGTTTTCACACAAGATCAATGGCGTCGTAGGTAACGAGAATTGAAGGTTCCATTATAAATGTAGTGCGAGTCCATCCACTTTACAGTAAAAATATTAAAAAATTCATTAACATTTTTTTTAAGATCAAAAAGCATCGAGTCTTGATTTTGTTATTTTAGAAATGAAACAAAAGAATGAATTTTTGTTATTTTTTTTTTATAATTTAAACGATTTTTTTAATATTCTTAAATCAGCCCGAATGTATCGTTTGCGTATAGAAAATACATAATTTCATTAAAAACATAATTTCAGTAAATCATTTAAGGAAATTTCACAATGTTTTATCGTGTTGCTCAGACTTTCTTGATGTGCATATTTGGACGGATCCTCTACATACACTTTGGATTCTTCTTAAGAATAGCGTAATAGAGGAGAGTGAGACGGGGCATGATAAAAGTTAAAACTGAGAAGAAACTCAGAAAGATAATGCAATATGTGCTATTTAAAAAAAAACTTTTTTTTATTGATAACGTACCAATCTATTGCCAAATTGTAGAGTGAACTAAAATTATTGAAACTTTCGTGAAACATTGTTAACGGAATAATAAAACTGCTAAATTCACGCAGTACCGGTGTATATACTGATTAGTATTGGATCTATCGAAGGTCCGCCATCAGGGTGTTATTATACCATTATTATGTATTGTAAATAATTTAAAAATCAGGTAGGGGCTAATTTTTCTTATTAAAAAAAAAACTTTAATGAAAATCACGCTTAATGTCTTCTCGGACAACAGCGGATCGCTCATGAATCATTTATAAATGCAAATGGCCACTGTAATCCAACATCTGCGATAGTTGCCACCCGCGTCCGTTTGACGTATTGTGATTCGCTGCCAATAGGTATTCGTTTCAAATTTTATCGGTAGTGGATTTATGTCGTTTGAAATATTTATCAGACCGACGTAATTGGGAAATATTATTATCTCGATCCAAACTGTTACATATGTTATAAAAAAAATTAAATAATTTCTTAATCACATCAGCCTAATATGAACCGAAAGGGAGCCTGGACATAATTTTTTTTTCTACTTTAATACTCAAGATGCTGCCAGGATGAAACTGAAAGTTTTAAGAACGGGCCAGTTAGAAACATTTCTTTTATATTTTGATTATAGAATACTTTGAGTACCTAATGTGATATATGCTGGTCCTTTGTCATTTGCTTTTGTGAATTGGTAGCAATACCAAAAGTGTTTTTACAGCTCAAAATGAATTTAGCGCCAGAAAATTTTTGGTCCATGATTTATTATTACGACTTTCGTTGTAACTCAATAACGAAGCTATGATAGATCGGTTGGCATTTAATAATGAAGCCCGATCCCGGTTCACTGTTTAATATTGGTTTAATGAGTTCAAGAGTGTATGTAGGCGTAGCAATCTCGGTGATGATTTGTGCGAAGGACGTCCTTCAACAGCGACATCTGTAGATAACATCTGCGCTGTGCTACGCATGATAGAGGAAGATAAAAGAATGACCTACCAGCGGATTTGAGCAAGCATTGGTATGAGTCAAGTACAAAATATATCACGACTATTTAGGCGTCAGTAACCTTGAATGATGAAAGCTGCATATATTGTTAGGATCCCGAAACTAAAAGACAATGTTTAGTGTAATTTCGTGTAGTTAGTAAAAACTAAAGTAAAAAAGGAAGAAGGCAAGAGAAAAAAGGAGATCGTTTGTCTTAGAAAATGTTCGACAGCAGCGCCCTCTAAGTAGGATCCTCCATCACAAATCGAACTCGTCTTCCGGATTTTCCGTAGACGCTTTAACCACTAAGCTAAACGGCTGATTGCCTTTAAGAAATATTGCCATTACTTACCGTTGATGATATTTCGTTATATTTCATTATAACAGTACGCATTTCGTTCACTTTAATGAATAAAACTTCCTTTGCTACCAAGTCAGGTAAAAAATTATCCAAAAGATGGCAATTTTTTGCGTACATTGTAATGTACAAAAATTTACTGCGATTGCCATTTGAAGTTTTTCAATACAAGTTAAGGGAACGATATTGCTCCGCGAAGGCGCAATAAAAGTGATAAACAAATCAATGAGTCCAAGTTTGGCAATAAAACCTAATAGGAAATGGTTTTATAGTCGAGTGATAAAATATAAGTTTTATTAAAAAGAGTGGCCATTTTGAAATCTTTAAAATAATTGAAACAGTACGTGAGTGCCTTCTTTTTCATTATACATATATAAATTATTGCTTAAATAGACGATTCCAGAACCATTCAAGAACTGAATGATAATTTGATTGAGTTTATCTTTATTTCTTCCTTCCCAATGTATAAAACATTCTTAACTTCTTCCTACTTTTGAATTGACTTCAAAAGGGAAAAGGTTATCAATTTGGATGTTTGTATGTTTTTTTTGTTTGCAAGCGTCTGCGAAATTCTTTTTTTGTTCGAAAGGGGCTGGTTCCGAAATGGCCCCAATTAATTTCATATAGATCTAATGACGAGTGTCGGACATAGATAACGAAATTTCAAAAAATTACAGTAAAACGACCGCGATTGTTGCTATCGCATAAATATGCAATGGTTTGCGCAATCACACAAAATAAAATCACGTGTGTACACTCGAAAAGCTTAAGCAGATGTATTCAGTATAGCTGAGAACGCGAAAACGGCGTATTTACACATTTTTTTTGTTCTTTTAAAAAAAAAAAAAGTTGCCATTACTTTAGGATAATATTATAATATTATCTTGTGTTGTAATGACGTTTTACAAACATATATTTCACGCAGACAACCACCCAGATGCGAAACAACTATCTGTGGGTCACACAAATAGTTGTCCCGTGTGGGAATCGAGCCCACGACCCCGGACGCCGAAACCAATACCTTGGCAACTGCGCCACGGAGTCATCGATTTAATGCGGTGTTTGCACGAGCTCAACTATCATGTGTGCATTGTAAGCTTCTACTTGTGATAAATTTGAAGTGCAACTCCTTCGGCAAAATCTCAACGACAAAACTCAAAAGATCAACAGTATTCCTTGACGTTCGCAAAGCAATTCAAGTTGAGCGTTGTCAGTTCGTTAACGCGGTGGGTAATCTTTGTAATGAAATATATAGCCAAGCAAGTGCAAATTGAACAAAGAAGGTTATTGTTATTTTCTTAACGTAGACGACGTAACGTAACGTAGAATCTTTTTTTGACGATTTTTTTTTGGCGCTGGTCAGGGCTTCTCAATTGAAATGCTTCGAGATTTTTTCTTATTTACTTTTAATCGTTTTCCTTTTTCAGTTGCACTTTTAGTTTGACTCCCTTTTTTTCATACGAGCAGCGTCTTCGGTAGGTTTACCCATATTTTATAATATCTAAGTATTACCCCATATTCCAATAAACTCCATCAGCACCAAAAAGTAATACTAAATTAAATATAATTAAATCTTAAAAATCTAGCCTATATAACCTAACCTACTTAACCTTTAACAAAATTTAACCATTTTTGGAGTCGGTTCTTTTTTTGTTAAAAAACTTTTACTAAAACTTTTCATGACATGTTTTATGATTTTAAAAAAGTAAAACATTTCAATTTTAACCAACGTTTCTCACTAAAAACACTGTTTCATTTTATTGAATTAATTCAACATACATTTTAACACCCAGTCATCCGTTCCTAGCTTATTCGTGTGTGAAAAGAGACGAAATCATACTGAATTTGCGCATGAATAAGTTGTAAACCGGTATTATTTAAAGTAAAAAAATAAATTGAAATGAATTTGTATGCATTGTGGTTTGCAACTGTGGTAGGGCCACACAAAAGCTTCTGGTGTTGCACGAATGGCAAGCTCGTCCGGGGAAGTACCACGGCCTCAGAGAAGGCCGGCGTAAAGTGAAAGTATTAAACTTTCGCATTTCGTCTGGTTAGTGAGGTAACCAGGGCCCACATTTTTATAAGTAAGCCATCAGGTGCTGCAGATGTCCATGGGCGGCGGTATTTATTTTACATCAGGTTAACCGCTTGCTCGCATGTCAACTTTTCACATAAAAAATGCATCTCTATATATTGTAACAAATATTATTTTTGTCATCTGGCTGATTTTGGCACACGCTTCATTAACATAAACTAATAATTGTTAGCAAACATAAAAATTGGGTTATAAATATTTTAGCAGGCAATACTGATCTAGAGTATTTCTATTGGTTTCTGGTGGCAAAACCTACAACAATATAAATGGCTGTTCGGTTGTTAGTTGGCGGCGATTGACGTTTTGGAGTGATAGACGTAACACGTTGTTCTGAGTTGCTTCGAGCTAGTGAATTGAGTTAATTGTAATAGAAGTGATTATAATAATTTAAGTGTAAATTCGGGGTGCATCTTTACATAATACTACTCGTATATTAACAAAAAAATTAGACCGTCTTTAAATATCTCACTCCTATCCATTGTCTAGTTGACCTTGAGGAGTGGATCTTCGAAATCCAAGATCCAGTGTCAAAGAAATTAAAAGTAAAGTAAAATGTAAAATAAAATCCTATTTTTGCCCCGCCGCTGGGCTAAGCCCACTCCAGGCCACTTTAGTAGTCAGAATCTATCTTCTTTGCGGTTAATACGTTATAGAAACGATTTTCATTAATAGAATTCTTTGAAATCAGGGCTTGAATTTCGATCTTCTCTTTAATAGAAAGTTCCGGAATACGAACCTTCTTTCAATCTAGAATCCTAATTTAAAAATAAATAACATACGTCATTCGAAAAATAATGGCAAAAGATGGCAACCTACTGTTCGTTGCATTGCAATATAACTTACAATGATGTTTAGTAGACCAAAGAGATTATAACCACTACGTTTCCGTGTAGTAGACGACGCATGTCCATAAAACGTGGCGTTTTAAAATGTTCCGCTTTACATTATATGACATATATAAGTGAATGTGATAGAGGATACAGAACGTATGATACGGAAAGTGATAGTGTATAGAATTGCAATCTTATTACACCTATTGATGTAATTTGAGTGTCTCAATTTCGGTACGCTAGTACCCCTAGCTCCTATTTTGTATGTAATATCATTGGTTCTTACGAGTTAAATGACGGACATTTAGAACTGTTGTACGTTCCAACCGCACGACAATTAATATGAAAGTTGTTTCTCTGGAAATAGCGTGTTACAATTTTACTGGAGTTCTTGCTACATAGCTGACAATTAACTTCGCAGCCGGGGCGTAATGTATGAGTTCGCGACGAGGCGTGGCCGTCTTTATCGGCCGTCGCTTTCAACTGTCGCTTGACGAATGGCTACGCTGAATAAGAAAAGTTAAGAGACGTACTCTCCCGTTATATTTTTTAACCACCCGCTTTCCCTGCAACTTTAGATATTCTCTATTATTATTCAATTTTACCAAGTCATTTCACCCACGCGTTTACTATCTAAGAATATTTCTGGTGAGATGGTAGTCAAGCACGGGCCACATTTTGCGTAAAAAAGATTCGGCTCTGTAATCAATAATCGTAAAGGCGATAAAAGAAGGGACTGATATCGCCTGTCACTGTGCTTAAGGTTTAAGTGAGTACAGTACTTATTGCGTATACGACAAGATAAATAGATTCCACCTTATAATAAATACTTTTTACCGTTTCGTAGCCATTGCGTCACCTTTATTCTAATTAATTATTAAAACTAGCCACTTTATAGAGGAATAAGATCGAGACGTCGTTGCTAATTAAGTTTTATACCAATAATGATTTAACAGACCGGGAAAATGTTTTTAAAATATATGACCCGTCTCCATTTTGAGTGTAAATTTAACAGTTAAGCGCGTTTCTTTAAATTTTATTTTGAGAAATAAAGACAAAAGTATTCTGTTAGGAAGCCAAGCCTTGTTTTAAAGCAATTAAATTGGTCGAATTGTAATTAATTAGTGGTTACACGTTATCCGGTATACGCAAGTGTCGTTGCGTTATTTAACGTCAACAGAATTGTGGTTTATTTATAATTAACATCGATAACAAAGTTTGTTACATATGAGTTAAATTTATATATTTATCGCCACTTAAGACGAAACATTAAAATGTTTTACATTAACATTTTTTAATACACGTGTTAAGTTCAAATAATACGGTCATAATTATTTATCACTTGAATATATTATCTGTTATTTAAATCACTTCTCTTTTTTTAAGTACTAGAAGAAAGCAATGTTAAAGATTTCGCTCGCTGCTTATAATTAATAACGAATGTACTAAAATAATTTAAGCGTATGTCTTTTATCTTGAAAATTGGTTGTCAATGATTTAAAGCAGACAAATAATTAATTAAGGAAAATTGTGACATTTTCTGTTTAAATTAAATTTAAGCTTCAACGTCAACACTTGGTGTGAGACGTTACTTTTGTACGATGTTTTTATATTTTTGTAAGAGTATGCTATATTTTCTTAGAGCGAAGCAATAAAATGAAAGTGTTTGTGGCCGTCGGCAATAAATTCCGTAGACGATACAAGGCTGTCTCTGAAATGCCGGAGGTTATTGCTACGAGTAAAGTTGCATTTGTACTAATATAAACTACCATTAGAATAATAGAAACGTATATAAATATAAGCCCTATAAGAATTGATCTTACGTTTGCATTAGAGTGTAGATTAGTGGGTTTTTTTTAATTGATGCGTTTAAAAATAAAACAACAATACAATTAGTTTTTATTTTGTGATGGTGTATTCGATTCGTTTATAACCTGGGCCCCAAAGTATCACTAAGAAATTTATTTGAAGAGATAAAGATATTGACTGTTGCTTCTCCGTACATACTTGAAAATCAATGTCCGTAAAAGTAAGGATGCATATTCAAGACAGTAATGTGCATGATTTTCTTCGATTCGTTTATAACCTGGGCCCCAAAGTATCACTAAGAAATTTATTTGAAGAGATAAAGATATTGACTGTTGATTCTCCGTACATACTTCAAAATGTACATACTCCGTGGCGCAGTTACCAAGGTATTGGCTTCGGCGTCGGGGGTCGTGGGTTCGATTCCCACACGGGACAACTATTTGTATGACCCACAGATAGTTGTTTCGCATCTGGGTGTTTGTCCGCGTGAAATTTATGTTTGTAAAACGTCCTTACAACACAGGATAATATTATCCTAAAGTAAGTGTATTATTGAGTGTATTATTCACACAGAGAAAGATTCCTAGAATTTGGGAGAGAAAGGTTTCACATGAGATGCACTTTACTATTTTAGAACTTTGCTCGTAGTTGCGTTTGAATAAAAATCGTGTTTGGCCTTCGGCAATAAATGCTGGACATAGCGAAGGGCTGCTCTGGAATAGCCTCGGGTACTCTCGGCGCACTCTGCTCCCATTGTAGAAATATCATGTTGGATAGTATCGAATGGAAGCAGCAACATGTCAGCTGCAGCATTCATTCAACAAATTGAACCAAGTACCGGCACTGGTAACCAGTTGCGACATTGCATATTATGAAAAATAAACATAGTACGGCAAAACCATAAACAAGCAGCTCGAAGCTATGGGCAAAATAATTTTTTTGTTAGCAGAAACAAAGAGCAGAGTTCCGTACCCAAATGGTAAAATGGGACCCTATTTCTAAAACTCCGGTGATAGTTAGACAGTTAAAATTTTCCCGGATGATGTATTTTTGTTGCCGCTATAACAAATACTAAAAACAGAATAAAAAAATATTGATAATAATAAATATTCAGTGGGGCTTCCATATATGATTTTTTAGATAATGGTACGGAACCCTTAATGCACAGGTCCGACTCGCACTGAGCCGGTTTTTATTTTGAAATGTGGGCTTTTAACACTAAGTTTACATAAGATTAATTTTATGTATGTCGTACTGATTTTTTCATTTTTATGTGAGATGATGACAAGCCAGTTGGCGGTTCGCCTGATGTTAAGTGATAACCGCCGCCTGTAGGGTTGCAGATGCGACGCTAACTTTTAATAAAGTGGGGCCCGGCTACCTCACTCACCAGACGAAACATAGAAGTTATAATACTTCCAATTTATGCCGGTCTTCTGAGAGATTGTGGTACCGGAAGGACCTGACCATTCGTTCAACAGCTAGGACTGTTGCGTGGACAAACCACAGAATAAAAAATGAAAACATCATTAAACAGTGATACAAATAAAAGGTAAATTACCAAATGCTGCTTATTCACTCAAATAAAAGTTATGGTCTCAATAATGATTTGCTTTATTATTTATACATTACCAGATAAAATGAATAATTTGTGATTTATGTCAACTGGTTGGGTATTAGGCGAGCGTTCAAAACACTATAATAAGAATGGACGAGCGGCAAACCATTCAGCGATATTGCGAAAGTATCCCTTCTCACTTCTGTCAAACCCTAATAAAATATATCGCAAATATGGCCGAAAGGAAAATATAACATAATACCTTATTTACCAACGGAATGGTGGTTATCCGAAACAGTAATTTTGCTTTTGTTTTGATTGCATACAGCTGAGTAAATTTCTTGAGGAATATAATTATATTCATACTTGATACTCAAAGTATGAAAATAAATACGGGCTGCCGCGTTTTCACTCTAGAAACCAAATACAGAGCTTATTTGGTTTCTAAAGTGAAAACGCTGGCAAGGATAGCATTAGGTCTCTTATTTATGACGCATATATAATGTGGATTGTACATTTTAAAATCTCTGATTTTATGCTGACTATACGACATGAATCGGAAGAATAGATAATTTATGAAAAACAAATTCTCATTCCTATTGCTAGGCGTGTACCATTAAATAGTCTTTCGTAAATAATGTATACCGTTAGTCTATCTACGCACTTGGCTACTGCACCATTAGTTTACTAAATTCTTCACAATTTAACTCAGTTTTCCACAGACTTAACTTACCACATACATAACCTAATGCGAATTCATAATTTCAATTTTCACAGGCTATATATATATAGCCTACCAAAAATCGGGCTCGATAACATCGAGTATATTTCGTTAATATTCATATCTTATAATAACCCTTGAGTATTTGCTCAAAGTTTGAGGATAATTGGAACTCAAACAAGCGGGGCCGTTTGCCGCCTTCGCAGGCACGTTTCAATTGGAAGGTAATCCCGCGGCAAACATTTCATTATTTCAGTTGTACGCTCTGAATCAACGTTTACAATTTTTTGGATTGTGTTTTAACCAACCTTTACTCGGAATATTGTTCGAAATATATACCAATACGTCTTATTACAGTCGAGTAATAGACATATTAAGTTGTAACATAATATTTTCTATTAATGTACCATCAGAGGTACAGGACATATTGGAAATCTCGGAAATATTATTATGTTCATAAACACCGTTTGTGATTATCGATATAAAATTTTTGAGGAAGAAATGATGTTACAACTGAAATATAACATATTGTATTACAGGAACATAATAAAACGTATTCGTTATTATTACTTTATTATTTAATTGGTATTACTTTTTATATATAACTCTATGCCATCATAGAGCCATACTATGAAAAATAATTACAGCTGACCGCTTTAAATTTGAAATATGATAAATAGAACTTTTAATAAAATAATAATTAGGCCTTAAGTTTGAACATGATAATTGTTTATCTATTGAAAAGCTATTTGAAATGTTACTCTTTCCTGTCCTTAAAATAATACTTCAGTACCTATCGCAATTTAAAATAGGCTTAAGTGTACAAATAAATTACTACATCCTTCGCAACTCACTGAATACCGTTAAATATACATAGGTATTTCAAATACTGTTGGTCAATAGGAATTAAGCTCATTTTATATCGATCGTTGGTTCATTCAGTCATTTTATATAAGGGACTTATGTATAAGTGTGAGCCGTGATAGCTCAGCGTGACGAGCCGTGATAGCTCAGCGTGACGAGCCGTGATAGCTCAGCGTGACGAGCCGTGATAGCTCAGCGTGACGAGCCGTGATAGCTCAGCGTGACGAGCCGTGATAGCTCAGCGTGACGAGCCGTGATAGCTCAGTGTCCGGGCGCTCGCCTTTAATTCAATACACTCGAGCAACCTGAGTTCGATCCCCGGTGCCGGTACCAATGAACTTTTTAACTTTAAGTGCTTACTTATCACGTGCTCCGCGGTGAAGGAAAACATAGTGAGGAAACCTGCATATTTTTGAAATAATAACAAAAAGAAATATTTCTAAGATATGTCAAGTCCGCCAATCCGCAGTGGGGCCACGTGGCGGACAATGCCCTGATACCCTCTGTATAGAGGAGGCCTTTGCCCAGCAGTGGGACATGTATAGGCTGTAACTTTTATGTACATGTACTTGAATTATGTATAATGATTAACGTATATAGTTTTTAATTACTTTCCTATAATGATTTACTTACGTAAATGTTTTTACTCAAACCAATTATAAAAATTTCAATGTGTGAATGTAACTAAACGACGTCTATATTTGTTATAACCATGAATGTGAAGTTATTCTAAAGTGAAGTATAAAATTGTGAAACCAATGTATTAAGCGTAATAAGCGCCAGTAAATGTTATATATTACCTTTAGAACACCAAATCATAAATAACTATAAAAATAAATATAAAAACCATTGATTGACACCTGTGCTAAGTTACTTGTGAAACCTTTACAAAGTAAACAAAAGACCTAAACGTCGGAAAACTAAGCAACGGCCCGAATTAAGTATATTAAACAATAGCCGTCGGGGAGTGAACAAGAATTAATGGCGTCATCAATAACGATGCGAGTTGGATAGCCGAGGCAGCTCGACTGGATTGCAATTATCGGGCCTCGGGAAAAAGATGGTTTTTGTTCTTGAATACCAATTCTGAATCGTTATTGTTAAATATTACTTAAATAATAATGGTTCATTTACAAAACATTACGTATCCCCACTATGGAGTAAAATATTTGTCTTACTTAATGATTGCAACAATATATTATATTGCAACAATATATAATATGCAATATAAATTATCTTATCGAATATATTTTGCGTTTTCTATCTCCATCATTTTTATTACTTTCGGTCATATTGCAAATAAATTTTATAAGACATTTTAGTTACAGAGCTTGATTTTAACACTTAATTTAAAATCATATGAACTACATGTCATAACATGAAACACGATTGCCTTAAACTGTTTTTGTAACGTAAATGAAGGTTGCAAAGATTAATATTTGTTAAGTTAGTACTGTGATCACTTTATGATAATGTAACATAAAATATATGAGCCTATAAATCCGAATTAACTTTGCCGTACGATTTTAAAACAATTTCGTTAGTAAATGATGGAGCCGACAACAATAGTTATATTCCTTTAAATATATTTTGTATATGTACTTGTCCTTATTATAAAGGTTAAAGTTTGTATGTATGCATGGATGTTTGTTACTCTTTCACGCAAATACTACTGAATGGATTTTAATGAAACTGTACAATAATATGGCTTATACATCAGAATAAGACATGCTATAGTTTATATACATATTTTAAGTATATCTGTCTTTCTGTCTGAATGTCACGTCTTTAGTCTATTTTACGCAGACGTAGTCGCTAGTATTTGAATATTTTTGATAGACATCAGTCAGACATCAAGTGGGACAGAAGCGAAATTATTAAGACTATAGTTTCGTTGAAATCTCACCAGTGTTACATAACACAATTCCAGGGACATGCGATATTACATGCATACGTAATGCGCAGCAGAACGGAGAGATGGTGAACAAAGGAGGCGAACTTTTATTTGAAACTGGATTAACCAACTTGTCTCGCATCCGTTACTGTGGAGGCTCAGCGTGTGCGAAAGGTCTTAAGTCTTTTAAGAAAATTAACGCGGCCGGATTGTATATTCAACGTTAGAATTTGCGGGGACTTACGACTTGTGTTGTAACTTCTGGCGTGGAAGTCACGTTTCCAGTGTAACGATGAAAGAATATTATATGTGGCCTGGACGTGGAGATGTAACACATATACGTGAGTTTATCTATATTTCGAGCTTATTAAATTTTTCCTACTTTCTTTACAATAATATGATCTTTTTATTTCGGTGATGAAAATGTTACATGTAATGAAAAAAACAAAATGATGTTCTAATTTTAGTTTTAATAGATTACCTATTTTGTTTTCAATTGGTTACTGGCTAACAAACTATTGACGAAGTCATAGATAGTGAAAGTAAGTAATCTTGCCTTTAAAATTATTACCGTTGTTTTATAATGACCATCTAATTATCATAATTTATGTATATGCGCTGCATCAAGTGCAATAAAATACGCCAATTTGGTATTTAAACTGGCTGTGGAAACAACAAGCAATTCCATCCACGTATCCATCCGTTTAGTCCTAAACGTGACAGAAAGCAGTGGACATGACAGTCGTGCCATCCACCTTCTGTTTAGCCCTAAGCGTGACAGACGATAAGTCTTATCACCATTCATCTGGCAAGTCTGAAACATTGATTTTCACCATAGCAATGACTCACGTTCATTCATTCAAAATATCGATTCGCACGTTAACTTACTTTACTTTTATGGCAATGGGGGTATTAATATAAATATTTAGCACTTCACTACAACAACTGAATACCCGAATGCACTTTGCTGCTCTAAGTTAATGACTTCCGAACAACGCTTAAATATCCATTATTCAAACTTCAGGTCTCTTTATGAGCGTGACAGGCGATAAAACTTTTATTCACCGCATAAAACGGACGGTCCACGGCATCAATTTGTTGGGCACAACTTCTTCTTGAAAATTTGGCGGAAACTTTACGATTTTAAAGTGAAAAAATAGCAAGCGTCCAAATTAAATATTCATCTACTTGCTATATTCATTAGCAGGTATTCAATACATTAAATTATTTCCCCCGTGTTTTATGCTAATTTTGTTTTTATGAAATTTTCGTTTTGATTGTAACATCGAAGCAAATAAAGAAAATCAAATAAGGAATGTGAAAACATACAAATCCCCATGACAAAACGTTCCAACAAAAGAAGTATTACTTGATAATTTGAGGAAAACGTTGAATGTTATACAGCCTGAAACTGAATGCAAATTAGTAACAACCCCTTGAGATATTAGGGAGCGGGCGTATAAAAGCGTTGACATTATCACAAATTTATTTTCTTTCGGATAATGGATATTTTGTCGCAGACATCCAAATTTGTGTAAATAGTTTGTTTTAAGAGTATTTTCTCAAACATTATACGTTACTTTGAATTCTTTATTAAGACCTAGTCTTCTAAAATATAGCTATCTTTGGTTTTTACCAAGAATTTTCACCTATAAACGATCCTATCCTATCCTATAAACGATCCTAATAAGTACTTACTTGACTCATGATATGCATTTATGTAAGTTTCTCTCCTACCTTTGATTGATTCAATGCCATATAATTCAGGTCACACGCTCAAATTACACAGAGTATATAAATTTTTTGTCCAATATACGATTATAAATAGTACTTATTATCTTCTTAATCCCAAATCACTTTATATAGCACTATGAGAGTGTCCGCGCTACAGACAGCTTAAATTATAAATAAAACTAAATTTATTCATATGTATAAATTCATGTATAAACCATACACAGTTCTTAATACTTGTAACACTCGCGTTGGAAGTCGACCGCTAGATTTTAAATATATTGGCCTATAAATGGTTAACGACTTGCATTCAAATTTGTACATTAGCACTGACTTCCAACCGTAACGGACTCGCATTCAAATACAAAGCTAATTATTTTTAGTTCAAATTATATTAATATAACACCTCCAGAAGCGTTATTTCTTCTTCTTTGTTGTATCCTGAACATAGAGACACAAACCTTCTAGGTGACATTATCGTCATCGTTGTAATCAACCTAAACGTCTTTAGAATGCCACAATGAACTTTTGCATGTGCGTCTGTGTGAAATACAATTTAAAACCTCCCGTTTAATTGCTGAATCGTCTATTTGATTTTTTTTGTGATGTATTTTAGAACTGCCCATATTTAGGCCATATTAAAACGCCAGCAGCCCCAACAAACTCCTGAGGCTGTTGTTGTACTGGACACGCAGAGCATTGTATGCTTTTTTGGTGTAATTGCTCCACAGGTTGCACGTGTACAATGTTTGGCAATAACTTTTAAAAAGTGTTACCTTAACTTCGCGCGAGCAACGTGCGAACCTGCGGGATAGCATATTACTCCTTACCGACAATGCTCTGCGTTCCCTGTCAATGTCCATGTCATCGCACAAATTCTCGGTGACCCAGTGACCCAGATACTTAAACTTAGAAACTTGCTGTAAGACAGTTCCATTAAGTGTAATGGGAGGAACACGATAAGTTTTAGTACCTGCCTTAAAGACCAGCAGCTCGCTTTTTTTCACGTTGTATCTGAGTCCATGGGTCATGGCATACTTTTCACAGATGCTTAACAGGGTTCTCACCGAGTTGACCGAAGGGCCCAGCAGTACCATGTCGTCCGCGTAGCTAATGTTATTAATAAAACAGCCATCTACCGAACAACCGACACCAGCACTGCTGAGCTCCCCAATCAGTCCGTTGACATACACGTTAAATAAAGTAGGTGAGGTTAATCCCCCCTGCCTTACTCCACACATCATTTTATATTCTTCTGAATATTCCCCTGCCCATCTAACAACGTTACGTTGGTTGTCATACCAAAATTTAAAGATATTAATAATTTCCATAGGCAACGTACTTTGCATTTTTAATTTGTTCCATAAAACATTATATATAACCATATCAAATGCCTGAGAAAGATCTAGAAAACATGCAAAAACTGGTGTTTTCCTAACAGTGTAGTACTGGACAGTGTGCTTAAGGCACAGCACTGCAGATTCAGTGGACAACCCAGATCGAAAGCCAAACTGAGCATCATGTAGCGAGATGTTTTGACTCAAGTGCTTATTAAGCACACTATCCAGCACCATAACATGGAACCACGTAGTTAATTTTTTTTTATGTGAAAAGTTGCCAAGCGAGCAGGCGGTTCACCTGATGTTAAGTGAATACCGCCGCCCATGGATATCGCTACACCCGACGGTTGCAGATGCGTTGACAACCTTTTGAAAATTGGGCAATTAAATAATACCAAAAGTCTGGCCATGAAATCATATAACGATCAGAGCATTTAGCATTTTTGAATCATGTTTACTTTAAATGGATGGCATTAAAGCCGTAACCGTATTCCAAGGGTGAATACCGATTAATTAATTTAAATGAAATTACACGTGAAACAATTAACATTAAACTCACAGAACGAAGCCACCGCAAAGCCGTTGATGCAATATCAATGTCGCAGCAGGATCGCATGCCATATTGAGAGCTCACCGCCCACCATTTTCAATTAGTTGTGATTCTTTGCAATCATTTATTTTATGGACTAAATTCCAATTTTGATTTCAAGTGGTTTATTAGATAACTAGTAGTTTTGAAAGTTATTTTTCAGAAATTGCAATTAATGTTACATGCACGTTAAAATCCTCTCCCATTGATGCAATTAATGTATTAAAAAATAATGTTACCTATTGTCGACAAACGTTTAAATTTAATCACATAGATACTAATGATATTATAAAAGTTTTGAATTCTATTAATCTTAAAAATACAGGAGATTTGTGGGGCATGTCCATAAAATTAATGAGTACAATAATGCCGTATATTGCACCATATTTGGCAAATATTTTTAACAAATGTATAGATTCTGGAATATTTCCAGATCTTATGAAATTCAGTAAGATAATCCCCGTTTTCAAAAGTGGGGATAAAAATGATCCAGGAAATTACAGACCTATCTCCATATTGCCATCTCTGAGTAAAATTTTTGAAAAACTAATTTTAAATCAACTCTTAGTACATTTTAATATGAACAAAATTTTCCACAATGAGCAATATGGATTCACTAAAGGCAGATCGACAACGGATGCGGGTGTCGCACTTGTCAAGCATATTTATAACGCCTGGGAAAGGTCACAAGATGCAATAGGTGTCTTTTGCGACCTTTCAAAGGCTTTCGACTGTGTAGACCACGAAACCCTCCTTCAAAAGTTAGATTATTATGGCATTCGTGACATCGCCCTCAATCTCATTGCCTCTTACCTTAATAATAGAATTCAAAAAGTATCTATAAATGATGTAAATTCCACAGGGTCCCCATGAAAATGGGTGTCCCACAAGGATCAATCTTGGGTCCATTATTATTCTTAGTGTATATAAATGATCTCCCCTTTTATGCCAGTGAGTTATGTGATATTGTACTGTTTGCTGACGACACATCGCTCATTTTTAAGGTTGACCGAAACGTGTCGGATTATGACGACGTGAATAGTGCACTTTCGCGTATCCTCCACTGGTTTACCGTTAATAATATGGTGTTAAATGCTAAAAAAACTAAATGCCTTCTTTTTACCCTTCCCAGCGTAAGAAGGCGAAGTTTTAGCTTAACATTAAATAGCGTAACCCTTAATCCTGTTGAGTCCGCTGTATTCTTGGGAATTACAGTGGATTCAAAGATCCAATGGAGTCCCCATCTATCATCTCTTGCGAACAGGTTAAGCTCCGCTGTTTTTGCAGTTAGGAAGGTTAGGCAGCTATCAGACATCGACACTGCCAGACTTGTTTATTTCAGTTATTTCCACAGCATCTTGTCTTACGGCATTTTGTTGTGGGGTAGTGCATCTGGTATAAATTCTATATTTATTCTTCAAAAAAGAGCTGTCCGAGCAATCTATAACATCGGAGCCCGGAATACACTCAGAGACCTTTTTAAAGAGATTAATATACTCACTGTTGCGTCTCAATATATTTATTGTAACATTTTGTATGTTAAAAAATAATATTAATAGTTATCTAAAGAATAGTGACAGACATAAACTAAATACTAGAAATAAGGACAAACTAACTACGCCATTGTTTCGTTTACAAAAAGTAAACAGGTCGTTCATGGGGCAAGGTGTGCGCATGTATAATAAAATCCCACAGTCGATATTAAGTCTGCCACTTGATGAATTTAAACGAAAAATTAAAAGTAAACTTATGGCTAAAGCCTATTATTCTATTGCTGAATATCTTGACGACGCCAATGTGTGGGGTTAATACTGTTGATACTCACGTAGGCTAAAACAAGACTATTGTACATGTACTATTATATTGTAAACTGATTTTTTTTTAAAAAAGAGCAACTGTTGAGTTTCTTGCCGGTTTCTTCTCAACAGAAACTGCTTTCCGAACCGGTGGTAACTTACGAACGTGTTCATTTCTTGTAAAATTTTGACGTTTCATAAGAACGCGCAAGCGTCTATGTGAATAAAGATATTTTTATTTTATTTTATTTTTAACAATGAAGGTTGATGGGACGATCTCTGAGGTGTGAGAAAATAATGAAACTTGTGAAAACCGGTAAGCATTCATTTAGATTTCAAACAAATAAGGGAGCTTAGTTGTATTGTTAGTAAGTACAGTAAAGTATCAATTGCGTATTTAGCATACATCATTTCAGCCTGTAGACGTCCACTGCTGAACATAGGCCTCCTCTACGGATTTTCACTTCGATCTGTTTGAAGCGGCCTGCATCCAGCGAAGTCCCGCGACTTTGGACACGTCGTCAGTCCATCTCGCGGGTGGCCGCCCCACATTGCGTTTTCCAACACGCGGTCTCCACTCGAGAACTTTGCTGCCCCATCGGCCGTCAGTTCTGCGAGCTATGTGCCCTGCCCATTGCCACTTCAGCTTGCAGATCCGCTTGGCTATGTCGGCTTGGACCTTCGTTCTCATGCGGATCTCCTCATTCCTGATTCGATCTCGCAGAGAAACTCCAAGCATAGCCCTCTCCATTGCTCGCTGAGCAACGCTTAGTCTCATTAGGAGGCCCATAGTTAAAGACCACGTCTCGGCACCGTAGGTCATCACTGGCAGTACGCATTGGGCAAAGACTTTCATCTTCAAACTCTGTGGTAATCTGGATGTTAGGACGCTGCGTAGCTTTCCGAACGCTCCTTTAGCATACAGTTATTGGAACATACCCGATATACCCGATATACGAAATAATACCCGTATAAATATTTCGAAGATATTCGCAGAAGCAGTGCCGTTTCTTGGTGGAGTATGAAATACCTTCTGTACAGAGGAGGCCTTTGCCAAATTAGGTATACGGCTTTCTAATATTTTACAAAGTTTATTCATTTTTAATCTCACTTTTATCTTCGATAAATTAAATTACAACTCCATAGACAGGTTACTCTTTCCGTATCATACGTTCTATATAATCTGTCACATTCACTTATATAATGTCATTTAATGTTAAAATTTAATGTTAAATATTTTTAAACGTCGCGCATAGATACGCGTCATCGTTATTAAAACATCATTAAAATAATTTATGTTATATAATATTTCTTCTATATACCTGATAAGTGCCAATATCAGTAACAACATGATTCACACCTCGTACCGACTACGTCCAGGTGGATCCTCTGGAAATCGTAAATAATTTGAAGCAAATCAATTTGCAAAAACTCACAGTGGCAGGGTCATGCACGCTGTTGCATGAATGGGCAGGTTCGTCCGGGGAAGAAACGACCCCACAGAAGACCGGTGTGAAGTGAAAGTGTTATAATTCTTCCTTTCGTCTGGTGAGTGAGGTAGCCGGAGCGCACTTTATTATAAGGTGGCAACGGATCTGCAATCCTATGGGTGTTGCAAACGTCCATGGGCAGCGGTTATCACTTAACATCAGGTGAACCGCCAGTTCGCTTGGCACCTTCTCATACAAAAAACATGGATTCACCACACGATTTATTTAGTTTGAAATGTTATGAGATAAATCTAATATTGACGCATGATGTTATAAAACTGTATACGAAGATGATTCTGCTATTTTGTGTGTACTTAAGTGGTAACAGTATTTACATTAGTATGTGTCGAATAAGGTGGGATTATGTTATTGCATAAAACAGGTAAGTTTAAATAGATCATTCACTAGAATAACAGATAACTTAAAAATCCAGAATATAACGGCATGCGAATTATATTAAAATAGAAATGTGTGGGCAGACCACCAGCCCGATGGTCCGATGACATTAAGGAGACAACAGCCCAGTCTGGACAAGGGAAACAAAGAGTCGTGCTGAATGGAATAAGATCGGAGAGACGTATGCCCAGCGGTGGGCGAACACAAACTGAAGAAGAAGAAGAAGAAATGGTTAACTATTTTTTCTATTTCAGGAAAACTTTCACTTGTAGAATAATTATGCGTTTACGCCTTGTTGTTATGTACAAAATGCATGATGCATATTTACTTCCTAATGTGTCCAACTTGAAACACTCTGTGTTTTTTCATAAAAATGACACGAGATTTATAAAAAAATCTAATGTTTTATGCAGGAGCTGAGCTAAGGTTGGTTAAATTAAATTTTGGCTATGCAAATGCCATTCAAAGGCGCTGGAATTATGACTTCTTTACAAAAATAACTTCGTATTATTGTCCCTCGAAGATATTTTCATTATTCTATAATAATTTCGACATTAATTTATCAACGATGCATATTTTAAACACAATAGATATTAGGCGACTGATAATTATTTATAATTAATACAAAAGTAAATATTGGCATTATTTCTTATATAAATAAACAAAACGTTTCGAAGTATTTACATTAAAATGATTCTAACGAGGGGCAAATTAAAACGTCTTTTCAGAAGATGGAGTGGAAGTACCTATCATATTTCAGCGTTTCGTTTGGTGAGTGAGGCAGCCGCGGCCCACTATTAAAACTTGTCAACGCATCTGCAACCCTACGGGTGTTGCAAGTGCCCATCGGCGGAGGTTATCAATTAACATGAGGTGAACCGCCAACTACCATTCGTGCAACAGCCGAAGCAGTTGCGTGGTCTTGCTACAGTTAAACTCCTTGTTGTGTAATCCAAATAGCATAAATACATACTAAAATATTTGGTGGAAGCCCGGGTTAACTCTAACTCGTCACAATTTTTAGAACGGACTAAAAAGTGTAAATAATTTTACGGATAATTATATGATAAACTAATTTCACTTTTTAAATCTTCATAGTGTATGAAGATTTAATTCTTTTAAAAAAGAATTCTTAAGATTTGTAATGTTTTTAAAATCAATTATAAAATTTAAACCAAAAATGCGCAGGGCAAAGCTACTTGTCAGAAAAGTGATAATGAAATTATTGAGCCAAGTTTAGCTTATCAATGTTTTCATTAAAAATTGTTTCGATCATTATTAAAAGTACCTAATTATTGATACGATTTTACCAGTGAAAACTTTCAAACAGTTTAGAATTAATTGAATATTTGTAAAGGAGTTTTACATACAAAAGAGAATATAACTTCAATTTATCAAATGAATTTTATGAAAATACTGAAGCAATTAAAAGCTAAGCGTTTTTAACGTACACTGAACATTATCTAAGGTTCTGCCGAAAAGACTTTCGTAAAAAGCCGGCGATATACGTTGTGATTTAATATATCTCCAATATGGAGCACAGTAGCTCCAGTTCTCTTGGTACTGGTTACACAATTGAGACCTGCAAATGTTTGGCTTGGGATTACACTCCAATTGGTACGTGTTTGAAAGACGGCGTAGAACCGCAATTATTTATGTTTTAATTATAGTCGAGGCGAAAACCCATCTTGTTTGCTTTTATTCTCTTTAGTTCGTATAGCATAATTTTTATATGAAATCTTGCTTGTATGTATACTGTAATAATCATTCCTTTTTTTAATTGCTGTAAATTCTGCGCACCACATATAGATTATCACTAAATGTCATCTTTAAACACATCGTTCAGAAATGACTAATTTCCCTTAACATTACATTCCACAACAAATATCTGCAAAGAAACCCAATAATAGTTACAGATGGTCATTTGAAAAGTTATACAAAATAGCATTTTATACCTTTTGACGATATAAGGACAATGGTAATATTGTAATGTATAAACAATGGTAATAATAGGACAATGGTAATGTATAAAAAACTCAATTTTACGTCAAAAACAATTTTTGAATATCTTAAAAGGGGATTAATGCGTGAGCTAGGGGTGATCATCGAATAACACACGGTAACTTCAGTAACATAAATATGGACGATGCTACGTACAACGTGCCACGTTTAATAGAGATGGACGTCAATTTGAGACCCATTTCGGAGCTCCTCGAGCTATCTACGTCGAACAATTTTAGGTGAACTGTTCAAGTCATAAACGTTCGAACGCTTTACTCGATATTCTACGCTCGATATCCATCACGCTTGACAGTTATCTTCGTGTTTTGCATCGTTTTATCAACTTCTCTATAGAGGCGAAGTATTGGATCATTTTTAGTGTTCCGTACCCAAAGGGTAAAACGGGACCCTTTTACTAAGACTTCGCTGTCTGTCTGTCTGTCTATCCGTCTGTCACCAGGCCTACTGTACTTCTGTTGCCACTTTAACAAGAAATACTAAAAAACAGAATAAAATTCTAGGCAACCTTTAGGTACTTACCAATTTGTTTATTATAGATAATACGTACGGAACCATTCGTGCACAGGTCCGACTCACACTTGGTCGTTTTTATTATGTCGCCATTCGTTATAAGAAGCAATTAATGTTTAGACCTCATGTTAGAGTTTATGTATATACTGAAAAAATAGTTTAAATCTCCATGAAATTGGAAATTGTGCCAGTGTTTATATTTCAAGAAGACATTCACAATGTCTAATACAGAGCATTTTTTGTGAGAAAGTGCCAAACGAGCTGGTGGTTCACCTGATATTAAGTGATAACAGCCACCCAAGGACACTTGCAACACCCGTAGGTTTGCAGATGCAATGCCACCTTTTCATAAATTGGGTCCCGGCTGCCTCACTCACCAGACGAAACGCAGGAGTATAACAGTGGTCTTCTGTGAGGTTGTGGTACTTACCCGGACGGGCCTGCCCATTCGCTCAAATGCGAACACTATTGGGACGCCCTACCACAGTAGCTTATAACAATGACCCTAAAAATCTAAAAATCACAATATAAAATAGACAAGCTTATTAACTTATTCTTTACAAGTAAATCACACGATTCTGCAGTCTTACATGAAATGTATTAAAATCAACTATTAATGAATGAAACTAATTTTACGGATTTATCGCGTTTATTTTTAATTTTAATTCCCGACGTTTCGAACCCTTTACAGCGTTCATGGTCACGGGACAGACTGAGGTGTTAGACGTCTGATTGTCATAGTTAACCCGGGCTACCGTCAGTTTTTGAATTATTAATTTTGTGTCCGAAAAATAAACGCGATAAATCCGTAAAATTAGTTTCATTTATAATGTGTAATCGCGTAAATACAAGAAATTATCAACTATTAATGTATAATGCAATATTGAGCTGAATGGCGTAGTGGGTAATGTTCCTGCCTCCTGTGCCAGATGTTGTGGGTTCGATCCCCACAAATGAAAAAATATTGTGTAATGAACATAGTGTTTTTCTAGTGTTTGGGTGTATAATATGCCTTTATTTACACAAAAGAAATGTATGTTTAAGCACGTTTATCAGTTATGTAGTACACATAGTACAAGCGTTGCTTAGTTTGGGACAAGAGAACGTCGTGTAAAAATGTGTTCTCATATTTTAATTTTTTTTTATGTGATAAGTTGCCAAACGAGCAGACGGTTCACCTGATGGTAAGTGAATACCGCCGCCCATGGACATCTGCTACACCCGAGGGTTACAGGTGCGTTGACAACTTGGGCTGCGTTGGGCTCCGGCTACCTCACTCACCAGACGAAACGCGAAAGTATTTGTCATACTTCCACTTTACGCTGATCTTCTGAGAAGTCGTGATACTTACCCGGACGGGCCTGCCCATTCGTGCAACAGCCGAGGCTGCTGCGTGTTTAATTGTAAATTAAATGTATTACTTGTATTGTTCTGTACTTAAAATTAAGCCTTAAAACAATAGAGCCGAACGATGCTGGACAGGTTGTGCTGCGGCTTGGTTGTTATTTATAGACCAAAAAACGAACCAATACCCGACCGTTGCGATTCCAATAGAACTCCCGTTTGATTTATATTGTATTCGCGCGAAAAATATTTACTGCAACGTAATGTAGCTGTCGGGGCGCGCTTTTGTTTAAAGCCGTCATGCGCAGATGTTATCTCGCAGCGGAGAGCTGATATATACAGGAGGATAAATTCCTCTGCTCGATAATTCCGTATTTTCTATCGAGTGCAACGTTTCGGAGCTATATTAAATTTTTTGAGTGTTCCACTTCCAGATAATATTCAAGATGCAGATAGAAAGAGTCGATTTTGGCACTTGGATATTTTAGTTTTAACTAGCTGTGCCCGCGTCTTCGTCCGAATGGTATTTAAAATAAATAAAATTTCTAAAATAAAAGTAACCTAAGTTACTCTTTATTACATGTTCTGTAATAAAGAGTCTTTCTCATATTCATCTTTATCTGCCAGTAAAAGTCCCGTCAAAATCTGTCTGGCCGTTTCAGAGATTAGCCGAAATATGTCTATATATATATATATATATATATATATATATATATATATATATATATATATATATATATATATATATATATATATATATTTGTTTAAAAATACTCCAATTGCCGTTGGACTACTCAGCTGAATTCGTGGCAACATAAGAATTTTAAATTCTCTCGCTGAGTTTCTTTAGTTGGTTCTCAGTTCAGTAGCTTTTCTTTACCGAACCGGTGGTAGTTGAATTTTGACAGTCAATAAGTAAGTGTAATGCTTCTATATTGAATAAAGATGTTTGAATTGAATTAGGTGTATCGTTATGATGGCAGAAGTAAGTCATACTTTTGCAACTGAGCGACGTTTTATGTCAATAATATACACCGGTCGTTATATACACACGTTGCATAACGCCGACACAATAATAAAACTTTTATGTGAACTATAAAATTAGTGCTTGGACCGAAGCGGTTATCGTAACACCACGTTTCCCGATAGAGAGAGCGATCACATAAAACTTCTGAAAGAATTGTTCCGCGATAAAATTTTCAAAAATAAATGTTCATTTTACGTAAAACACATATTTGAGCACACATTCAGGCCCGTGAATGATTTTGTGGGCCGATAAAATGGACAAAAAATAGCGAGCGTCCTGTGGACTGTTGTATTTTTTGCATTGTATTCAGTTTTATTTTAATTTTAAACCGCGGAACTTTAGAATACTTTACGACATTATGGTCACGGGTCGAATTGAAATGTTTGACGCCCAACGTCACTATTCAGCGGAGGCAACTACCGTTGGAAAATGACTAACTTTATTTCGAGCCGTGATAGCTCATTGTCCGAGCGCTCGCTTTAATTTAAAGTCCTCGAGCAATCTGAGTTCAATCCTCGGTGTCGGCACCAATATATTGTTAATTTTAAATGCTGAGCATAGAAAAATGATGAGAAAAGTTGCATATTTTCGAAGTAATAACTATGCACGCTTTGTGAAAAGAAGGACTGGCAAGCAGTGGGACATTATTATATAGGCTGTTACTTTAACTAACTTTCGTTCCATGCAACAAACGCTCACCGTATCTTGAATCTTGCAGTGGTGGTGTAGTGGGGTCTGGATTGAATATTATTGACAAGCATCTTCTCTATTCTTCGAGCTATGTGCCCTGCCCACTGCCACTTCAGCCTGCTGACTCGCTCTGCTATGTTTGTCACTCGCTCATTTCTGATTTGATCTCGTAGAGAAACCTTAAGCATTACCTTTCCATAGGCCTCCCACAAGGTGGACGGACGACCTAGCCAAGATCGCAGGGACGCGTTGGATGCAGGCCGCTAACGACCGGTCGAAGTTGAAGTCAATGGGGGAGGCCTATGTTCAGCAGTGGACATAGGCCGCCTACGGCTGATATGATGATGATGATGATGATAATCTTCTCTATTGAAGTTTGAATGTTTCTTTCTTTCCTAATATTCGTGTATTTTAAACGACACACGCTAAGTAGGCTTGCTAAATTTAAATTAGAGCCTCATTTACTATACATTTAAATAGTAGCATCTTCAAATAAATTAAGCGGCACTCATTCAAACAAACACTACATACCATAATGAGAAAAAACAGACACCAGAGGAATGTGACAAATGGTGGCGCGTCACACCCAACTCCCATCGTAATAAATGATATCATCAATTCTTGTTTACCAGCCGGGAGCAGTTATTTAATATAGTCGATTTCGGCTATCACTTATTACGGCTGTTTTCATAATCGGACGTGTCCATAGTAGACGAAAGATACCATAATGTTATTAAACGTCTGAAATGTTAAAATATCACATGAAGTGAGATTCGTGCGTATTGAATTTATAGACACGCAGTCTATAAATTCCACTTCAAATTGAAAAGGCAAAGGCTAAAATAAAAAGATGGTGAACATCACCTCACATGCTAAATTTCATGGGCAAACGAACAGGTTCACCTGATGTTAAATGATCACTGCCGCCCATGGGTATCTACAATGCCAGAGGAGTTGCAGATGCGTTACCAACCTGCTAAAATGTGGGCCCCGGTGTATTTCAGTCACCGTATTAAAAGCGAAAGTACACTTCCACTTCGCATCGGCCTTCCGTTAGGCCGTGGTACGTCTCTGGATGAGCCTGCCCATTCTTGCAACAGCCGAAACTGCCGCGTGGCCCTACCACAGTGACTTTGCGACACGTCTGGGAAAACTCAGTTAGCAAAAAGTTATAGTTATCGGTAGTAAATTCGTGATTCAACGTATTTATACAATTCTACATATTATTTATATTAGCAATATGCTAATAAATATTTTTTTAAATGTAAACTGTTCGCATGTATACTCAATATATACTACGAAGTTGTTGAAGACAGTAAGTTGTCAAAGTACCAGTCATTGCTTCTGCAGCTATCTATAGATCATCGATTATAGTACCACGGTGCAATCCTTGCATCAATATTAGACAAACATTCAGAAATATTTCCACTTTCTGTGTAATATGAGACAAATCACACTGTTATTTTCATCGTATTTTAAAACTTCATTAACTAGGATTGTGTATTATGTCTTCACTAAGGAGGAATTAGAAAGGATTATAAACATTAAAATTTTTTAAGGTTGCAAACTTAAAGGTGCATGGATGTTTAAAACGTTTAACATATTTTTTTATCACGTATACGCCAAAGCAGTGGTCAATATATTTCGCTTATAGTTCAGCAATCTTCGCTTGGGATAATTTTGCAATAACTTGATACCGTCTACCAACCGATTCATCAATTCTCGTGAGCTATCCTATTTGAATAGAAATCGGTTTTGTTCTCTCTAACTTTTAAATTATTTTGTTGCAATATGGTGTCACTTTATTACGTTTTTCGTAATATTTGATGGTGACGACATAGACGAGGTTTTTAAGCCAATTTAAAATATATTTTTATTTTTGTGTAAAAAGGTGGCACACGAGCTCGTGGCTCACCTGATGTTAAGTGATAACCGCCGCCCATTGACATTTGCAACATCCATAGGATTGCAGATGTGTTGCCACCTTTTAATAGAGCCCCGGCTGCCTCACTCACCAGACGAAGGCCAGAAGTTAACAAAATCAAAATCAAAATCAAAATGAAAATGAAAATGAAAATGAAAATGAAAATCAAAATCAAAATCAAAATCAAAATCAAAATCAAAATCAAAATCAAAATCAAAATCAAAATCAAAATCAAAATCAAAATCAAAATCAAAATCAAAATCAAAATCAAAATCAAAATCAAAATCAAAATCAAAATCAAAATCAAAATCAAAATCAAAAGCAAAATCAAAATCAAAATCAAATGCATTTATTCAACATAGGAGCATTACACTCACTTATTGATAGACAAAACACTTCCAATTCACGCCGGTCTTCTGTGAGATCGTGGTACTTACCCCTGGATCTGCGAATTCGAGGCACTGCTACAGCGTTGCAGGTCCCTACCAAAGTTGGTGCTCAATTAATTTTTATGTCAATAGTTGGCATGTGAGCCGGGTTCATCTGATGTTAATTTGATTAACGCTGCCCCTGGACATTATGAATGAATGAATTTCATGATTTGGATGATTATCAATACGTCATTTGTGTAAGTACGCCCTTTTTATCCCAAGACCGTAAATTATTCAATGTGACCCATGTTTATAGAAGAGATAAAAATAAAATTGGAGTATTATACCCGTGGACGAATTATCCTCGTCCGTCAATTTTACGAATTCAAAGAGGTTTTGTATTTTATCATAGAATTTCTATTTTAGATAAGGCCCTATGAAAGGTATCATTACATTAGCCGCTCTGAAAGGATATACATGTACTCACATGTATTAAAGTATTAGATAATCAAATCGAATTTAAATATTTACTAATATCCTATAAGGTTAATTGATGGTAACTATAATACCACAGATCAATGGCTGGATAAATCCAAATTGCGGATTATTATACTTCTTTTGATGCGTTTGGAAAAGTTAAAAGAGTAAAATTTTTACGATACGCGCCCACACCGACCCTCAAAAACTTCACGTCATTACCATGATACCCAATAACAACTTATAGTTATTCTTCTAGTCATTTCAAGTATTTATATAAACCATTAAGAATTGCACTTACTGTCTCTACGCTAAAGAAGTATAACTTCTTATGTCCGTACATAAGTACACACATACTTTTTTAGTGTGTAAGGCTACGTAGAAGCTACTGCCGTTGCATTAGTGGGTGAACTTGATCAACGCAACGCAGTAGCTTGGGTTAACAGAGGATACAGATGGCGCGGTGGCGGATGACAGCTCAGTGTCCGGGCGCTCGCCTTTAATTCAATTTAATCGAACAACCTGAATTCGCACCAAAGAAATTGTTAATTTTAAGCGCTGACTTATCACGTTCTCAACGGTGAAGCAACGTAAATGAATGCACGTACCCGCATATTTTCGAAATAATAACAAAAAACATTTTTTGAAAATATCTGAAGTCCGGTAATCCTCAGTGG
Organism: Iphiclides podalirius; assembly: GCA_933534255.1. Lineage (NCBI taxonomy): Eukaryota > Metazoa > Arthropoda > Insecta > Lepidoptera > Papilionidae > Iphiclides > Iphiclides podalirius. The sequence goes on along the minus strand of OW152820.1, from coordinate 16,708,819 downwards.
GGTCACGTGGTGGACTATGTTCTAATACCCTCTTTACCGAGGAAACCTTTTCCCAGTAGTGGGACATTTATAGGCTGTTACTTTACTTATACAGATGATTTTTACTGTTGCATACAATCTGGACGGACTCTTTTATAATTTTGGCGAAGAAACTGTTAACACGGAGGATGTAGACTTGGAATAGGACACAATCGTTGCTTAATCAATGTACTGTATACTCTTTTGCCAATCCGACCACCGTGTCTTAATAAAAGAGTATTTTAAAATGTACTACGTTCAAAGGACGTTGAAATTTAAATGTAATCCTATTAGTTTAATAGATATTTATTAGAGAAAAAGGGACAACATAAAAGATGTTTGGTGAATCAGTGATGTGACTAATGGAGCCGCGCCGTTCGGCCTATCCAACTCGCACCGTAATAAATGATGCGATCAATTCTTGTTTATTCCCTTGAGGATATTACTCGATATAATCAAATTATGATTCCTCTCACAATTGTTTTCTTACTGCCTATATTTAATTGTTTTATGTTTTATTATGATTTGATTATCGATCTTTATTCGCATCGTAAAAATTTAGAACAATAATAACAAGAATTTATGTATTCTTGAATAAAATTTGGATGTCTAACTTGACACAATAGTTGTTTTTTCATCACAAGAGGCAGAAAGAGACACACGGTAAAAGCATTTGTACGTCCTGAGATAATCGTTCATGTTTCTTCGGGATAATCTAATAGTATTACTGAAACAGCCATATTAAAATGATACATAATTGGGGTAAATATTTACAATTAATTTCCCTTTCACTCGCGTGAAAGCTTCTAAGTTTTATATTTTGTTCAATTAATATATTCTGTTTTTGTTATTTACCTCGCTTAAAATGAAATATTTAGCACATAATAAAACAGTGATACTTCATGTGCGCATAGCTTATAAACATAGACTTCAGAATTCATTCAATTTATCATCTCTCACCATGGTTTCCAGGAATTACAGCTTAAAGCTTCTTTAAGTACGTACGTATTTTTTATTTTTCTTAATAACATTTCTTGACTCGCGAATATTATTCGTCATTGCAAAGCAAATAAACTGAATGCTATTTGCATGCCAAATTTAATTTTGCATACTTATGTGGGCCGTTTAGAAGCTAACATTGGATACGTGATGAATAAAACATCGCATGCTCATACGTCGTCCTAGGCTTCTTTGTGTGGCCATGAAATGTGAAAAAATTAAAAGCGGATTTCGAACGTTGAACAGTAAAAAAAAAAACATTAAGGAAGTTATTAACAACAAAGAGAGATACACTTTTAAGAAGCACCTTAATTAATGATATAATTTAGTACTTAACCGCTTATCACATCCCTAAAAGTTTAGACAGCAATTAGTAGCAATGTAGTTGATGTTATTAACCTAGCCATGTTATGGGATTGGGGTAAAAACATTTCAAGCATCATTTTATGTCAAGTTGTACTTGAAAGCAAAATGTCATATGAAAATATTTAAAAATGTTATCAGTAAGATATATTGAAGTCTGTGAAAAAAAAATATTGATCCATTACGTGAGCAAATGCACTCTATGCTTCCTTCGTGCATTTGCCAAGTTTAATTGAAGGTTTTAAAAATTCCTTACAGTTTTGTTATGCGGTAGGTCCACGCTTACACTATTTACTGTAGCACGAATGGGCAAGTCCGTCCAAGGAAGTACCACGGCCTCACAGAATAGCGGCGTGAAGTGGAAGTGGTGTACTACTAAACCCAGCACACGATTTTCTTATAGAAAAATTAAAATGATAACATATTTTGCTAGGCTTGTTGCGGGGCCCAAATAAGCGAAGCAATATAAAGCTTTGAGTATTTCCTTTTCAGGCTTTCAAGTGATTTTAAAGTCCTTTAGTGTTGTGTACTTGTGCTGCATCTTATGCAAATGTGAGAAAAGTTCACATTCAATTCATATCGATAGTCTTGAAGAATGTCGCACTTATTTACCTTTCCTACGCACCAGTTCGGTATTCGTATAAAATTCGTTTACATTCTTAAATATATTATTCTGATGCTTAGCGTTATTTTTTTGCATTTCTTTTTAAGATCAAATAATCTATTTACCCTAAGGGTATGGAAAGCGATATCTAATATTGTTCACGTTTTATCTTATCTCTGTATGTCCAAAGGAAACATGAAATACAAACATCACAGTACTTTTATTACGTCGCTACGCAATGAAAAATTTATAAATTGGGTGTATTAAAGTTGTGTATATGATTCATGTCGATTACTATTAATGAACAAAGACAACCTAAAAGCCGTTAATTAGCATTGATAACTCAGTAATACTAGCTATCCAGTATACGGAGTTACTACCTCCGTAGTAATTATTTTAATTACAAAACAAAAAAAATATGTTTTTTATTGCTACCTATTTTTTTCCCTATTGATACATTTTGCTTACAGTATTCTGTAGATTAAACCTTTATTTTTTTTATTACTTCAATTGATATATCTTAAATGAAATGTGAATTTTCTGAAGAGAATGATGTAAAATTAAATCATATTGATGATTAACATTACCATATTTTTGTAGTTGATTATGAAGTAATTTAAAGGAATTTTGTTTTTAACTTGCTTGAAAAGATTAACTTTAACGAGTCTGGTTTCTGAAAGTGGCATTTTAATAATGCTTGCGGTTAAAAGTTCTTGACACTTCAATTTCTGTGTTTCGCTTCAATTATGTGTAACTTTCCTGATAAAAATCGTTAATAATTATAGTACACTCCAATGGATCGTATACTCATATCTAATATCTAGTGGGAAATAGAATCAGCAAAAAAATTACAACTTTTTATTATCTCTACGGATATTTCGTTCCTTTAGAACAATTTCACTCAATCTGCGTCATATTATATCTTATAAATATTTTTTATTAGACTTGGCTTCACGCGTTCTTCTTTTACAACTAATCTACTTGTTTTTATGAGATAATTTTTTTGTATTATTAATCCTAAAACGAGCCATATCTATTACAGTTTCACCAAAATCCGTTTAATTGTTTGCCGATATCGTTGTCGACTTCACAAATTTCCTTAACTGGTAACTGGTACAGAATTTAATTATTGATATGAGCTTTATTCATGTTTTCCACCAAGTTGTAGTCTTCAAGGTATGTCGTAGGGCAAAAACATTATTACCACTTATTGTGACAGAGAACATATTTTTTGTAAATCTTTCTAGTAATTTTATAAATACTTTCTACAGTACAACATGTCGATCCGAGTTTCTGCTCGGGCAACCTGACTTCAAATCCCTGTGGCAGCACCAATGAAATTGTTAACTTTATGTTTTAACTTATCAAGTGCTCAGTGGTTGAGGAAAGCATCGTGAGGAAACCTGTATTTTTCTAAATAATAATTGAAAAAAAAAAAATGTTTCAAAGATATTTGAAGTCTGACAATCCCCAGTGGCGTTGCATTGTGCAATAGCCCTGAAAAACTGCACAACCCTTGGCCCATCAGTGCAACATGCATATACCACACTTTTCTATACTGTACTTACAACGTGAAAGCTTGAAAAGAGTTTTCAGTTTACTGTTGAGTAGGTTTATCGTTTTGTTTAATAATATTTAAGTTCTCGTAATGAAATAAAACGTCTACTACTAACTTCTTACGTGTGTACTTGTGTACGCACGTCAGAAGTTATACTTCTTTAGGGTAAAGACAGTAAGTACAATTGATAATCTATATAATATAAAAAAATAAATCCCTATTTCCCTTGGTCACGCCATCACGCGTGAACGGCTGGACCGATTTCACACTTTTTTTTGTTGTGTTTGTTATTATCAGAAGGTTCTTATGAAAGAAAAAAGTTCAAAAATTGTCTGAAAAAGTCTAAAAACAACACTTCTATATTCCCGTACAAAAGATTCGTAATAATACTTAAAAGTCAATTTGAACTTTAATACCATACCATAAAGTTTAAGTGTTAGTGGAGGGGTTCCGGGAAGGCAAAACAAGTGAGTGACTGTGGTAAAATGTCACTTGAAATGTAAACATCTCTGCTGTCCATTACTACATAGTATAAAACAAATTCGTCCCGCTGTCTGTCTGTCCCTATGTATGCTTAGATCTTTAAAAGTACACAACGGATCTTGATTCGGTTTTTTTTACTAGATAGAGTAATTCAAGAGGAAGGTTCATATGTATAATACATTGCACCCGTGCGAAGCCGGGGAGAGTCGCTAGTGAATTAATAAATTTTCTGATTGCTTACTCTAAATAAAGTTGCTCTTTAATTTTATATACATTAATAATTAATATGATTCAATTTCTTTCTTCCATATAGCACGCAGAGCCATAACGTTTGAGAGATTCTCGAGTGGCCTCCTCGTTTTGGCCATCGTAGTGCAGGACGGTACTCTACTAGATAGAATGAGTTGCAGTTCTTCCGACACATTGTCGGAAGTCCATGGATGAATGTGGCTCAGGATGGTAGTAGTTTCTGAAAGTGGCCTATTTGTTAACAGTAAGACTATTTTTTTTTTATGTGAGAAAGTGGCAAACGAGCTGGCGGTTCACCTGATGTTAAGTGATAACCCCCCGCGCAAGGACATTTGCAACACGCGCAGGGTTGCAGATGCGTTGCCACTTCTTAATGAAGTGGGCCCCGGCTACCTCACTTACCAGACGCAGAAGTGTAACACTTCTACTTGACGCCGGTCTTCTATGAGGTCGCGTCAATAACTCAGACGGACCTGCCCATTCGTGCAACGGCAAACACTCTTACATGGCCCTACCACCGAAATATTTGGCCTTATTGTTCAGCAGTGGACTCTAAATGGCTAAAATAATCATGATAACATGTGTGTTGCTGTAACGAAATAATAATAATTAAATATATTAGAAAGGAAAACGTTTTCCATTTCAATAATATATGCATCCCTCACCGTTTATAATTTATAATTTTTCAAGTTCTCTGATCGATAAATCGACACTTAAAATTGTAAGAAATACAGTTCTTTTCGTGGCTAGCAAAGGGATTGCAACAGTCTGCTCAGTTTGCTATAGTGCACAAAGGAATTGAAAGCCACGGTGGGCCACGAGGCGTCCACAACTACGAAGGCATCGACCTCAGCGTAACAACTTTAATAGGTAAACTTTAACGGTTAACGGTCCCTGTTTATTAGAAAATAAACCATGTATTTAAAAAATCCATATTTACGTTAACGGTAGATATTGACATTTTAATATTGTGCTGTTTTTCACTGATACATTAATAAAATAATCAAAATTCATTTACCTAACCGGTTTCTCGTACGTTTGCCACGTATGATATTGTTATCTACATATTGATACGTGCAGCAAATACTTTGTACCACTTTTAACGAAAATTGCGCGGAAGGAAGAGTATATAATTTCCCAAACTTATAGTTTATATGAAGGAGTGCAGAATGCTAATATATTTTTTAATTATGCTTAAAAAATACATTAAATCGATATAAAACTACACACACTGCCATGTATAACTATGGTCCAATTTTGACCACTGGGCGACCACTAGTAAGTTTTTAAAACGTAAACACAGACAAATGACGAATCCAATGAAAATTTGTTTCACACCACAATTTCAAAGGTTTAAACTAAGTTTATTTTCATTAAACAATAGCCAAGAACTCGGAAGCTGTACATAATTAATCATCCCGCCGAAAATCAATTGAATAAAGAATACGCATGTCCAAACTGCGCAGCGTTTAACAATTTTTCCGCTTTACATTATATAACATACACAAGTGACTGTGTGTGAATGTGATAGATGATTGAAATGTGTGATACGAAAAGAGATAGCAATCTATAGAGTGGCAATTTAATTACACCAATTGCCATAATTGCCACAGAGACTGAGGTAAGTGGGCCTCGTTTGGATGAATATTTTTGTATGTTGTATTATATGCTTGCAATGGTTAATTTGTAATATTTCTGATGTTTTTTCTTTCTTTTTGTTTTTTTAATATAATAAAATGTAATTTTGAATGTAGACGTATATTAGTTTTAGTAACTTGAAATAAATTAATTGAATAATAATAATAATTTGAGTGACCCAGTTTCGGTGCTCTAGGATCATATCTTCTTCGTATATCTTTACATTATCATTCAAATAGGAAATGACTGTCATAAATGGCAAATCGGAATGACGCTACACAACTGTTCTTAATTTGCTAATGTAAATGTAAATCGCTAATGCCGACCATGTGTTACTATTTCCGCTTTTGTCGTGTACTGTTTACGCGTTGGTTATTCTTTTATAAGTCAATCTTGAAATCCTTATTTTACGGTAGTAGAGCCACGCAGCAGCGAGGCTGCTTGCTTACTGATGCACGAATGGGCAGGCCCAGTCCGGGTGAGTACCACGACCTCACAGAAGAACAGCGTAAAGTGGAAGTATGACAAATACTTTCGCGTTTCGTCTGGTGAGTGAGGTGGCCGGAGCCCAATTTTCAAAAGGTTGTCAACACATCTGTAACCCTCGGGTGTAGCAGATATCCATGGGCGGCGGTATTCACTTACCATCAGGTGAACCGTCTGCTCGTTTGGCAACTTTGTACATAAAAAAAAAGATTACTCGCTTTATTGACATGGTGACCATGAACGCCGAACAGTGTTCGAAATAAAGAATAAACTCGATAGATCAAAAAAATAGTTTCATTTAATATTGTGTAATGGCGTAAAAACAAGAATTTATCTATTAATATCAAGAATAAAGTTTGTAAAGAGCGTTTCTAAAGGAATAAATTGCTCGGTGCGAATTCATCACTCAAAGTCTTTCAAGCAACCCTATAGACATCTGGAAATCGATTCTTAACGAGAAAACAGCAATGGAGCTTAAAACTAGAGTAGTACTTTCCAAGGCACTAAAGGCTCTCAAGGAAGCTTTATTCAGCTAAGTACCTGTTTTGCGGTTCCACAGACAGAATTTAAGGTAAAATAAATTAAATAGTAGTACTGGTATCGCACCCATACACTTTTCGGGACTATATCACAAGGCATTTTTCCA